>MUZC01000126.1:193623-254472 GCA_002072015.1 Radix auricularia
AATGTAAGGTTCGCTACGTAACAGAGGTTGATTCAGGATTCATTAAAGATACTTGCTACCCAGACTACAAGGAGTTGAAGCCGTGTGTCTTGAATTGAAAGTTCTTTTTAAGCCACCAAATTCACTTCGATTAGGGCCTCTAATTCCCTTAGGCCGGCCCTGCTTATAGCATTATGTCGGGCTGACCATCTTGTGTCAAACAAGGCTTTATTAACTTGTATCACTTTTATGTGTTTTGGAAGTATCTGTCGACGATGAGTAGATGCAACAAGCAAAGTATAAAGATTTTGCAGAAGTCAACTGCTCCACGTTTCACAACCAAGTGAAGGGAATGAGCTGTACAGGGCACAAAATGAGCACCACTGCACTTCTTACAAAGATTAGCCCAGACTCTGTTATACTTCCTACTTATAACTGCAGCAGTGACTTATGATTGTCTAAGGCATTTTCAGGGATTCATACAATATTTGCCTATCTTTATTATATATTATGATAACATTTAAATTATTGGGGGTCACTGGCTTTAGTCCGCTCAGCCCCCTCTTTTTAATCAACCATAGGGGGAGGGGTCACCCATCTGTGACGATGTGTGACTAGGGGGCGGGTGTGTTTAAAAATGTGACGACACATAAAAAAAACCCGCAACTTTAAATAAAAGTCCCCTTAAATATTTGATTGTTAACAATTTATTTAATGACGTTTTCAATAGCTCCCCGCGTGTTACGATACTAGAGTGCATACTCACACTAAATACATATTTAAATGACAAAATACTTATTTGCAACATGCTAATTTTTACTGAGAAAATTATGGCTTTGGAGAGGGGTGTCTAAGCTTTGTGACGTCATAGCGGAACAAGGGGTTGGGGTTTACGTTTTTGTGACAAAGTATGACGCGGGTGAAAGGGGGGGTGATAATTGGTAAACTCACGTGACGTCATTTATGGACGTCCCCCTTAAATTATGAAGGGGTGACACCATGAGCTACCGCCCCGGGTGACACCAACCCTAGCGACGCCCCTGCGCCCAACATAATCCTGTAACAAAAGACGACACAAATTTACAGACTCAAATCAAACCTCACGAGTGTAAATATATATATGCTACTTTAAAATCGCTGGAAGATGAAGAATCTGGAGATGAAATATGCCTATATTTAAAAACAATAACAATCCAAATATTCGTGCTTGAATTCTTTAAATGGTTTAGATCAGAATAGTTTATTTTAAAAATCATGTTTTAAAAAAGCAACCTTTTATGCTTCTGTAATCATAAAAAAGTAATTTTTAAAAAGAAAGTAAAATGTTGGCAAAATATGAGTAATGTGACCGCCTCCTGATTAAAATAAATTCTCCCCTACCTGTAAAATAAAGCCTCCCTCAAACTAAATCCTCCCCCATCACACTTTCAATTTTAACACAAAAAGGTCACTAAAAACAAAGGAAAAACGAACGAATACATTTGCATTAAAGTAATATTCACACATGTTTACTTAACTGCAATTTATGGTGGTGGCGTAGATATAGAGAGATATGAGGGGGGTGCGTACCACACCATTTGATACACTTCAGGGGCGTACCGTAGTATCAACACTGCAAACTCTTATAAAAATGCAAGACTTGAAATAATTTTTGGAAAAGCGCAGGACGCAATATCTTATTTTAAAAAGGCGCGTCTTTATATTGTAGTGTAGGATAAGTTTTGACGGGGCGTCATAAATAACGTCACGCGATTTTTACCCCCTTAACCCAACATCACACTTCGTCACAAAAACTTAGACGTCTCTCCAATGTGACGTCACAAAGCTTTGAACCCCCCCCCACCCCCCAAAGACCTAATTTTTATATTGAAAATTAACTTGATGCAAATTACTTTTTTGTCATTTAAGTATGTATTTAGTGTAAGGCTGCACTCTAATATCGTAAGCGAAAAGTGAGTGAGACTCCAATCAAGCTAACAGATTAGTAGATGAATAATATGTAAATGGGGTACCCGCTTACATATTAGTCATCTACATTACTAATCTAATATCGTAACACGTGTGAAGTCATTGAAAATGTCATTAAATAAATTTCAAGCAAGCAAATATTTAAGTGAATCTTTTATTTAAAGTAGTGTGCGGTCACATTTCATTAACACCCCCCCTTGGTAACACATCGTCACAAATGCGTGACCCTAGGCGCAGGGTCGGCTTTAGGCATAGGCAAACTAGGCAGCCGCCTAGGGCCTCCGATTAATGGGGGCACAGGAATCATAGAAAAAAAACATATTTAAAGAGCGAACCACAATCATCCACTGATTATTTTTAAATCGTGTGTGTTTACTTTTTTTTTTAAACACATTTTCACAAGATTAACAATTTCCACGAGTTTTGCGCCAATTGGCCCGTGATCTCCGACTTCAGCCTGCTGTATTTTCTGGATTTGCTTCCATAGCCTTTGGTCAGCCAAGGCAGCAGTTGTTTTTTGGCAAGTGATGCAGCGTTCGCATGCCGCGGCTAGGGGTTCCACGCATTGCCCCGTCGCTTTTCACCCATTTGGAGCTGGGTGGAGCTCGGGGACGCCCTAGGCTTCCCATGGATTCGAACTCGTGACCATCGGAACGACAGTCGAGCGCGCTTGTCACTCGACCACCGCGGCCCCGTTTTAACGTTTAAGTAGTAAAATTTAACATTAAAATTTTAAATGCTGTTGTAAGCAGCAAAATATAAAAAAACGAATCTAAGTATGGATTTGAATGTAGAAATTTTGAGGCAACAAATATATTTGACGAAATTAAGCTAAAACTTCGTTGATATCTCAGAGTATACAATTTTTTTTTCGTTTTCAGGGCTTAGCAATGACAACAGCTGGCTAAACACAGATTTTAAAAAATTATTTTAGTAGTCTGACCATGGCTAATTTTTGTTTCTTATTTTGATTTGTTCGGTTTTTATTATTTCTTCAATACTGAAAATTTATGATATGGTCGATATTTATCGACTTAGACCTTGAGCCTCACAGATGATACTCAAAATTATGCTCACGCTGATCCCTCTGATATTGACTTCACTTTCCAATTGATGCAGGAGTGCATTGGTGCGGTAAAGTCTTGGATGACAATAAGCAAGCTCAAACTGAATGATAATAAGACAGAACCACTGCTATTCTGTAAAAATAAATCACGCAGTACTTTGACTCTTCCGAATTCTATTCAGGCGGCTAGTTCTGATATACTGTTCAAAACATCGACTAGGAATCTTGGCTACATTATTTCTGACATGTCTACCAACAACTTCGTCAATCACATCTGTACTGCCATTCGTCAGATTAGTTCAATCCGTCATTACTTAACAGATAGTCTGTGCTCTTGTTCTAGCTCGTATTGATTACTGCAATTTCAGGTGCGCCAAAACAATAAACTACAGAGAGTTCAAAATTCAGCTGCCAGATTAGTTCTAAAGGCAAAACATCATGACTCATGACCATGTTACTCCGCTACTTAACTCACTTCATTGGCTACCCATACAAGCCCGAATTGATTACAAACTGGCCGTTCTGTGTCGCAACTTCTTTTCTGACTCATGCCCTTCCTATCTTTTGTCGGTCTACTCACCAAGTTGTCAGCCACGCTCTTTTGCAGATACACACATTCTCTGTGTTCCTAAGACAAGAACTAAAACATTTGGCGAAAGGTCATTCTCTTTTTGTGCAGCCAAACAATGGAATTCTCTTCCATTACACATCCGTAGTATTTCAACTGCTAAGTCCTTCAAGACTGCACTTAAGACACATCTTTTCAAAATTTATTTTGAAAATTAATGAAACAACATTTTATTTAATGATTAACGTAGCTGATGTATAATGTATTGTCATTTATGTAGTTAGTATCATATGAATGTTTATTTAATTAATATATGTATTGTTATATCCATGTAAACGCTGTGAGCCCGGCTCCTAGCTGGGATAAAGCGCTATATAAATTATCGTTTTATTCTTATTATTATTTATTATATAAAGTTCTAAAGATGCAACTAATCGATGCTCTTTTTATAGCATTGACAATTCCGATTACTATTATATCGGGGTGGGGGGGGGGGAGTTTTTCTAAGTTAAAGTTAATTTTGTTTTAACTAGGCTATCTGAAAACGACTTTTACGCAAGGATGTCTCTGAACAGTCTGTAATGATATCTATCGAACGAGAAATCGCACAGTTTCTGGATTATTCACAATTTTTAGCAGACTTTGCTGCAATCAAAGCACGAAAAGTTGATATTCGTTGAAAGTTTATGACTTTATTTTATGACATCTGCACGAATATTTTTGTATAAATTTGTTGATTTATTTATAAATACAAGTAGAATCTAGTCTTTAATAAATTGTGTAATTTTATTCTTTTTGTATTTATTTAACTCTTCTATTACATTTGGGACCACAAAATTCACTTCGCCTAGGGCAGGGATCGGGAAACCATGACTCGCGAGCCAGATATGGCTCTATTGATGGCTGCATCTGGTTCTTATACAAATTTTAGATTTTAAAAAAAATAATTATGCTCCTTTCATATGCATATAAAAACAGAATTAAATTGTAATGAAAAATAATAATATATCATATAGAATGGAACTGTTTTCATTACACAATTTGTTTGTGTATTTTGTATTTTATTAAAAAAGAATTCAGAGACAAAACTATCGTACTTTTAACTTTTAGTAATGACATTACACAAAAATGCTCACTTTTACTTGAACTTTTAGTTTTAAACACAATGTATGGCTCTCACAGAATTACTTTTCAAAATACTTGGTGTATATGGCTCTCTCGGACAAATAGTTTCCCGGTCCCGACTCCCGGCCTAGAACTTCCAATTCCCTGCTAGTAGTGCTAGGCGCGTGACATCATTTATGGACTGGCCCTAAGGTTAAGGTCAGGAAGCGGAATGGACATCACACGCTTTAAAAATGTATGATATTATAGCCATTCGCCCACCGGGATATTCATTATGAGGGTCATGTGCTTTACGTAGGAGTAAAAAGTTCTTCATTATTGTGAAATTCAGTGAGTCAAGGTGCCGTCCATTCATAAATGACGTCACGTGATTTTACAACCCCCCCCCCCTTAGTCACAAAAACTTAGACCCCTCTCCTCCAATATGACGCCACAAAGCTGTGAACATGTTTCAATCACTTTATTATCATTTTAGTGGGTATTTAGCGCAAAGCTGAACTCTAATATCGTAACACGCGTGAAGCCATGTAAAAAGTCATAAAATAAATAAGGTGACCAGATTTTCCGCGGGACGAAGCGGGACGCGGACCCGCTGATGGGGGTGGGGTGGGGGTGGGGAGTCTTCCCCCAAATTTCTGGAGCAAAAAATCAGGACGTCTGGTCACTTTAGCGGGACATGAAGTTTGGTCACTTTAGCGGGATATGAAGTCTGGTCACTTTAGCGGGACATGAAGTCTGGTCACTTTAGCGGGACATTAAGTCTGGTCACTTAAGCGGGACATTAAGTCTGGTCACTTTAGCGGGACATGAAGTCTGTAATCGGGACATCTAGTCACATTACGTATCGCTCTCGCCGACAAGTCACCTGAAAGCCGTATCAAGGAGGAAAATGTAAATAACCACAGAAATGGATGCACCAACAGGCTTAGCTAGCAATAAAGCAATTAAAATATATATAAAATATAATAAAACTATCAGTATTTTGAATATTTAATTAAGTTTAAAAATATTAAGTCATTCTTACCCCAAATCACAATAAAACTAATTGTATTTATTTTAGGAAATAAAGTATTGAAAAAAGTGGGACAAACGGGCGTCCCGCCGGGACTAGCTAGGGTCCGCGGGACATGAGGTCTGAAATCGGGACTTTCCCGCCCAGTGGCGGATTTAGCTTTGTCTGCGTGGGGGTGGGGCAGGAGAATTTCAGGGGGCGCCGCCAGATTTTACAAATAACCGAGCATTCGGTAAATACTAATTATTAGCCTACTAATTTAGTACATTTTAAAAATCATCAAACAAGTCAAATATAATCAACAATATAAATAGATATGTTTTCAAAATAGTAAGGTAAATTTATTTCCATAGTATATTTATTGATCTAAGAATGAAACTTAATTATGAGAATTTATATAGAGCCCTGAGTCCTAATTAAATTCATATCTACGTGATTTCATTTAAGCAAAACGATTTATCGTTGATTAAAAGTCAAAGTTCTCAGCGAGATCACGTTCATTTGAAATTAATGCCAAATCCAAACAGACTTTCGTTTGTCATTGTTGAGTGCAAATGATTTTTGATAATTTTAAATAACTGCTATTTGGAAGATTCAAGTACATTTTATAGTGTATTGACAAATTAGGGAGACCGGATGCCATGAATTTGTTTTTCAGTCGAGGATGGCAGAACCTCTTTAAGTTGTAGTTCACTGGATAGTTATGGACCTCTTGGTGCATACACATCTTTGTTGGTATAATTAAACGATTGCTTCTTCAAGGTTAATGTCATGTTTGTAAATTTTGCATAAACTTCGAAAAGAATCTTTATTTTTCCGACATTTGTAATGGATCAATACAATAGAAATAAATAACTTTGCCCCGTCATGTATCTGTGTTTTTACAAGTGTATACAAGATAGTGAAGTACGTTTCAGATTTAAAGCTTGTAGTTGGATCATCAGCCCTTTCATCTCTGCCAGGTTCGCATGCCATACCTTTCTTTTTTACAAATTCGCTTTTCCTTAAATTGTGTTTTTAAAATCTAGTTTGGAACGATTATTGTTTAAAAAAATGATTTAACATATTACTTATACTTTCAGAATTTCAAAAGCTTTATCGCTTCTCATTTCAACAAACTTATTTCTTCCACAATCGATCATTTGTTTTGCAAATGCAATGTTGATGCTCTTGCGCTGCAAGTAGTTTGATAACTCTAAGATATTATCTAACAACTTTTGTTCAAATAGCATTAGAAAACAATGAAATAATATTTTGTTATTAAAACAGATGCTTCTGCTCTGACACTTCATTTATATACTGTAGATTCCCACGAATTTATATATTCTAGAGTGGCTAGAATAGCAGACAATGATAAAAAAAACTACATCAACTGCATGCTTACGGCGTTTCCATCTTGTATCAGAAAGTCATTTCAGAGTATCAACTGTTTATCTTTAAGGGTATGTAGACGTGGTAAACTAGACGTAAAGAATGCATACAGCCTTGTAGCTGTTCCGAAAAATAACCGCACATCACTGTTTACATACATTGCTTCGATAGTGACCAAATTCAAAACATGGGCACAACAATGAACATAGATGGCATTCGGTGAAAGTTAATTCTTTAAATGGATTTGAAGGCCACTCTTAATTCCAGACATCACCGATATGTCATCGGTTGCCTGTCCTCGACAAAATTTGATACCAATGTTTTGCTTTTGCATTCTGTAGTACCGTTAAATCTTCTCAGCAAATGCGGTGGCATTACTGTTTTCCAAAGTATAAAAGCAAGGCCAGATTAAGCCATCTTGTTGCCCTAGGCACAAATCTACATGGGTGCCCCCTTCTGCCTGTGGTCCCGATCCTCCATCGACCGCTTGTATGTTAAATATTATGCACACAGAAAAAACCCAACAAAAACTAACAATTAACACTATCTGTTAACACATATGTTTGTACTAATATCACTAAAATGAAACCTCCTACATTTTCTGTATTTAATTTACTAGTTAATTATTTTTGTAAAAAGAAGATACGAAAAAACTATAACTTTTTAAATAGATGTTAAAGTTCTTTTTTTCTAGATTTACATCTGGAAAAGTTTTTGAGTACATCATCAGCGTTTATTGTGCACAAGTTTGCCTCAATCATCAGTAGAGATAGGGAACCATTTCTTGTTTCATCTACTTGGATTTTTTATACCTTTCAGCTGAGAAAAAGAGCCTTTAGTTGAACAGCTGTAACCATTAATTTTATGCGCAAGGCGACTTTTACGTTTGGAAAAGCACACTTGATGTTGTCTCTATCACTTTGTATAATTCTGTATGACTGGACGTGTTGTATGAAGATTTTGATGCAATAAACTTGTATCGAATATATGAGTGGAACTTTCGTAATTCAGTGTGTAAATTATTGTACATATCTTCAAGATAAGCGTTTATTAGTCCTTGAACACTGAGATGTTTATGGTACATCGACCAAACAAGAAAATCGAACTGATATATCATTATATACCCGTTCTTGTCTACTCATCTTTGCCTCAAATTTGTCAAGAATGGCATAAAAAGTAGGATTATGAAATTTTTCTCTGACATTCAGAGATACCTCTGGGGCAACTCCATCAAAGAACATTTTCTTTTACGATTACCGGTAAAAGTTGACCTGGTGTTATTTCGTTTGCAGCTAGTAAGAATACAAATCAGCACACTTATTCAAGTTCGCGTGCTCATTTTTAAGAGCTTGACTGAATCTGTGAAAATATTTTAACGCTTCTTCCAAAAAGACAAGCATGAGAGAAAATTCTAATTCTTGCATCTTCTTTGCTGTTTTCTGCTTCTCTTATGGTGTCGCCCTTTTTTAACTGGTCTTCTTCTAAACTTGTAAAAATTATAACGCTTTTATAATTTTGAGAATGAGACTTAGGAATAATATGCGACTCGATTTTACATTTGAAATTCGTTAATGTCACGTAGATTACGCATGGCTACTGGTTTAATCAATAATATAAGAAAATAATTGTGCAGAGTTTACTTCATTATCAATTATCACAGATAATTCAGATGCAAGTGATTGAATTAAATCAATTTGCACATCATGGCTTAAATGAAGTTCATTTTTCTTTTCAAACTTTAGATGACTGTCTAAAGTGGAATCATATTTGGCTAATGAAGATAACATTTCACGAAAAATTCCAGTATTTCTACGACTACCATCACAAAAGCAAGAATTTTCTGTGCACTCGAAATGGCAAACCTTGCTTTGCTAAGAACGTCTATCATTCATTTCAATACTTCTCTATTCTTTTCCACTTGGCGATGCTCCTGACTGACCAAACCAGATATTACAGTTTTGAAACAGGATATTTAGCAAGCCAATATTGTCGTATTGCAGTTTAGTGTTCATTAGAAGTTTGGTGTTCAGGAAACTTTTTTTCTGCTCTAGTGACACCTTTTTAGTGTTCATCGAGGGGGGTGCCATTTTAGACTCAACAAGGGCGTGGGGGGCAAGCCGCCCCCTGCCCTATAGCTAAATCCGCCACTGTTCCCACCTAAATTGGGACGTCGGGTCACCTTAGATTCTTAGATATGGTCTTAATATAGTAATAAATCGAATAATTAAGTGGAACTTTGATTTAAAGCAGCGTGTTTTGACGTCACGTCACAATTCTTAAACTCCCCACCCCCTCGTCACAAATGTGGGGACGCCCTCTCCCCCCCCCCCCCCCAGATGCGTAACGTCATTTATGGTCGGTCCCCCAAGTCTATCACTCTATGGTCAATCTTACTGACTGATTGGTATTTCCAGCCCCGAACTTCACGCTACTTTAAATTTAACCGCCACCAGGTATCCCGGATGTCATGTGATTTATAGTCAAGTTATTGTATATGTCACATGACAATGTTTTTACAAAATGTCTGCAACCACTGGACCTGGTGATGGTTCTCCCAACAATGAAACAACCTCTGTTACTGTTAGAGAGCATTTGTATAAGGTTCTTGTTATAGGAGAGTTTGGTGTGGGTACGTTCAAAAATTTTTTAAATATGGAAACTTATGCCGTTGTTTATTAAAGTCAATTAAAGTGAACGAAGTGCCTGCTACTGCTAGACTATATAATAATAATAATATATAATATATATTAGGCCCTATGCCTATATATTATAATGACAATATATCTACTGTCTACTGTATTATAGTTATACTATAGACAATAGAGTACTATAGACTATACTAAGACTATTATTATTACTACTGCTATACTATGACTAGTATGACTCGGAATACTATGAGTACTATGACTATGACTTACTATGAGTATGAGTACTATGACTATGACTAAAATTTTAAATAAGTTACAAGTCACTAAATAATTAAGTCACTAACTAACTAACTAAAGTAACTAAGACTAACTACTATGACTAGTCACTAACTAGAAACTAGTAATAAAGCTGATAATGAAAATGCTGTATTATAATTATACTAAAATACTAAAGGATGTAGCTAGCGCTACGACAATTTTGTCGTAGCAGCAGACGACTCGACCGGATGTTGCTAGCAATACGCACATGACATGTCATGTCATAGCGCTAGTGCCGCTAGTCAGGAAACTAGTGCTATGACATGTCGTAACAGCAGACGATCTGGCGGGATGTTGCTAGCGTTAAGACATACGCTACTTCTGCTACGACTAGTCTTAGTCACTCTTTGCAGTAGCCACTTGGAAAGAATTAAGTGGCAATAATATCTTAACAAACTCTTATTTATATTGTATACGTATATATATTATAATATGACATTAATTATTAATATTAATAGATTCTGCCTTATTTGTGTGTGTATTAATTAGGGCTGTTATCGATTAATATAAAATAAATCGTTAACTTTTGAAAAATTACCGAATAATTAATCGATAATTTTGATTAAAGCTAAAAATAAGGTGTATGACATCATTAAACTGAAAATTTCAGGGGAGGTAACAAAAAACAGGCAAATTTACATTTTTTATTTAAATATTAGTAGCTCAATATAATGTCAATGAATTAAAATTTTATTATTGTTAATTAAGTAAAAACAATGTTTACTTTTTTATATCATTTTCCTTATATAACAGCTTATTTTAAAGTTTACACTTTAAAAATATTTTTTTTTGTTAAATGGAGAAGTTTGTACGTAAAAAAGCAAACTATTGTTAATTATTAATAATTTAATTAATTATTTATTAATAAATTGATGATGTTATTGACAAAATTTTCCTTAATTTTAATAGCTATTTTTACCGATTAATCGAGAAATTAATCGATAATTTCCGCAGCCCTAGTATTAATTCTAAAATCTAAATTTATGTCATATATTATTTAAATAGATTTAACATTGGTCTACCGATTATAAATATGTCGGCCGATTTTGCTATACTATACTCTACACTATACTAAACTGTACTTGCGTAAGTGATGCCGAGTAATAAAATTTAGCATACCGTGTAGATAAAATGTACCGTGTGCAGCCTGTCATTGGAAACCATTCCATTCATCCTTCAACTTCATTTTGACTCTATTACTATTACTATTGGCTTTGTTCTCATTGTCTCATTCATAAAGGCTGTCCGTGTGCAAAATTTATTTAACTATTTGTTAAAATTAACAATTATTATTGTAGCCGAAGTTTGTTGTGAGTCATAATTATTCATAAGTCTTAATGTTTATCATCTATGTAGGTCATGATCTAGAACTTGTAATCATATCAGTATAATTATAAGTATCAGAAACTTCGTTTTGGAAAAAATGAATATTAGTAGACCCCTAAGATTTAATCCAAGTTTCTGTTTTTCAGAATAATAACAAAAATTATCAGCACGCTCGTGATTTAAAAAAAAAAAAAAAATAAAGTTTATTTTCTTTAAAACTTGATGGCAGCGGGATTTGATCCCGCTATCAATAGTGTAATACCATTTTCAAACTAATCCAACTATCACTTTGTCTAGCGAAGCTGTTGTGCAAATACAATTTTTTTAATTTATAAGTGTTTTTCATTTAATGGATGTATCTAAATTTTTTTTTAACCTTTAAAAATTAATTAATAGGCTTACCTGGTAATCATACTTTATTATGAGAACTATAGTTTAATATTCAAAATTAAAATGCAGCAAATTGTTTACGACATGTTGTAACAGCAGACGATCCGGGGGGATGTTGCTGGCGTTATGACATGTCGTAGCACCAGCCTCATCCCCCCTGGTTGTCTGCCGTTACTTTGTCGTAGCAGTAGACACTTCGAATACTAATCATTAGTTCTCATAAATTATGTATATTAAATCAGAGGCTAATAAGTTGAGTACCAATAGTTCTCTACAACTACAAGCTACAGTCTAGTACCAATAAACACTCCAGCGAACATACCAGCCTTAAGACTTTTTAAGAGTCAATCCGAGGGCGCCTACCTACATAATTTTATTTCATAGTCTAATTTTGAAATGTTTGGACTTTAAACCAGTACTCAGATATTTGATTGGCATGTGATACTCCGTGCTACTGACACTGATACAGGTATTAGTATTATCATGGTTGATTAAATAAATAATCATTCTGATAAATAAAGTAATACTTGATAAAGGAATTGGGCTTGCTGTCTTGGATTACTAGGAAATTCTAGAGATTAAATATCAAAGGAGGTGATACAATAACAGACTGTTTTCTATTTGCTTGGCTATTTTTCTAGTATAGTATTGGTTTTGTTTTAGTCCAAACATTAAAAGTAAAATAATATTTATGTTTTCTTACAGGAAAAACATCTATAATACGAAGGTATACTGAAGGTAGGCAATCTTTTGCATTTAATAGCTTAAAATCATTGAGATTTAAAATCTAATCAAGAGAAATTTAATTTATTTTGAAAGAAAGCTGAAATTATTTTTTTCTTTCTTTCTAGGCTATTTTTCTCCAAATTATAAACTTACTATTGGTGTTGACTTTGCCCTAAAGAGTATTGAATGGTCTAAAAATGTCAAAGTAAATCTTCAGCTCTGGTAGGTAAATTTAATCACATTTTAAAATTGTTCTAATCTCTAACAAAAGTAGAGAAAGTTAAAAAGTAGCTTATGGCTTATGTACACTGTAATTTCGTTATGTGTCGTGGTTATATGTATTTTTTCATAGAATGCATTGGCTATTATATCGTATAACTATTTGTATGTTAAGCGCTGTGGGCCCAGCTACTTGCTGGGGTACAGCACTATATAAATAATCCAATTATTATTATTATAAATACCTATTTATTTTATTTATTAATGAAGTGTTTGGACCACAATTAGGCAAAGTTTTATTAATGAAGTGTTTGGACCACAATAAGGCAAAGTAGAAAGAAATCAATAGAATATTGTGTAAGTAAGATTTTTTTTAAAATTCAACAAAACAATGAATGTGTAGGCAAAAAACGACTTCTGCAAACAAACAAAACAAAGAGTTTTTTTTAAAGAAGGCTTGATGTCTATTTTGGATAAAACGTAAGTTACATTGTAGCTAAGTTTTATATTTTAAAAAAGTTTTTTAATTTTATTTTTTTGCTTTGTTTTTTTTTTATGTCAAGTTTATTTCAGCCTTGTTAAATTGATTAGTTCATTTATGAACCTAAATAACCTCAAATTATAAAATTCATTTTTAAAACAATTACCTAGCATCTAAGTATTGATCTGCTCACTAATGCAAAAAGACATAAATCAGACTATCAAATAAGATTGGCTTTTTTTTTTTTCTTATTTAAAGCTTCATTCTTCCACCAAAAATCTGATTATCCTAAGGGCATTTATTTTTTTCCCCACTGTCACAGGGAACCAACTACAATGTCATTTTCAAATTTCCCACCCTACAGTTATAATAAAATGTTTTTTTTCAAGACAATAATTAATGCATTAAATTGATTTTCTATTTCAGGGACATAGCTGGACATGAAAGATTTGGTCATATGACTAGAGTTTACTACAAATATGCGTGAGTTCTATTCTCTAAATCAACATTTTAAAATTATGGTTTATTCTTTTTAAAAAAACAACTATGCTTTTCATAATTTTAAATTATTTTGTATTTAAATTTTTAAAAAAAATATATACTAATTAAAAGAAAATGGTATAGAAACAAGCAATTCAATAAATATATAAAAGAAAATATACTTCTTCTGATAATTTATAGCTTTTAACTTGGAAAGGTTAACATTTTTCTTATAAATCTTTTAGAAAAAACTTGCTCCGTAACGGTCATTAAAAATTCTAAATTGGAAACTTGCCAATAATTTTCTTTATAAATTAATAGTAATGTATTATTATTATTATATTTTTTCATTTGACATTTTGCTTAAAAGATAACACCTTTTTTTTATCATCAGAATAGCAGCAATAATTGTCTTTGATTTATCAAGGTAATGTTATTCACTCTTATTTCTTTTGAAGTATTAATTCAATATTGCATTTTAATTTATTGTTTTTATAAAGGGTATATTAAAAATTATCATATATTTTATGCTAAAACTTTTTAAGTTCAATTTCAATCATTGTCAAACTTCTTATAATTAAAAGACACAAATAACAATTAATCTTTATAAAACCCTTACTTTTTATAAATGTCTCAAATTCTAACATAGACTAGGGGTCGGTGAACAGGGGTAAATTACCCCTATTTGGGGTAAAAAGGGAATTTCTGGGGGTAAAACAGTCCCATTTGGGACATTAAAATCCGTCAGATTTTAATCTTTTAATTTTTAAATTAAAAAACAAAATCAAAGTCTGTCATGTGTATGTATATTTACAAAAGGCACGGTTTATTAATAAGATTGAAGATGATCCATGTGAGAAACTAAATTCAGTACTTTTGTCAGCAAATGTTGTGAAATACAGAACTTCTACTTTGGCTAAAATTTCCAGGAGCAAGCCCTTTCTTCTATAACTATAAGGGAGAGTGAATTCTTTCTTCCCCTCAAACTGCGATGTCAAGGAATTTAAATAAAGTTTTCAATAAATTTAATAAATACTTTGAAAAATTTAATTTGAAATGTGAACACTGTACTGCTGTTTCTCTTGATTGAGTTCCCGCTATGTTGTGTCGTGTAAGTGGTTGTTTGGCTTTGAAGTAGATCTGACACATTTTTGGATTTCCAATGCTGCAAAGCCAACAACACTGCACATGACTTTTGAAAAAATGTACCTTTTTTTAACAAGGATTTTCCACTACAATGAACATTAAAACAAAGGTCTGATATAGATTGGACCCTGAAGAAAGCATCCAACTTGCTCTGACATGAAAAAGCCCTAATTTTGATCGAATTGTGTAAAAAATGATACAACATCATTAAAAAAAAAAACAACTCAACTTTAATGAGATTTAAAGAAAAAATCATGTTAAGCCTGGTCCCTTTTGGAACTCAGGACGTGTTAGCGCATTTTCGTATTATGTATCAGTACTTATGTTAGATATCAGCATTATGTAGTTATCAGTAATTGTGTTTAGATTTTAGACATATTTTTATGAATTTTTCTTGTGTAATGAATATACCACAAATGATGACGTAAAACTTTCTAAACTTTTACACATATTCTAATGACGTCAACAAAAAAAAAACTAATACTTTTGATAATACTAAGACTTCCGGCAATGGCGGCCGTTGCCTGCGCCAGTGTTATCTCTCGATTCGCAATGTTTTTTGGTAGTTTTAACGGGGTTTTTTAACGGATCGAGTAACTGAGTGTTGATGCACAAATGGCAGGTCAGGACATACAAAAAACATATATACATCATGGGTCTAGGACTTATGGATGCTGAGATCTAGGGTGATGACAGACGGACGGACAAAACGGGTGCAATAGCGCATTCGACTTCTCGAAAATGCGCTAAAAACCTGTGTGTTCTATAATAACAATTGATGAAATTAATTTATATTAAACATATAATTTATGATTTTTAAAAAAAATTAAATTTATGTTTATCCCACTTAGTGCATTATGTAAGATTTATCATTACATCTAGGATATCCAGAGCCATAAGACCCTATAACCGTTAAAACAATAATAATATATTAGACTGTTAACTTTTATAATTGCATTAATTGCATCACACGCATAATCCTTTTTTGGTCATTTTAGACACTTGCCAGACTTAGAAAACTCAACAAATGCGTTTTCGACTGGGGCTTAGCCCTATATCGGGGGGGGGGGGGGGGGGGGGTAAATGCTCCCAAACTGCCCCAATGACGTGGGCAGGACCTTGCGCCTTCTGGGGTAACGGCAACATAAAATTGTATAATTTGGGGTAATGGGCAAAAAAGTTCGCCAGCCCCTTACATAGACAATAACAATGACAATAAAAAGCCCTTTCTTTTTTTTTTCCAGGCCTGCAACATTTGATTCTGTTCTTAAGGTACTTGTAACTTTATTTGTCTAATTGCAATTAATCACCCTTTTTTATCAGATCTTTTCAATTATGTTTAGACTAAATTAATAATAGATAAGAGGACTTTTTTAAAAATTAAAATTCTACAAACTTTATTTTTTTTCTTCTTTTATTAGTGGTTGGATGATGTTCACTCAAAAGTTATGTTAGCCAATGAAAATCCTGTACCAGTATTACTGTTAGCTAATAAGGTAAGCTCAATAAAATTCAGTAATTAAATATTTATGTAAAAATTGCAAAAATATTTATGTTTTCTTGAAATCTATTTTTTTAACATCCACTCTGTCTCATTTTAGCTTTAAGTGAAATGTGAAAATAGAAATTACACATTGGACTTTGAATCAAATATTTGTCTGGAAAAACTTTTCATAAAACCTTGTATGAATGTCTGAGGAAAATGCTACATATTGGAATTACTGCTATTTGTTATTATGGCTAATTTTTAAGCTCGTTTTCTACAAATGCATATCTTTCTTCAGTGTGACATTGATGATGTTTCATTTGAAACAGAAAAACTCAATCGTTTTTGCCAGGAGAGAAACTTTATCGGATGGTATCCAACTTCTGCCAAAACAAGTCAAAACATAGGTACCTTTTTAAGCCTTATTAAAACTTCCTGTCATTGCTGTATATATATATACAGTCGAAACCGCTTAAGTCGACGGCGTTGGGGTATGAAAAATGGCATCGACATAACCGATGATCGAGTTAAAGCGAAAACCAATATCGCGGCAAAATATTAACATGCGCTTGAAATTTCTTTATGTACGTGTTGTGCGTTAATTAGTGATGGGACGATTAATCAGAATCATATCGGGACCCTATTTCTTCACTCTTTCTTAAGGTTGTTAAGACCGTTCGTTTTTAAAGACCGTTTTAAGTTTAAATATAACGCCGTTTTCATAGCTAACATTTTCAAAAGCTGGCGATTGGTCATGGGGATCGAGATAACCAATGTTAAGTGGCAAATTTGACCCTTTTTTGTGCTCGTGTTATGAGGTTTCGGCGACTTAAAAAAATCGAATTAAACGACGAGAAAATGCTAAGACAAAGAGAGAATTTGGCGGTTCCAATAAAAAACGTCGACATAATAGGGTGGTCGAGCTAACCGAGCTCGAGGTAAGTGGGTTCGACTGTATATATATTTTAAGTTATGACAAATATTATCTTATAATCTAAATTTTAGGTGATCATTTAAATTTTGAAATATTTTCTTTTCTTTTTATCACATAATCTTTTAAATATTTTTTTTTCAGAGGATGCGATGAACTTTCTTGTAGAGCATATTTTGTCCCTCCCCAGTGGAGCGCAACAACCAGGTGAACACATGAGTATAACAACGTCTGTAACCAACAGTGCTGATGAATCAAATTTTGATGGTATTGAAGAGAAGGAAAAAAGCCCAGGATGCTGTAACTAATTTCGATTCAGTTTAAGCCATAGTCCTGATAAAAAAGATTTGCTGTAGGGGTTCCTCATGTTTTTAGTTTATTATTAGTTGAGTTGTTTTCATCATGTTTTTTTTTATGTTTGCAAATTTTGGAATTTATGTATCTGTGAAGGTGCACTCCAATAAATGTTTTATCTGGTGAATTTTTTATAAAAAAAAAAAAAATTTCACCAAATGAGGTAAAACATTTATTGGAGTGCAATGCACTTCAATAAATGTTTTACCTCATTTGGTGAATTTTTTTGGAAGCACCCACAATGACTCTGAAAGACCTTAAAGGTAAAAAAAAAATTATTAATCTTTTCTGGATATAGTAATCTGGAAAGACAGAAATAACCAGTATTCTGTTACTTTTAATGCATTTACAAGGGCATCCTTTATCACTGTTTTTAAAAAATGTTTTCCTGTTAAAGCATTGGACTGGTTATTTTTATATTTTAAAAAGTGCTTGATCATTCTCATGAATATAAACATAATTTTCGCAAACTGTTTGAAACTTGTGAATAATATAGTAAATGAAAGTGCCATACCCAGTCCTGTTGAAAACTTATGTCAAGGATAAAAAATTTTAAAATCAAACGTTTGTTTTCAGATGTTTCATGTTTACAGTACATCTAATTACTTGGTATTTCATAATGAAAAAATCAAAGTATTATGTAAAATATCATGTTTGCATGTTTTTATTTTTTAAAAATTAAAATATATATTTTAAGTTAACATTTTTGTGAATATGGCAGCGCGCTTGACTGGCGTAATGATGGTCATGGGTTCGAATCCATGCAAAGTCAAGATTTTGTTCCCAGGGCCTAGAGCATCCCTGAGTCACCCAGCTCCGAGTGGGTACCTAATACTAGTTAGGCGGCTAGGTAATGCGTGAAACCCTCATAGCCGTGGGCCTGTGACAGCCTCATCATTTGCCAACAGATCATCCATCATGATCTGTGGACGCAATTATCTTCTGCATAGAAGGAGCATCTGTATAGATAAAATAAGATAAACACCTGAAGCTAGTTTGAAAATTTAAAGGCTGTATAAAGCTTTGCAAATATTTTTACTAGCAGATTATTAGATCATAGCTTCCTTCTGCATTCAATGACATTTATTTCTCTCACTCTGCAAAATGCTCATTCAAAACATCACCAGTTATGGTTGGGCAAGATTTAACTCCATTGGTGCTCAAATACATGACAAAGTTATTTATATCATTTACATCATGTTGTTATGTGTGAATTTGTTAAATTGTTGATAAAACCATATACACTTTCACAGTCCAAAATTACAAGGAAAACAGAATATTTTTGATTGATTATATTTTCAGGTTGTTTTTCATAAAATTTAAGTTTGAATTTGACCTGTGACGTTATCATAGATTCTTTAATCAATTAACATGGCAAAATTTTGATATTTTCTCCTTAAGTTTGGGATTATATTAATCTTCAGGTATTAATTTATCAGTAAAGTATCACAAAGTAAGTTAATTATTGTAGATGCTTTATAAGTCACATCATTTATTTTGTTTAAAAAACAACATTTCTCATGTATTCCCTGTAGATTTCAATACAGATTGTTGTATAAAAGTAAGAAATTATCAAGTTTTAAAATAATAATATAAAAGATTTCTAAAATTAAGAAGTATTCAGAAATTTTTAAAATATTATTTGATAAAAAGTTTAAATTATTATCAAACCTTATTAAATGAAAAACATATAATAATAAATTAAAGTAATTCAAATATATTTCTTCATTTGAATTCGAATTCAGACATTTTTAAATAAAATAACTGTACCTGTAACGCCATTGGTCGCTGATGGACAGGCAATACATTTCATATTGGATCCATTTATCCTAGTCTTATTGAGATCTTTTTATTTTGCTTATCATAGCTCAATTTGAAGGCTTTGAAAAATGTGGAACATTTTGTTGTAAATTGTTCTTTTCATTGCCTTTATACCATTTTATAATTATAATGTGCCTGTGGGAAAGAACTCCTCAGTTTGTTGCTTGTTTATGTGAATTATTTAACTATTTATACATTATGTTTTAACTTATAGACCTACCTTGTGAATCTGTTTTTAGATTGTGCTAAGGTTAACTTTTAAGTGACATTTATTTTTTTAATAACTGTGATTTCAGAATGTTTTATAATGGTTGGACCAAAATATTTTAATCTGTTCCATGGCCAGACTTAAAAGCACGATGAAATAACTTCAATGGCTTCACATGTTTTATAGGCTATGTATCTACTTCAGATATAGATTATATATGGATTATATACATCTATCTATATATATACACCTTTTCATGGACAGTCATTTTTAAGGATAATAATCCTTACAATGTTTTATCTTAGATTTAGTGTTATTCTTTAAAACACAAAATTTAAGGGGGCCATGTTCAAACCTTGTAAAGGAAATATGTTTCAGCTTGAAATGAAAAAAGATATTTTGGCTTGGAGCCCACTTTAGCATGGAATAAAAAAATAAACAACAGATAATTTACAAATAATACCTTATATGTAAGAAATTCTTAATACAGTCAATAAAGCTTTATCTTTAAAACTAAAAGTGCTTTATTTTTATTTTTGAATCTTTTTTATGTAATGATTAAAATATTGTAATCAAAAAATTAAATTCCTCTAACTTTTGGAAGCTACATTCTTATTGACATGACTAAGTAGCTTCTTTTTTTTTTTTTTTTTGATTTTTTGTGTTCTTTGCTATACATTGAAATTAGATTAAATTATCTGGAAAAAATGTTTTAATTGTTTTTGTTTTCATATTTTATTTTAAATTTATTTTTGTATACTAATTATATATTTATTAAACCACCTGTTAGTTTCCAAACTTAAATTGTTTATATAATGTAGGAAAGTGTGTAATCAAAACCAGTAGTCCCCAAGTCCCCAGCTTTATTGACTTGATATTAAAACTGTATATTTTTAAAACTAAATTAGATCTGCCCTTGGTCCCTTAGATAATAATTTGGGTGGGGATGTAGGGTTAACAACATGACATTGAAGTCTTTAAAGGGACACCTTTGACAATTGTTTAAACAATCTAATATTCATTTGGCTAGTTCAGTTACATTTTTTATTGTAGCAACTTTTTTATTCTGATTAGTTAGCATAAGTATGAAGTTGAAAAAGACAGCAATAGAACTACTAATTTTGCTTTCTCAGACTAGATAATTACGCCATTTCTCCTGGAGACAGTAGATCATCATCATAAACATCCAATGGCCCTTTGAGCATGGGCTTGATAGTAAAAGTTCCCTTTAAATGAATTTACTGATTTAACTTTCAATATTTAAACAAAATAAGTTTTGAAATGCAGTAGTCATATTAATAAAGAAAAAAATTCTGCTCAAGTTGGGACGTCTAGAAAAAAAAAATTATAAAGAGGCTCTAGATATTTGTTTTTGATATAAATCATATAAATAATCTTGCATTGGCATATATTGAAATAAGCAGAGATCTTTGAAGACTGTGGAATACAGGGCATTCAAAAACTGACATTTACATCAAGATTCATTTATATTTATATTGTCAAGTGTATGTTTTGTAAATAAGGTAACACAATGTTGTACAAAGTAAAGCATTGGTAAAAAGCTACAGGAATAAAAATGTGTAGCTAAATAATTGACAAAATAATACTTAAAAGCTGATTGAACTTATACATGCTTATATAATATAATTCACATCATTATATCAATAAATGATTTTTTTGAGCTAATATAATATTTTGAATACTTAAATACAGATATCTGTTTTATTTCGACAACACTATATAGTCTCTAAAACTTTTAATAGTTTTACTTTTAAGTTTTACTTGTGGTTATTTTTAAAATTTATTTTGAGGGTAGAGTAGAGACAAAAATGGGAGTTCTGCAATATATGGCGGATAGAGGAATAAAGACAGCAGCGCTACATCATCCGCAAAGTCTAGGTACTTAAGTTGTTCCTTAGGTGTTCACTATAAAATGTAATTCAGTTACTTTTTTTATGTAGATACAGTACTTTTACTATTCAGTTTCTTAAAGTTTCCGATGTAATTGCATCTGAGTTTACCTTCATATTAACTTTGATCCATCCTAAACAGTGTTCCTGAATCTGAAAGTAGCCAAAACTTGCGAAGCAGCAAATTTGACTCAGAAATAAAAGACTTTCACAGTTTCCTCAGAAAAATCCTGATATTAAAAGAGACACTTAAAAAGGATAACTCGAAACAACATACAAGAGGATATTACCGTACTGAAGGCATCTATCTTCTATCTTGGATATACAGACGCTCCTTCTGTGCAGAAGATAATTGTGCCCCAATTAAAGCATCAAAAGAAGATCATGGAAGTAGATAGGACACACAAAATCAGAAATGCCTCCCAAAAGTGTGACGTGCCTTCTGGACCAACTCAAGATTTCTTTATCAAAATTATTAAAACTAGATCACTTTTATTCATGGCGTCTCCTTAACAACTTAATTCAAGGTTCAAGTCGAGTGGCAAGCGCGCTCGAGTGGCGTACCGATGGTCACGAGTTCGAATCCATGCGAAGGCAAGGATTTGTTCCTGTGGCCCAAGGAGTCCCTGAGTCACCCAGCTCCGAATGGGTACCTAACCAACAATAGTTAGGCGGCTGGGTAATGCGTGGAACCCTCATAGCCGTGGCCTGTGACCGCTGCATCACTTGCCAACAGATCGTCTGTCATGGTCTAGGACGCTATTATCTTCTGCATAGAAGGAGCGTCTGTATATCTAAGATATAAGATAAACAAAGCTGTGGCATCTCTTCCGAAATGAAGCAAGTATTCTGTACAGGACCAGTTTCTAGTTTTCCTTTACAATATGTTTAGACTTGGTTTTAATGTTCCTTAACACTGCCGCTTCGTAGCTCATATGCAAATTTACGTGTGCTGTTGCCTCGTTCCTGAAACTGATGGTTCCAGTCGCTAGATTTGGTAATGTTGAACAAAGACAATAATTATTATTTCCCCTTTTTTCACATCGGAAAAATGTGGATTCTTTCTTTCTGCTGTACTTCCATTTAGGGACTTCCTCATTCAGCCAGCAATGTCTACTAACAACTATGCTTGAGTTAGTCATAACATGTCACCGAAATGGAGTCTATTACCCGCAGCCGCCAGAAAAGACTGAATTGTAGATGACTTAATCCATGTCCATGAACTTCAATAAATTGATGGTTTGTGTTACAGAGCTCATTAAACCTTTCATGGTGTTCACCACCACATCGCCAGTGCTCCATTAGTCAATAAGTTTATTTGAAGGCATGTTCATGTTTGTTTGAAAATTAGCATGCTTAACAAACATTTTTTCACGTCTTGCCTCATGCATGGATGTAATGTCCGTTATTTCTTCTCCGGAGATGAAGATGCCAGTTAGGAGTGTCAGTTAAGTCTTTGCTTACATCGACAGCAAAGGACAAAGCTGCCAATGCTTCCTTTTTTGAATCATTTTTCCCCCACCAGTGGCTATCTCACAAACACATTTAGCAATCATATTCTTATTTCTTTCAACACTAATACTTCAAAACAGCTGCTTTTTACCTGAACTCAGGGCATCACATGCCAGTAATTTAATCAGGCGGCGCTACAGAAACTCTTATTCTGCTAGTGATCGGCGTTTCTTTTTCATATTACATTTCTTTATCACAGCGATTATTTTTATTTCCACAAATTAGGTACAAGGTGTACCGTCAATATAGGTATTTCAGAATCCAAGCAGCTTTGATGGGCTGTGTTTCTTTGTTCCAGTTTCTCTTCACCTTTTTAAAACTAGCTTTGAGTTTTTTTTTTTGTTTTGTTTTTTTTGTTTAATAATAAAATTACCATACATCTACTGGCAGACACCTAATGTATAGCAAGTTCCTCGTAGCAGGTAAAAGTGGTGTAATGTCTGGGCGCTACACTACTGTATTTTATTTTGTTGGCTGGGGTGGAGCAATATTTTAAAGGAAACATATAGCCCATTGATCGAAACAACCCCTTTTCGAACCAAATCGTCTCAACCGAAATGGTCCTGGTGCGAACTTATGAAACACGCTCTAAAAATGTCTCTGTGAATAATCTATCTATATAATTCTCTTCATGGTTCAACCATGCCGGACACCGAGCTGTCTTCCTGCCCCACCGACCAATTAGCTTGCAAGAAAAGTAAAGGCAGAGGGTAGGGGTCATCGAGACCAAGCCAACAATACATTCATTTGAGGTCAATTAGTTTCAATTAGTTATTTCAGAACAACAGAATAGCATGTATTTCGTTGTGTAGTGGTTAATACATTCGCCTAACACGTGGAAGGTCGTAGATTGAAGCCCTAGCTAAGACATTACTTTTTTAATTGTTTAAAATGTTTGTGTTTGTTCCCGTTCATTTCCCACTTTCTTCGTGACACGGCTGTAAGCTTTGTTTCTCGACATTGGCATACTAACTTCGTGTTCTCCGTTGTGCTCAGTGACAGAAAAGCAGTCACACACTCTCCTCAACAATTACTTTCATAAAATGTCACCCGTCACTAAATCATTAGCGGCGTATGCTACGACGCGGGACGGCTATTAGTTTATGTTTGGCAAACTAGGGTGTGCAGGTGGAGGTGACAAGTAGCTAACCGCAGAGCAACAATGCGTCGGCTTTTAACCCCCGATCCGCCGTCCCCAAGGTTCATTCGCTTTGTTCTGATTTCTTCGTGATGTAGTTTGTGTCTGTTCACCCCCCCCCCTTTTATTTGCAATATTTATGAGCAACTCTGTGGCGTATGCCTCGCCGCGGGCATCTAGTGATATATAATATTTTTACTCCGGAATAATGCACAACAGACTTGGAACAGACTAATGGTCACCAAGTTTAAATCACTATTTTTGTATAACTTTTCATTGTCGGTTGCCTGTAGTATAGCAAGATAATTGTTGGCTTGGCCCTATTCATTATTATCCAGGTCTACTTGAATTGACATTTTTAAATTCTATTAAACCAAAGAAAAGCCAATGGAATGTATACATTTTTATGATTATCAATTATAATTTTGTTGTAGGGGATAGAGTAGTAGCAGAGGGAATACTGAATGTGAATATTGGGCCTTCTAAGTAAGGCTGAGGCAGAGACATCACTAGGGTTGGTGATCTTGGTGTCACCCTGTGTGGTTGCTCATGGTGTCACCCCTCACGACTTATTACTCCACATCCTCCTCCGTGTCTGCCATTGCCAAATAACGGAAATACACAGAATGTCACCCCTTACGATGGTGTCACTCGGTGTGGCAGCATCCCCCGCACCCCCTAGCTAAGGCATCAGTGGCTTAGCTAGGGGGCGGTCCACCCCGGGCGGCACTCATTCAGAGGCTGGCATGTGTGGGCATTTGAAAAGTAAAGCCATTTCCGACAACCGCCCCTTTTCTTTCGAAGGGGGAAAACCAAGGTGAAACAAAAAATATTCTCAAGTTTGAGTCTTAATTAACGGATTCGTGCAACATTTGTTTGATAACATAGTGGTTGTTGTATCTAACGCAAAACGTTCAAAATTTTTAATCGTTCAAAAAAGGTATCGATTTGTTTGGAAAATTAAACGGTATACGACACAGATCGTGCTTTTATAAGAAAACTGCACAAAAATCAACACATCACCGCTGGTCCGAATATATGTAGGCCTACTATTAATATCGCCATGACAGTTTTTGCATGGAATTTCGACATGCGCAAAATGATGCGCTAACAAGTATACGTGACATGGTGATTCAAATATTGTGTTTAACTTGCAAGTAGTAATTTATATAACTGTTTCATTTTTATAAAAATATTGTAAGGTAACTTATTTAAAAAAAATATTCATTTTGTTTTTATTGCATTAAAGTTGCACATATAGGTTGTGTTTTTCATTAAAATACGGTTACTCTTTGAAAATACTACGCCTATTCAATTAAAGTAACGTTTCAATAATTTGAATTCGTCTATTTTATGGAAAAGTATTAAGATTTATGGCAAGAACATGAAAATAATCAAATTTCTCCGTTAATAAACACCACGGCAACATAAATAATTTAAAAAAAAAAAAAAAACAGGCTTGAAAATTTCAAGCGTCTTGGAAAAAATGACATCTGAAGTAGCTAGTTAATTAGTAAAACGACATCAGTTGCTGGAATTTTACTCACTTCAATGCAATCTTTTTCTTTTCTATGGTATCTCAATTTATGGGAACCCGTCTTTTTTTAAATTAATGCAAACCCATTTCATGGAACAAAGATATGTGCTAATATAGAGAGTTGGAGTTATCAACTGAACACCGATTTAGAATTATAAAAAACTAGATGCCGCGTCGTAGCATACGCCGCAGATTTTCTCATAGATAGTGCAAAGAAAGTGGGGGGGGGTAAGCAGACACAAACTACATCATGATGAAATCAGAACATCACGAGTGAACCTCAGATGTGGGGATAACTGCGACGCATTGTTGATCTGGAAACATGTGCACTGTGGTTAGCCACTTGCCACCCCGCATCACCCTAGTTTGCCAATCATAAACTAATTGGCATAGCCTGACAAAGGTCATTCGTCAAGCTTATTTTCACTCATCTTGTGCTTGTTATGGTGATCAAAAAGATAGTGGGAAATGAACGGGCACAAGCACAAACATTTTTAAAAATTAACAAAGTAATGTCCTAGCTGGGGGTTGAAGCTGCGACCTCCGCGTGTTAGGCGAATGTTATAACCATTTCACTACGAAATACATGTTATTTTAATGTTCTGAAAGAACACAGTAATTGACTTCAATTCAATGAATTGTTGAATGACCCCACGCTGTTTACTGACTTTTCTTGCAATTTGAATGGTTGGTGGGGTCAGACAGCTTGCTTTGTGTCCGGCATGGTTGGACCATGATGAGAATTATATATATATATATATATATATTATATATATAATAGCCCAGTGGTGTGGGTATGTTTGTAACGTAACGCTCAAGAGATGTACCACAGTCTACAGCAGTTAGTTTAGTTGAAAAATCGTGTTTTGATGAGCACTGTAAAAATATTTAATAGGATGACGTCATTGTTTGGTGTGCATCGGTGCGCAAAATACGGTGCGCAAAATACAACCCCTATTATTATTATTAAATAAATACTTTGCGTACATTTCATAAAGTTTAATAATTCGTATTTATCAAAAAAGGACAAGTTAGTTGGTCTTTAAAAAAAAGGTTGGCGCCGTAGGCGCCCAAAAAACGGGGGCGCCGCAGGCGCCACGGCGCCTGGCACAATCTAGTATATATATATATATATATAAAATAAAAAATTGCTTCGCTGCGTTACACGCGATCTCTAATGAAGAAGTCAGCTTTTGCAGCGCTAAACCCACAACTCCCGCTAAAGACAGTGGTTACGCATTGCTGCTGTTTTTGGTCGAGGCCAGCAACTCAGTCGACAAACTATCGTTTCCAGATCGAAATATTTTAAAAAATGCCTCATCACGATTTACCGTTTCAGGCAGAATATGCTAAAAGTGGTAGATCATCTTGTAAACTCTGCAAAAAGGCCATCAGTCAAGATTCCCTGAGGCTTGCCGTCATGGTGCAGGTATGTCATGTCAATCATGAGTCAAAGTTAATTTAAATAATATAAATATTTTCAAAATGACACTCACTATGAAAATGAATGTTATTTATTTAAAATACAAATTGAGTGTACATTGTATTTCAGTTGATTGTACACTTTACTATAGTTTTAAATGGCGCTGTGTTTTTATCAGTGCAGGCCCACTCAATGTTAACAATAACAATTTGAATTTGTGATTCTTCCCTACCAGTGTACCAGCTTTAAAGTTTAAACTTAAGGCTAAGACTAAGGCCCTAAGCCTAAGGGGTTTTACTCTTACAATTATTACATAAACGATGTCAGGCGATTTTGGCCAATTTTTCACCCCCTCCCCCCGTCATGCGTCGTTACAAAAACTTAGACCCCCCCCTCTCCAATATTATCAATATGATGTCACTATTGTCACAAAGTGTGACAAAGCTTTGCCCCCCACCCCCAGTTTTTTTTCTACTGTATATAAAAGTATATTCTATTTCAAACTATTTGAAAATGAGCATGTTTTTAATATTTTTGTTTCCATTTAAGTATGTATTTAATTATTTAGTGTAATGTTGCACTCTATAAGCCCTGTAAAACACACATAAAATAAATTGCTTGTGACTTGCGCCACTGAAAGGCCCACAAGTAGCTTGCAAACAGCACGACTTGTACCACTCTGATACCGAACTTTACGTTTCACTTGTATCCACGGCCCACAGTCCGATAATTTCAGTGTGAATGACCCAGTGTACTGAATGAATGAACTCAACAACCGCGTGCATCCCAATGTTTATGCAAGAAACATTCTGATAAGCCTAGCCAAATGTCTGTGACTATTGTTTTCCCCGCTTCTTTAACGTTTAATGCCTTATAATTTTCGGTAAACTTCGGCCACAGTCCTGTAAGGATTTCCCGTTTAATGCGATCAATTGGTTATGAATTTTTAAAAAGTGTAGGAAATGTATTTATATTATTATTGTCACAGACTTAGAGTTTTTGTTGCACTATCTGTTAAGTAATGACGGATTGAACTGATCTGACGAATGGCAGTATAGGCAGAGCGACAGATGTGATTGATGAAGTTGTTGGTAGACATATTGTCAGAAATAATGTAGCCAAGATTCCTAGTCGATGTTTTGAACAGTATATCAGACCTAGCCACCTGAATAGAATTCGGAAGAGTTAAAGTACTGCGTGATTTATTGTTACAGAATAGAAGTGCTTCTGTCTTATTATCATTCAGTTTGAGCTTGCTTAAAGTCATCAAAGACTTTACCTCACCAATGCACTCCTGCATCAATTGGACTTCATTTTTAGGAAAAGAATGATTATTTAACGTATCCAAAAGACCGTCTTGAGTTTCATACTATTTTTACCTGTTGTTTAGAACTATTATTTTTACAAAAAAGTATAGGAAATTCACATCTTCAACCAATTAAAACGTAAAAACTAAGGTTGTTAAGACCGCTTGTTTTTGAGGACCGACTAACCATTCAAAAAAAGACCGGTTAACCGCTCGTCCTTATATCCCTAATGTTTTGAGACCCATTTGAGAACTAACAAGAGAATGTTGTCGCCTGACATCTTCTGATGGCATCAAAGCCCGCTTCCCCCCGCTTGCGTTCAGCTCTTTCCACATTGCCCTCAATTCAAACCATTTTTTTTTAAAATCCAAAAAATTAACTAACCAGTGATGGTTAATGGTCTTTTTTATATTTTATTTTGGGGACTCGTAGTTCACCGGTCTAAATAAGAGGACAGGTTCAATCGTTCGTTAAAGTTAGCGAGGTTTTTTCATTAGTTTNAAAAACCAACGCCTCGCCCCGTCCGTTGTGACGTCATGTTTACCTCTCTTGTGTGTGATGCCGATCAACTCGCGTATTAAAATTAATAATATAATAAAATTATAAAGCTACGGAGTAAACGATGATAAAATGGAATTTATTAAAAAACATATTATTTTTCAATCGTCAACTGGCCAGAATAATTGAATTTTGCGACGCACACGTTCCCCCTCCCCGTTTTTTTCTGTTCAAATAGGGTTTGAGCTACACTCGGCGTACTATTAATGTAGTAATCAAATGCCTTTGACTAGCAGGAAAACTGTCACTAAAAGACCGAACTCGAATTTGTGGGCCGATTAATCGCCCGGTATCTTTGCTACGTCTTTCAAATACCTCTCGTAATATAGGTACATGTACTTCACTAAGCGGCGTGCGCCGATAAGTTTTTGAATGCCTGAACTGAAACAGACTATAAACCGGTGATCAGAAAATGCGGATAGGTCACGGGGTCATATGCTTTTATTATAGCTTTCTTTGTCTTTATAAGAAACAGACTATAATTAATATAAATAGAAACAGCCTCGGCCTTGACCGTTGTTGACATCAAACGCGCACTGTGTTAGCTCTCGTACAGTCTCGACAACTAACCAGCTGGATCATGGTATCGCTTTTACTCACCGCGACAAAGCGAGAGGGAGAGGCGCGTTACCGCTTGTGTTTTTTTTTCACTAGTTTTTTTCACTACGTTATCGCTAGGTTTTTTGTTGTTGTTGTTGTTGTTGTTTTCTTTTGGGTTACACGGTCCTACGGTCCTGAATAAAGATGACCGGTCCTGGTCTGAGGACTGGTTAGCCGGTTAACCGTTAACAAGCTTAGTAAAAACTACCACAAAATGTCACGAATTGAGCGATAACACTAGGGAAAGCAAACTCCCCCATTTCTGGAAGTCGACTAAAGTTTCTCCCATTAAATGAAGAGTTTCTGCTTTCTATGATTCCATTACTAAAGACAGCGCTAACGAAGCGCACTTTGGGATTAGAGACAAAGCGCACATTACTTCGGTTTGGGGCTTTAAATGTTAAATGAATCAAATAAGGAAAACACAAACACACCACACAGAATTAAGAGGAGTGCTTGAAATGAAAGAGAGGTAGTATTTTGTGTTGTTAATAATAATACCCCTGCCTTTATTACATGACAGGATGCTAACTTGGCTTTTTAATACACTAAAAACACTTAGTTACCCCTTAAGGAGTCCAAACAAGCACTATTTACATGCTCAAATAACCAGTCTGACTGAAAAATAGGATGTATGCATGCTAGCAACAAGGTCACTACCTGTCTCCAACTCAAAGTCCATTTCTCTCAACTCAATGTCTGATAAATTTAAGCTACTGGACATACTAGCTTTGTGATACAATTTAACTTCCATATTTTTATATCACTTCACGTTACTGTGTACATACTAAGGTTGTTAAGACTGCTTGTTTTTGATGACCGGTTAACCATTCAAAAAAAGACCGGTTAACCGTCGTTTCAATTTATACTAATTTTTGTGAACCAACAAGAGAAAGTATTGAATTTTCGCCCTGTGCTGTATGATTTGACATCAAAGCGCCTATTATGTACCAACTGTTAGTGTTGACCTCTGCTACGCTACCGTCAAAACGGTTAATTAAAAATAATCTACATTTTTTATTTTAAAAATTACCATGAAGAAGTAAACCGTAATGATTAATATTAAATTTTATGTATCAACAGTATTCAAACAGCTTGTTAGCAAATGTTGTCAAGTCAGTTTGTTTGTGAGGACTGGTTAACCCATTTTATTAATAAAAAAAAAAGATAATTTTACTGTCCGGTCCGTATTTTTCCATAATTTTTTGAGAACCAACAAAGAGAGTGTGAATCAAATATCGACTCGCGCAGTCTGATGTGACATCACCGCCCACTTGTGTTAGCTCTGATGCCATGTGGTCCTTTTCCAATGCACACAAAATACTTTTTTTCAGAAAACATAACATTTTATATCGATCTGGTAATTAGGAATGCCTTTGAAAACTGTCAATATAAGACCGAAATCGAATTTGAGGATCGGTAAACACTCTGTTAATAGTACTGTTAAGCGAATGTTTCTAATTGTGGCATCAAAACCAGCTTCCCCCGTTTGGGTTCAGCTCTTTTCCGCGATGCCCTCAAATCAGTGAATAAAAAAAATCCAAGGCATTAAGTAAGCAGTGATGGTTTTATAATCATTCTTTTAAAGGACTCGTGATTAACCGTTCTAAAGAATAAGACCGTTAAAGTTAGCGAGGTATTTTTCCTTAGTTTTAAAAACCCACGCCTCGCCCCGTCCATTGGGAGGTCGTGTTTACCTCTCTTGTGCGTGATGCCGGTCTACTCACGAATTAAAAATTAATAAAAATAATAAAGTTATAAAGCTACTGAGTAAACAGTGATGACTAAATGGAATTTATTTAAAAATCATATTATTTTTCAATCGTCAACTTGCCAGAATAATTGAATTTTGCGTCACACACGCCCCCCCCCCCCCAACCCCAAATTTTTTCTGTTCAAATAGGGGTTTGAGCTAAGATTGTTGTACTCCTCTTCCAATGCATAACAATTACATTTTTTAAAAGAAAGTATCAGTTACGATATAAATCACAAATGTGATCAAGGAATGCCGATAGGTCACAGGGTCATATGCTTTTATAGCTTTCTTTGTCTTCATAAGAAACAAACTATAATTAATATAAATAGAAACTGTCACGGCCTTGACCATTTTTTCAGATCAAACGCCCACTGTGTGTTAGCTCTCGTACAGTGCCTCGACTACTAAGCCAAGCAAATTAAAAATTAAAAAAAATCATTCCTTAGCCTTAGGCAAAGTAAACCAATATCGGAATATGGAGAAATCGAATTGAAGTCACTGTGACTCGCGTTAGTTTAGTCTCGTATGCTGCCCTGCATATTAACGGTAACAACAAAAACGAACTCCGGATAATACGGGTATTGTTGTGGTTAACCGGTCCTGATTTAAAAAGACTGGTCCTGATCTGAGGACCGTTTAACCGTTAACAACCTTAATACATACCATACTCAACTTATGACTAAATCATATTACAACCTTTCTGTCAGAACTCATCTTGGTCATAAGCTGAACACTAACTTTATGTGCATTATTTCCTTGCACATAAGGGTCTGCTTTTATGAGAGGTTTATGGGCCCTAGTCAATTTCAATGAAATGTTTTTGTAATCAGTGACCCTCATTATTTTCCTTTCTTGTATGCTTACAATAATGCATATTTTATCTATGTTAAAATATCATTACCCCTATAACCGCCATAAGCTTATTAATAATTATGAAAAATTAAAATTAATTGCTTTAATTTTTTAATACTTTATTTTCCTGGCTTCATTTTTGGGTCTAAGTCTTAGATGTTAATAGTAATAACTTTTATATAATATAATTTCTAAGTTAAAATTTTTATTTTTTATTTGCTTTCAGTCTCCACATTTTGATGGAAAGGTAAGCAATTCTTGACATCATTTCCCTCTATGTATCTTATTTATTTTCTTATTCAAACATTTTTATCACCCCATCTCCTCGAGTTTTGCCTTTGGATACATTTGAATATTGTAACAGAAATAAAGTTTTAAAAAAATGTTCATCTTTTAAAAGGTGAGAATTTATTAATATTTTATTAATGACATGTGTACCTTACTTTAAATATTTCTTTAAAGGTACCCAACTGGTTTCATTATGAATGCTTTTGGAAGAGGGCTAAATGCAAAAATCCAGATGATATATACAATTTTCACACTCTTAGATGGGAGGATCAAGAGAAAATAAAAGAAAAATTTGGCCCAGGCATGTATAGGTTATCAACAAATTTAAATTCATTTAATATATACTATTAACTGTTTATATTTTTTAGAAAAATGTTTGTTTTTTTTAATATGGTCTTTTTATCTAATTTATCAATGGAGAAAAATTGTTTCATCTGATTTTGGCTCTCAGGTGGTGGCACTATCTCTGTTGGGGATGGTGAGGCAAGTTCTAGTGGAGCAGATGAATTTGCAACAGAGTATGCAAAATCAGGGAGAAGCCAGTGTAGAGGTTGTGAACAATTTATATCCAAGGTTTGTTCATTGTTACTTAAAGATAAATTATTATTTTGAAAATTATATAATTCTGTTATGCCTCTCAAATTAATTTTCTTTTTTTAATTTTATTTAGTAGCTTGCTTGTTTTAGTAAAATGTTAAAACTTACCTTGGAATACTTGCTTTATTTCAGGATAGCTTACGAATAAGTAAGAAAGAGTTTGAATCACAGAGGGCAGTGATGTATGGAGCACAGGACATGTGGCACCATGTTGATTGCTTTGTTGACAAAAGAGAAGAGCTTGGGTTTACTGAAAATATGGACCCTTCTGTGTATGTTTACTTTAATGCTGAAGTTTTTTTTTTAATGGTGCGATAGTACCTATTATTGCTTTCTGTAAACGGTGAAGTGTACTGTTAAAAAATGTATCTTGTAAACAATGCACATCACTGCGTGTGTTACTATTTTTATTACAAAAGTTGTTTGCTAGGTGTGGAGGTACCTAGCTACCTCTAACACGAGTAAATCAATCGTTTTTGAACAGTTAACAGGAAAAGTAGAGTGTTGCCTTATATGCTAGAAAATAGATAATTACTTCATGTTGACACTGGGCTTAGACCAAACATTTTTTTTAAAATTTGCTCAGTGGTGGGGAAACGTATCAATACACGTGCAATAAACTAATAAGATTATAATTTATTTATTAGTGGTCATGAAATGTTTGCCCGGTGTTTTAAAAATTACAATATTATCAATTTTGAAGGTCTGAAGGCTTCTTATACCACATATTTCATCTTAAATCTAATTTGTTGTAACATTTTTTTTAATGGATTGAAAATACTTTGTTAATTTATAAATACATTTATTATTCATCCACTAGAAATCTTATAGGGATGAAATCAAAATAAAGAATTTTTTAGCACCAAAAGTTTCCACCATTTTTAGGATACCAAGTACACAGATTTCCATTATTACTAGCAAAACATACTTTAAATTAGATTCTACCACAGTCTTTAGAAATGTAATGATCCTATTGTTTAATGTGTTGAATTTTAAATTTGGAAAATAAAAATTAACATTACACAATTTTTTAGGATTAAAGGTTTTGGAAAGCTGAAGCCAGAAGACAAAGAACTACTTTATTCAAAATTAGGAAAGGGCAAGAACACACCGTAAGTTGCTTTGAAAAAAATTGTAAAATTTATTTCAATACATTTTTCTAGTGATTGATAAATTGAGTTTTATATGTTTAAATCTATTGAAGCATAACCCATCATGATAATTACTTCTATATTAGTGCAAAAAAGCGAAAAGCTGATCCTAAAACAGAAACAGATGCTAAAAAGGTGAAGAAAGAAGAAACAGAAGATGAAAAAACCTTAAGAGTAAGTTTTTTCGTGTTTTTTTTTTCACTTGATTTATCAATTTCATGTTACTTAAAACTGATCTGTTTGTCTTTAGATCTACCATTGTGTTGTTTTTTTGTGTGCAGGTAAAAGTTTTAGAATAGTTATTTACAGAAAAGTTATTTATTTCTGGGCCTCTTTGAAATAATCCGTATGTATTTAAAGGAACAAAGCAAATTGTTATGGGAAACACGAGACAAGCTGTCTAAAGATGTCTCCAATGCTGCAATGAAGTTGATGCTAGAATTAAACAATCAAGAAATTCCATCAGGGGAGAGTAAGGTAACTTGAAATGTTCATCCATTTAATTTAATAGGAAACATTGGCAGGATTTTCACCTAAAAACAGGGTTCAAATGCATAAATATAGCGAACATACTAAGTATGTACTTAAATCTGTCGGAATGTGGTATAAAAAATATTTTTTATTACCCCTTCATTCTTTGTTCAGAATTTAAATTTTAAATTAAATATTGTTCTATAACAATCAAAATGAGATTTTTTATCATTTTGTTTAATTAAGTTGCTTGATGCCATGGCTGATTGTCTTGTCTTTGGGGCCCTTGAAAAGTGTACAGAATGTTTAAATGGACAACTTTATTACACGTAAGTTAATTTCATAAATTATAATCAAGTCTTGATTGTTTTGGTAATTTGAATTTTTAAAAATTAAGTTGTCCTTTGCTTTCTTTCTATATTAATTTTTTTAAAGAATAAAATGAAATGACTAAGCTCGTTTCTGTCTTGAATTTATGCTGAAAGCCTTTGTTTTCACCCCCAGTGCTGAAGGTTATGCATGTACTGGAAATTTGACAGAATGGACAAAATGTATGAATGTCACTAAAATACCAAAAAGGAAGGCATTTAAAGTTCCAAAAGAATTTCATGATGTGCCATTTTTGTAAGTATGAAGCTAATACACATCATAAATTACTAAATTTAAAAAAATAATAATAATATCAAATTTGTTTTTTTACTTTAAGCAGGTGCTAATGTTTCTATCCTTTCCAATCGTTTTAAGAAAAAGCTATAAGTATGTTAAAAGAGAGAGAGCTTTTCCTGTGGTTACTGTTAGATCAACATCAGGTGTTGTTAGTTCTTCTCTGGACACAGTGGATGGAATGTAAGTTAAAGTTGATATTTATGGGAGTCTTGGTATTTATTAACAATTTTAAATTTACTACTAAAATTAAATTTACTTTATAAATAGGATTTTAAAAAAGAACATTTAGTATTATGATTTACAAACAAACATTTTGTTGTAAAATAATTTTCTCTTATTTGCTGGTGTTTTGTCATTTGGTCTTTTCATCGTTTTCTTTGAAGCTCTGACAAACCCCTAAAAGATTTGAAGTTTGTTGTGGGTGGAAAACTTAGCAAAAGTAAAGCAGAAATAACAAAAATAATAAATGAACTTGGTGGTACTCTAGTCACAAAAGTTGATAAGAAAGTAGCTGCAGTTATAAGCACAAAAGGTAAGCAAGATTTTTTGTTTTAGCTGTGTTTTTTTAAAGGGCTTTGCAAAATTATGCCTTTATTTTGTTTATGATCAAGTCTTATTTTTAATCTCTTATTAAGTAAAAGAATCTTATACTTGCAAAGAAAAACAGTTACAAAAAATATTGAAAGTAAACATAGTATTATTTGACACACATTTGAAAAATGCAATGCTCACTTCTTTAGAGTTCAAAGAAAAGTCACAATGCTATTATTTTAAATTGCTATCCAAAATCATCAAAGTTATCAGATTACTTTCATTAGCACACTATAGTCTATTTGCTTTTTTTTTTGAAAAAAAAAAAGAAATGTTATAAAATAGTAAATTATATATTTAAAAAATCATTTTTATTTAGCAGCTTAATTTTAAATTCTGAAATCTTTATTAGGAGAAGTGGATAAGAAAAATAAAGTCATAAAAGAGGCTGAACAGAATGAAGTTCATGTGGTCAGTGAAGATTTTCTAAAAGCCTGTAAAAATGGAGACATCGGTAAACTGATTGTACATCACAGTATTGCATCATGGGGATCTGATGTAAGTATGGGAGTCATGCTTCATTTTTAATATAGTTAGATTCAACATTTGTCTCTCATTATTCTGGCTACTGAATTAAAGGAATGTAAAAATAATTATTGCATCCACATTTTCAATTTTTATTGGGCTATCACTTTAGTCCCACTGAATATTATACCAGTGTTTTATTGATATAATTCTATACTTGGAGTTGAAAAATTCAATTTGATTTTATTTGAGGTATCATTGAAATATTTAGGTTAAAGTTTGATAACAAAATACCTTTAAAATTATAGCTCTTAACCATTTTTTTCTTCTTCCAATTATTGTACTTCAGGTAGAAAAAAGAATATGTCAAAGACCCATGAAAAGTGCACCTAAAAGTGGAATGTCCGCCAGAGAAGGTAAAGTTGTCACTGATTTCTAACCAAGTTTAAACATTTTGCCCATAGTGTAATTAACAAATTCACAGTTTCTTGGAAGTATGATACCAAGCCATTTTTGTCAAGGAACATTTGGCTTTCACTTGATCTTCCTACATCGTACATGCTTTCTGATGACCTCATTGCATAAAGACAACCTTGAGGACAGATACGAAGCAGACATTCTCTAGTTATTGCCATTTTTATTATTATTTAGTTTAATACATACAGCACTATATCCCAGACTCACCGGGCTTTGCAAACAACTTGACAAAAGGCAACATTACACACCCTATTTCCAAAACATTATCACTTTTATGCATAAATGTTTATGGGTGGAGATTTATTTGCCAAAACCAGTGATTAGTTCTAGTTCTCTAGTCACTTGAAATTTACATTAGATCAATCTTTGAGTAAACTGCTAACCACGGGCGTAATCACTAAATAACTTTACATTGGGTTAATGTAAAAGTGATGATCATAATGACAAACAAAGATAGATGACAATGTGTACTGAACAAAGGCATAGAGACTTACCACCAAAAACAAAGCTAGGAGGGTGAAAACTTCATTAATATCCTAAATAGCAGGGGTATATCATTGTCCAGTTGTAGAATATAAAAACAATAAATCAGTTCAACACACATCAACAAGAGCTTGATGCTATAGGTGCTGCCAACTGGTGAGTTTTCCTAGCCTCCATTGTTTTTTTATGCTTTGTTATATTTTTTTAAATGCCAAATTTTTATTCATATTATTGCATCATTGTTTACCTGAAGCAAGATTTCCTATTCCCGGTTTCAAAATATATTATATGTCTCTGAGAGCAAATGTATCATTTAATTTTTTCAGAAGCCAGATATACCAAGAGTGTGCCAGCCAAGATAAAGATGACTGTTAAAGGTGGCGCCGCTGTTGATCCAGACTCAGGTTGTTTGTTTTTTGTTTTGTTTGGTGACTAACTTTAACAAGTGAACAATGTGAATGGTACCCAATAAATTGTTACATTTTTTAATAATTAGTTCTTCAATTGTATAAATAATATACATAAATAAAGGATTACGTTTCTGAATTTGAAGGTCTAGCAGAAAAAGCCCATGTTCTGCAAGATAAAGGTGAACCTATGACTGTTGTGCTGGGTCTTGTTGATATTGCCAGAGGAACTAACTCTTTCTATAAACTCCAGGCCCTAGAGAGTGACCAGAATATGAGGTAATTTACAAGTTACCAGCTGTATTTTGGATGTTTTTTAACACTGGGGTTAACTGCCTTATGGGGTGTTTTAAATGAATAATCAAATATCTTTGATTTCTTTCTTTTAAAGCTGGTGGATATTTCGAGCTTGGGGCAGAGTAGGCACAACAATCGGAGGTAATAAGGTGGAGAAATTTGGCTCTAAAAATTCTGCTATTGCTAAATTTAAAGAACTCTACATAGATAAAACTGGGAATGTATGGGAGAACAGGAAAACCTTCCAAAAAATGCCCAATAAATTTTATCCACTGGAGATAGATTATGGCCAAGTAAGATTTTTTTTTAACAATCTTATTACATTTTCTTTTCCAGGATTACAATAAAATTTAATTAAATTAGGTTCTTATTATTTTAAGTTAAAAGTTTAAATTTTGTTTAGACATTTATAAAAATTGTAGATCCCACTGTTTTTACATTTACATGAAGTTTAACTTTCAAAAATACACTTTTTAAAACGAATCCTTTACTTAACTCATGTACCTCATTTTTATTGCTGTATGTCAAAGTATATTAACTTACATTTATGTCATGCCAAGGATGAAGATGATATAAAAAAGCTGGACCTGGCATCATCCAAATCATCATTGCCAAAGAGTGTGCAAAATATCATCTGCATGATTTTTGATGTTGAAAGTATGAAGAAAGCTATGATGGAATTTGAGGTATTTTTAGCCACATTTTTTTTGTCATTGCAAGCTCTTCAATATGTCAGCTCATCTACTTTTAAAATTTTAGTTTCTGTTATGTCATTTCTTATTCAATGAGATTATTAGTTTTTGCAGATGTTGTTCCCTAAATTAAGTTCTTGAAAAATAACATTGTTCTTCTCTACTTGTGAGCTGTTGACTTACATAAGTGGCCAAGACTTTTGGGGGGTAATTTATCATGCTTAAGTGCACCTGCAATAATTTAAAGAAAAATAAAATTGCAGTTGTGAAATAAACTGGATTTTTAATTTTTTGTTATTGATAGGTTATTCTCTTTTTTTGTAACACAGATTGATATGAAGAAAATGCCTCTTGGCAAACTGTCTAAAAGACAAATACAGTCAGCTTATTCTATTCTCACCGAGTTACAAAAGGTCAGTCAATTTTCTATTTGAAATTATTTACAGAGGGTTAGGTAGCCCCTTTAGCTTCATGGTTACTTTAAAAAAAATAATTTCATAATTCCAATAAATTTTTGTTATTGATGTAAAAAAATGGGCCAGTCCTCTACTCAGGCACATGGTGTTCGTTACCTCATCCCTCTCCCGACAAGACAGAGATGAGGCCATGATAGTATATATACTTATCTGTTACAGACGCTCCTTCTATACATTCTAATAAAAGCATGAATACAATACATGAGCTGCTCTTTTCTGCCAAGGACGGTTTGTTGGAAAAAGCTACCGAAGGGATTAGTTGAGGCAACAACCCTCAATGCATTTGTGCCTGTTGGCTCCTGTTTCTTAAGCTCCACTCACTTAGACCCCACTGAGCAGCCCAACAAATTATCTTTGAGGACATGTATACAAAACCTCAACTTTTCACAAGAGCCATAATGATCAGAATATCGATTGTGGGCCCTAAACAAATAGAAAAAGATAGAATTTTAAATATCAAAATTTGGCGTTTTTATATGCTTAGTGAAGTACTCAAGCAGAAACAACATATTTCTTCATTAAAAATTTTTTTTAGTTGATCGATGCCAAAGGTACACAAACACAGTTTATTGATGCCACAAACAGATTTTACACAAGTGTCCCACATGATTTTGGAATGAAAAAACCAACTTTGCTTGATACTACAGACATTATAAAGGTTAGTCTTCTGGAAGAAAAGAAAAGATTAAGTTAATCTTATTATTAGCATTGAATTGGTATATAGTTTTATTAGATATTTTATTTTGGATTAAAGCTCAATAAAAAAATTATGCTTATTAGAACTAAACATAACCATTATCCAAAGCCTACATAAAATCGTATAATTTTACTTTTGCAGCAAAAGAGTGACATGCTAGACAATCTGTTGGAAATTGAAGTTGCCTATTCATTGCTGAAAGGTGGAGATGATGGAGAAGATCCTATCACTGCCCACTACAAGAAACTCAAATGTCTTTTGGAGGTATTCAAATTGGGTACATGAAAAAACAGATGTTTATATCTCATTTTTTAAAAAATTTAGCCACTAAAATAAAAAGAAATCAGCTTCTAAAAAGTTCTACAGCCCCACACCCACATTGATTTTTTTCAAAAGACAGATACAGGGTTAGCTTGTTTTCTGCTAAAATGTCTTGTATGGCATTCTTTGCAGTTCATGCATCAATGTTTCATATTTGTTCAAATATATTTTTAAAATTTATACTGTTACTGTTTTAAGCCTTTGGATCCAGTATCTGAAGAATTTGCCAGATTAAAGACTTACACCAAGAACACTCATGCTGCAACCCACAACATGTATGACTTAGAGATTCTAGACGTAAGAATACATTTACTCTTGTCATGAGCACTTAATTTTTTACTCATTCTTATTTTCATTAAAAACAAGTGTACCAATTTGAGCTGTGATAATTACAAGCTAAATCTAAGATAGTTTCATTGTTTCAATAACCATGACCATCTGAATGACTGCAAACAAAAATGAAATAGAAATCAAAATAATTATTTAACTATCCATTGTTTAACAAATACAGGTCCTGAAAGTAGTGCGAGAGGGAGAGTCTCAGATGTTCCGTCCTTTCAAGGATCTTCACAATCGAATGTTGTTGTGGCATGGTTCACGCACTACAAACTTTGCTGGTATTTTGTCTCAAGGTTTGCGCATTGCACCTCCAGAGGCTCCAGTTGTAAGTAGTGAAATACATTGTATTCTGTTCTCAACCTTGTTATGTTGTTGGTCTATTTAAAAGATATTCTATATTGTTTTCAAATTTGTTATGCTGTTGGTCTATTTTAAAGACAGCCTGTATTGTTATGCTGTTGGTCTATTTAAGCCTTGATTTTTAAAATGAAGATACTGTTAATTTTTTTAATTTCTCATAGTAAGAAATTAAATTTAATCTTGTATATTTTAAAAAAATTAAACCTTTTATTCTAATCAATAATCAATCACTGTTAGATTCTATAAAATTTTACATTGATAGTCACCATATCTAAAAACATGTTTTTGAAAGTTAATGTCAAACCAGCGGGAAAATGGGATTTGATTTCTTACATTACATTAAATGTAAAAATATCTGAGCTTCATGACTAGATGGTTTAGAGTTAAGTCAATAACGTATGTTAAAAGTTTCTAAGATATAGCAGTGTATAAATTATGTATATTTTCTACTTTATAAAATTTTTATCTGACATTTCGTTATATTTATTCCCAGACTGGATACATGTTTGGTAAAGGTGTATACTTCGCAGACATGGTTTCAAAAAGTGCCAACTACTGTCGAACATCCAAGACTGATGATATTGGAGTTTTGCTATTGTGTGAAGTGGCTTTAGGAAACATGTAAGAAATATCTGTACCTTTGGCTAAAGTCTGTTGATTAACATTTTTTCTCTTAGTTAGAGTCCTTTAATTACGGAAGATTATGTGATCCGCATTGTTTCGTTGTCAAGTTATCAGCAAACAGAAACCATAATCTCAACAATTGTTTTTAAAGCCATGATGATCAATATAAGTCTGGGTTGTTCTGTATTCTAATCACTTTTCCCTTGCTGTCTTCTTAATAAAAATATAGGTATGAGTTAACAAATTCAGAATTTGTAACGAAACTACCTAAAGGAAAGCACAGTACAAAAGGTTGGTCTTTGGGAACTAGTGAAATTCTTGTTGGTGCTAAATGTTATGTGTGTCAAAAGGGGATGGCTTAAGGTTGAATTTAATTTAAATGTTTATTTTAAAATATGAAATTAAAACAATTCTTTCATTTTTTTTTTTTTTGCTGCTTAACACTTTTTTTATTTATCACTTTTGTTAGGTGTTGGCCGCACCTGTCCTGATCCTAAGGGTAACTTTGTGACTCCAGAAGGTGTGGTCATTCCAATGGGAGAAGGTGTAGACTCTGGCATAACTAACTCCAGCCTCTTGTATAATGAGTATCCTTTTAAAATTTGTGGGTTATTGTAACTCATTACGTCCGGAAGGGCTTCTTCCGTATCTATTTCATATTCCTGACAAGAGGAGAGCAACTTCGTTAAGCTTTTAATTTGCTTCAAAAAATGAATTTATTTTCTAAAGATATTCGTTAGTCTTAAAAAATTTGATACATGCATCAAGAAATAAAATAAGTTTAATAACAATATAAGGTGCACTGCGAAAGATTATGATTAAAGGCCTATATCGAGATTTTTGGCACCTCGAGTGAAAACATACTCGATAGAGACGCATCAAACTAAATCACACATGGATCGAAAGTGAAACAAGATAAAAACATCCAGAAATTTTTATTGAAATCTCGTAGAATCACACAATAGCCAGAAGTCTCAAGGAATAATAGATTTTGATGCTATTTTTAACTAAAAACGCAAGCGTGTGTCGCTAAGCAAACAGATACATTTGAATGCATCCATACAGACCCTTATAAGTACGCATTTCGTCGCATCAGGGGTTAATGAGTTAATATACAAACGTCCTAATGGCCAAATCAGAAATTTTCCAAAAGCTTGCCAGTGTTGTCTAAGATATTTTACCTTGAAAATAATTTAATTATTTAACTTTCAGAATTTAACTCTTAAAGCCCCATAAGGTTTTCAATAAACTTCCCCCTCATTCCTGTAAAGATTTCCTGTATTGCGATCAACTGGTTATGAAATTTAAGAAATTGCGTAAAATCCATTTATATTGTTATTGTTATACAGGCTTCATTTTTTAGGCTAAGAATTGTTATTTTTCGCATCCAAAACACTGTTTTGAGTTAAATACTATATTTACCTGTAGTTTAGTACTATTATTTTTATAATAAAGTATAGGAAAATCGCATCTTCAAAAAAAAACAGTAAAAACTACCAAAAAACTTAGCGAAACAAGCGACAACACTAGCGCGGGCAATGGCCGCCATTGCCGTAAGTCGAATACATCATTTTTCAAGCATTGAAGAGTTTTTACTTTACATGATTTCATTTCTAACAAGAGTACTATCTAGGGACGCTTTGGTAATAGCGGTCAGGGACACATTACAACGCTTTGGGGCTATGGAAAAAAAATAATAACCAAGCAGTGGAGTCATTCATGATGACAATATGCTATCCATAATAAATATAATAATAAATGACAAAAAGAGCGTAACTGATAGCTTTTGACTTACAATTATAAAAATCTAGCATAAATAATGAACAAATGATGAAATGATTTTTGGCACCTATACAAAATGGAGATTTCATCGAATTTAAAAAATAGACATGATAGCTTGACGCTAAAGGCTTGGTTGCTTTTTAAATCCATCTGCTGCCTTTCCTCCAGGATGCATTTAGTTGTAACTGTCTGGAATGAGTCAAGACTATAAAGTATTATCTTGGTTTCTCAAAAGTTTCCCAGCTGCCTTGATTGAAGGAATTTGTAAAGAATTTAAGCCTTAAGAGTTTTTAATACTATTAACAATTCATAATTTTGAGATGTCATAGCATCATAACTTTTAATCATTATGCAGTAGATAAATGCAAATTAGTGAATTATTGACCTTAACTCTCTGTCAGATTTATTGTCTATGACACGGCACAGGTAAACATAAAGTATCTTCTCAAGATGAAGTTCAACTACAAATGGTAGATTCTCAGACTGAGTGCTGTGCCACAGATGTTACTGTACAGTTAATGTAATCAAATGTTTTCAAGATTTTAGTTAATGTGAATGTGAGGAAAGTATTAAGTATCTTCTCAAGTTTAAGTTTAATTACAAATGGTAGATTATCAAACTAAGTGTTCTGCCATTGATCAAATTTTTTCATTTCAAGATTTTAGTTGATGTATTACCATTATAACCAGTGTGTCCTATTTTGATTATTTTCTTAATAGTTTACACATCTTTAAGAGAATTCTCTTGAACTCTTTGTCAAATAGTGTTTTTTTTTTTCCATATTGTCATTTTTTCTACCCAAAATTTAAACTATTGAAAGTATTTGTGGCATTTTTTTAATTGACATTTTAATTAAAATACTAATTGAAAATTGTAATTAAAAAAAAAAATCTCATCATTTCTCCAGTCAGCTAGTTACAATTAATTGTCTTCTGTGGTCTTTCTTTTTAACCCGTGGGTGGGTCATTTGGCCACCATTGCAGCCTGTTCACTATTTCACGCCATTTGTCCCGGTTGTGTGCTGTCCTTTCTTTGGGAGTTGATCAGTCCATTCCTTGATGTTATCCTCTCAGCTCTTCGTTTGCTTGCCTCTTTTTCTTCCTCTCTTTACTGTGCCTCTAATAATGTCAATTCAAGATGTATTAGTTAATTATCTACTATTGAGATAATCATTTAACATTTTATTTTTCCAAAACTGATCACAGGCAATGTCCCTCTAAAGTGTGTTGGTCTCTGTGCAAATTAACAAACTCATGTGCAAAGAAGCACAGCTTACTTTTGTTTTTCTTAAATTTTTTACATCCCACTAACACAGGAGTTTTATATTCAACAAAATTTTCTGCGTGGTTATTCTAAACTGCTACATGCGTCCTGTCTGTAATTTGCGCAGCGTCACAGCTTAAGAGGAACATAAATCACAAGTTTTTAATAATAAGAATAACTCACAGTTACCTCTAAAATTTCTCTTATGTATATGTAGTATGTTTAAAAAATTTGAGCTGTTTTATAATTTCATTAAAATTCTTTGTTTTATGTACATAACATTTCCTGTTCATATTGTGTGAATATTTTCATTAGATTAAGCTATTATCTACAAGATGCCTTCATTTTTTAAAAATTTCAATGTCTACCATTCAAATTTATTTCAGCTTTCTTGAAACTTGTACTTACATGATTTTTTTAAAAATGTTTATTTTAAATTGGCCTGGGGGCTTTTATTTGGTATTAATGTCCATGGAACTGACTAAAAAGCTCAAATGTTTATTGTTTTAAAATAAAAGTACCATTTCCATGATTCTAATGAACAAAGATTATCTTATCTCTTTGTGTATGATTTATGCAAATTTTTGTTAAGATGTTGAGACTTTTTTCAAATGACATGCCACATATTATTATGTGGAAATTGAAAAGAAAGGAAAAAAAGCTTATCAATTGTTTAAGGTGTTAAACATTTTCCCCAATATAAATCTCAGGTTTGCTTAATACTTAATTATGACATTTTTTTTAAAATGAAGTATCCGTAAATACACATTTGAGGATTGTACATTTCCTTATAATTATAGAGCTAAGGATTTGTGTGTTGGAAATATTTTTTCTCATTAAAGAAACATCTCTTTCCAGACTATCTGAAATTCTTCATCTCTGAAATGAGTCGCTTGTAATTTGAATCAACCCATTAGAGAACGGTTAAATTAAAACATGCCAGGGGACCGCTGTGGTCGAGTGGCAAGCGCGCTCTACTGGCATTCCGATGGTCACGAGTTCGAATCCATGGGAAGCCAAGGACTTGTTCCCGGGGCCTAGGGCGTCCCCGAGCCCCTCAGCTCCAAATGGGTGAAAATCGGCGGGGTAATGCGTGGAACCCTTAGCCGTGGCATGTGAATCGCTGCATCACTTGCCAAAAAAACAACTGCTGCCTTGCAGATGGTCTTGGCTGACCAAAGGCTATGGAAGCAAATCCAGAAAATACAGCAGGCTGAAGTCAGAGACCACTGGCCAATTGGCGCAAAACTCGTGGCACGCAAAACTCAATATTCAATATTGAGAACGAAAAAGAAAACATGCCAGTCTTTTATTTACCATAAAATATGTCATCTTGAGGAGTTTTTTTGTATTTAACGTCTTTCACAGGACACAAGGTTATCATATTCCTAACCTTGAATGATTTGTTGGCGAGACATGCCAGAACTGTTATTGTTTTAAAGAAATAAAAAATATTTTCAGAAAGAACAAGTAACATTTGGCATACCCTGTTTCATTTATTAATTTTTATTGTATGAAATTGTAAATAACCCATTGATTCTAAATCTTATTAAACAAAATGAGGGGTGAGACTACAATCAGGCTTATAAAAAAGTAAATGGATGAGGTGTAAACTGGGTAAACATCCTGTCAGGACATAACAAAACGGCGTTACGTGCTGTCAGGCTAACCCTTACCCTGGTTATGTCTTTTCCATTTACTTTTCTAAATCCTATCCTGTTCATGCCATCATTCTCTGGAAGCAGGCGCTTTCAGCTTTCTGCTTTTTCCTCAGTTAAGTCATTCCAAATAAAATCTAAAACCAACATTTAACCATGGCCTCTCTTAAGCTACAACTTCATCCCTCTGTCAAGATGCTCCCCATGGATTGCAACTATGCATATTCTTATAAAATTCATGTATGTATATAGTGAATATAGAAAATACCATTAAAAAACAGCATTGGACATACAGCATGCTATTCAGGGCGAGGTTAGCCGTGGTTCATGAAATGTCAAAGGCTGCATCTTTTTTAAAAAAAAAAGTCGGCTTCAATTCAAGTTTAACTTGTAGTTGTAGCCTTTTAACATAAATTTATTGAAGTTAAAAGAAAAATCATTTTAATTATTCCCTTGAGTTTCAAAATAATTTTAAAATCTAATTTATAATTTTCCTCCACTTAAATTGCTCTTAAGGGCGCACTATCAATGTTTTGTTGAGTCTGGCCTCTAAGAGTGGTGTTTTCTGAGAAGATGCTACTTAAAACAAGGGCTACTCATGGAGGAGGGTGTCGGGAACTAGAGGTCAGGATGCTATAGGCTCTGATGTGGTAGTGTTGTTGACTGATTGTCATTGGCATGAACGAGCAGGACCTATATTGTGTTCTTATTGACATACGCTGCTAGTCACGGCATCGTCAAGACGTCAGAGATGAAGTTGTTTTTTGTTTCCTTAATTTTTTTTCATGCAGGAGCAGTGAACTAAACGCGCAAAAATGCTAAAAGTAAAAGACAGATAAATCAAAGCGCAACATAGTGACAGTTACATTTAAATGTTTATTACAAAAGAAAGTCAAACCTTGTGGAGCCGTCACACTTCTTGTAACGTATATGAAACGTTTTAGAATAGCATAAAATCTAATAAATTATGCTGATGGACATCTATCCTTAAAAAAGCCATTAATTATTATTTTCTTACGTTTTACAAAGATGGCTGGATAGCGAAGTCCAAGGAGGTTTGATTACACGGAGGTGCCGTCTGCTATCAGATGGTCGCTAGCGGCTGAAGCCAGTGGGCGGAGCCTATCGTCATATAGCTGTACTCAAAACATTCCACCAGCTTTCATTAGGATACCAGTTTTCTCATTCTGGTAACGACTCCAATGAACTTCGTATTTTGTCATCACGTTTTTTTCTTAAGTCTCCTAAGGCCCTAGTTCATTTATGGTGCTCTAGATATTCTCAAACCTCCTTGGCGTAGTCAGTAGTGCGCTGGCCTCACTAGCTGAGGGGCGTGGAATCGAGCCCACATTAAAGCCACTATAAAAATGTTGAGGAATGACTAACTCTAAAAAGTCCTCCGCTTACCTGGAAAGGGATGGGCGCCGCAAGGTCTACCAACCCCTAAAATGCAATAATGGAAAAACCTCTACGAACACGAAAAAAAAGGTTATGGATCTATTACAAAAATATCTAGTTTTTATATTTGTTAAGGATGATGGAAAAAAAAAAAACAATTGCTAATTCGAAATTTTATTTCTAACTTCAGCAAGGGACCTAGGACAGTTCCTTGTGGAACTCCTGAGTTAACCTTTATTGGTGTAGATTTAGATCCATTAATTATTACTTTGGTCCCTACCCAATAGGAAATATTGGATCCAGTGATGTAAGGGACCTGAGATTCTAAAGTATTTAAGTTTTTTAAGTAAACTAAGGTGGTGAACTTTGTCAAATGCTTTTGAGAAGTCTAGTAATATTGTATCCATTTGATCATTATTATCTAAGCCTTTTGATAGATCATCTATTAGGCCTATCAATTGTGTTTCACAAGATTACACGAACATTTTGGTTTTAAATTATTGTTTGACGGGCATGTTCAACATGTTGATAAAGTTCGCCTACTTATCAAACCAAATGAAAAGCGTATTAAGCTAATGGCAGTAATGGAGTTTGACTCAGAGACAGAAATGACGACAGCTCTTCCGATGAATTACTGGGTTACAAAATGGAGATGAACGTTTTTGAATCGTTTCATTAACCCTGTACAATGGTGAAAACTTATTGTACACCGATTTCCGATAATGTCATTTCTTGCCAAGACCGTTTTGAGCACACCAGTTATTTCAGTTCCATGTTCCAGATTGTTCAGCTAGGCGGTTATAATATATTGTCAATAAGACCCATTCATCACTTGAACCAATTAATGTCAACACACTTGTATTTTTGCGTAGTTGGTGAAAATGTGAAAAGTTAATAAAAAGGATACATTCCAGTGTTATTTAGATTTCCAACAAGAACGTTAAATAAGTGTTACGTATGACATCATAAATTAAAAATTTTGGCTTTAATCGAAATTAGGGATTAATTAATCGTTAATTTTTCAAAAGTTAACAATTTAATTTAAATTAATCATTAACAGTCCTAGTATTTACCCAAATGCTCTGTTATTAGTAAAATTTGGCAGCGCCCCCTGAAATTCTCCTGGCCCCCCACGCAGATAAAGCTTAACTAAACCCACCACTGGTTTAACAGCTTGATGTCCGGCAGGGTTGAACAATGAGGAGAATTATATCTATATATTTTTTTGAGACTTTTATTTACATTGTTAATTGTTTATTGCATGAAAAACTACTTTTAGGTCAATGTACGCACTGAAATATAGAGTATATATATATATACATATATATATTTCAAAACGAGGCAAAAAAAAACAACAAACAAACAAAAACAAGGGGAGAAGGTTAATCAACTCCCTCAATAATTCATAGGTACAAAATTATTGATTAAACCTTTTCATCCAAATTTGAATTCAGTGCACTATAGATTGTAGGTATCTGAATTCTGAACATGAAATGCGTTCGCCTTAGCTCAAATTTGCGAACACCTGGAAAAAAGTAAGGTACATATTCTAGTATAGTTCTCAGCAGGGTGAGGTAGCATTTTAGTTTTATATCTTTATTACATTTCTAAATCAAATCTCAAATCTTTAGGCCTAATGAAATTAGAGCGCTTTAATTATGCACGCGTTAAAAATTAATGTTATTTCTTTTGCTTTAAAAAGACGTTAACATACAAATAATTTAAATTTTTTAACTGAATTACTGAAAGGACCACATATTTTAGAGGTAAAAAGATAAATACCTTTATCCAGAATATTTTAAATCTAGAGTTACTTCCCTGGATCATGCCTTGCAGCTGCTAACGGGGGTTGGGGTGAATATTTTACATCGGTTCATGCTTTTTATTTTTTTCAAAAATAATTTGAGTCTGTGTCAAAGCATTTGTGGGATCTCCGTCTAAACTTCAGAAATGGCAGAACATACTCATGCATTTGATTATGACCCAGGTAGTTATGTGTATTCATATTAATTTCGCCGAGTCTCGAGGCCTAGGCTTTTCTACTTTTCTGGCTATTGTTGTGAAAACTATTGTCATTGTCACTATTCAATCACTATTGATTACCTGCTCCTTGCCTTTATTTAATCAGCCTACTTCACTACCACAACAAATCAGTGATCTGCAATGCTATTCAATTAACTACTTTAATTTCAATTCAGGCCAATGATGGAAAAAGTGAGAAGTACCACCATTATTTATTTTATATATTTTGATTTTGCAATGAGCAGGCCTGACTGAGCCTCATTATTTTTATTTTATCTGAATTAGAATTAGGACTTGAACTTGGACTTAGACTAGAACCTTGCAGTCTGGCGCACTGGCGACCAAAGAAAATAAAGAAATATAATTAAAGCAGCCACCATCAATTTACACAGTAGTAGCTAACAATTAAGTAATTTTTATATTTATATATATTGTACATAGCATATATCATATAGTTATAGCACATGAACATAATAAATGATAATATAAGAAAAACTGAAATTAAGGGTCCCCAGGCCCAATTGGTGCAAGAAATTAACTTTAATATCATTATTATTTCAATCTAAATCATAATACAGTCGAAACCGCTTAAGTCGACGGCGTTGGGGTATGGAAAATGGCATCGACATAACCGATGATCGAGTTAAAGCGAAAACCAATATGGCGGCAAAATATTAACATGCGCTTGAAATTTCTTTATGTACGTGTTGTGCGTTAATTAGTGATGTGACGATTAATCAGAATCGTATCGGAATATCGGGACCCTATTTCTTCACTCTTTCTTAAGGTTGTTAAGACCGTTTGTTTTTAAAGACCGTTTATGTTTAAATATAACGCCGTTTTGCGGTGATTCCCAGATTGAGCGATACTGTGCCTTCGAAGCCACTTGCTTGATTTTCCTTACAAGCTACACAAATAAGTAACCTACACATCCCCTCATTGTCCCCGAACCATTCTTTGGGTCCGTCCCCTCAGCTATTTAACCAATAGTTAAATGGCTTTTGCACACTGCCACTTCTTATGAATGAAACAATGAGAACAAAGCAGTAGTACAGTACATGTAATAGTCAAAATGAGTTTGAAGGATGAATGGTTGCCAATGACAACAAGTCTGCACACGGTACATTTTATTATTCCATACGATCCCCTCAGTTTACAATGGACTAAGAATTCCTTCGGTAACTTTATGCTAATAGGACTAACCAGCAACAATGGTGTGGGAGATTGAGAGTGGGGGTCGGTAAACTGTCTGTAGTCTGTTATATTATATATTTTAAAATCTGGGGAGCCTTGTTTACAGTAAGCAGCCTATGATTTTGGTATCGTCCCATCACTAGCGTTCGTTTTTAAAGACCGTTTAAGTTTAAATATAACGCCGTTTTGCGGTGATTCCCAGATTGAGCGATAGTGTGCCTTCGAAGCCACTTGCTTGAATTTCAAAAGCCGGCGATTGCCATAGTACCAGAAGCAACACAGCGCTGAGAGCAAAACGCAAGTGGGCTGTGACGTCACCAGCAGACCCTGGTGAGGCAGAAACTTCCCTTAGTTATAAAAAAAATCATATCTAACATTTTCAAAAGCTGGCGATTGGTCATGGGGATCGAGATAACCAATGTTAAGTGGCAAATTTGACCCTTTTTTGTGCTCGTGTTATGAGGTTTCGGCGACTTAAAAAAATCGAATTAAACGACGAGAAAATGCTAAGATAAAGAGAGAATTTGGCGGTTCCAATAAAAAACGTCGACATAATAGGGTGGTCGAGCTTACCGAGCTCGAGGTAAGTGGGTTCGACTGTATCTACATTTTTAAATATCTTTTAAGGTAGTGTAATATCATAAAGGAAATAAAGAGAAAGTCTTAAACGCTTACGAAAATAAAGATTTTGGGCCTCCGGCCCAACAAAAGAGATGGACATTAGGAGTTAAAAATCATATGGTATTTTAATGTGGCCTATAAAGTATGTATGCATAAAGTTTGGTCAAGATCCATTCATTTTCCAAGTAGCCGATGCTTTTTTATATAGCTCATATAAGGAAAAAAATAATTTGGGCCCTCGGCCCCCAATAAGTGTCAATGTTCAAAAATGTTTTCACATATATTTATAGATAGATATAGGGGGAAAACACATTAAGGGGTCCCCGGGCACATTCTGTGCAAGATTTAATTTCATTTCATTAATTAAAAAAAAAAATTGTATTGTGTCACCATATTTCACTATCCTGTCCTAGTAATAAGTTTTTTGTTTGTAAGCTGAAATTATATAGTCTAAAATAAATTAAAAGATTCTAAATTTATTTCACAGAAAGAAACTATGATGAAGACACTCTGGCTCAACAAAGAGAAATTGAAAAGGAGGTATAATCATTTTTAAATATAAATCCTGTGTTAACCATCACTGATTTAAAAAGGTTGAGGTTATCGATGAGCATACTTTGTAAGCCTCTCTCTTATATCATACCAAAATGTATTTAATACTTATAAGCAATTAATCAATTAGGAAATTCACTTCCTTTGTATTGGATAAGCAAAGAAAATTCCATATCTTTAGAATTTTAAATGTCTCCAATTTTAAAACATCCTACTGAGTGCTGCATCTGGTGTATGGGCCACTAGTAATTTATAAAAGTAAATTAATTTGCGGCAGTGTGCCCCGTGTCTCGAATCTTTGGGTGTGACCCAATTGATGCTCCTGGCTGTCCTGTTTCAACACAGGAGGCATATGATTTAGTGATCTCCACTCTTTCTCAGAATTGTAAAGATGTGACATGTGTTTGGAAAAAGGGATAATAGTAAAACCAAGTCATGGGATAGTGTCTAGCAGAGTCAGCCAGTATATCTTTTGCAGCAGTCATTTTAAGACATTATGCATATCTTCTCCTCCATGAACCTTTAAATACAGCTAAAAGTTATTATATAGAATAGGCCTGTGATAAAGCTTTTAAATATAATATTTTTTTGTGTGTATTTTGTATTCTAAAAATTATTAGCAAAGTATGACCTACATAAATACTAGATACGACCCGTGGCGTAGCATATGCTGCAGAATTGCTCATAGTTTGTGCAAAGAAGGGGGGGAAGGAACGGACACAAACAGCAACATGAACAAATGAAAACAACGTGAGTGAACGTCGGAACGGGGGGGGGTCGACGCATTGTTGGTCTTGAGACATGCACTCTGCGGTTGTTACCTGCTTCACCTTAGCTTGCCAATCATAAGCTGTAATTGGTCGAATTGGTCATTCGTCATGCTTATTTACTAGCCTCTTTTGCTTGTCCTAATTTCTGGTGAATTATGTATAATATTCTTGTAGGAAATTAGATAAACTAATAGATTTTTTATGAAAACTGGCATATCAAAATTTTGGCAAATGAGATTTCCCTGATCAGAATAAAATTTTCTTATTTAAACCGGGATTAAAAGCATGTTAAAATTAGCGATGAGAATGGTGATGTGAGAAATCAATGGATGAAGCAATATGTTTAGTTGTTGATCTAACAAACAACAGAGCAAAAATTGATATTTTTTTGCCTTCGTGGCCCCTTTCAATTAAAAAAAAAAATTAAAATAAATATGCCTGAGAGCAATTTTTTGTTATGATAGATTGCAGAATCTCAGCCTTTGATCAGCGGTCTCTTCACCTTTGATGACATTGTTGAGGAGTATACAAGAGAGGATGAGGTGTACAGGCACAAAATTGAGGTAAATTAAGAGATACTTCTGAACAATTGACTTTTAAAAAAGTGTAAACTTAGGCTGTAAGTGGAATAATTGTTTGATTGGGATGCAGTGAAAATAAAATCACATGTTCAGTTTATTAAATATATAATCATAAACCTCATCTTTGTTTAAATTCATAAATTGTAGAGAAGAGCAAATGGTGTTGTGAATATTGGTGATAATAAAAATATGATAGAAATAATATTAAACCTATGTTATGTGCATGCCATTGATTTATTAGCAGTCTTTTAAGAAACTGTTTTATCATATCAATGTGTCCAATTATGTTTTTCATGAATCAGAATTTAAAAACTCGCTATGCAAATCTGAGAAAGACTAGAGGAGATGGTAATTGCTTTTTCCGGGCATTTGGCTTTGGTTATCTGGAGGCATTGCTTTCAAATCCAACAGATTACCAGAGGTAAGTTCTAATATTTAATCAACTTCGTTAAAGTTTAACTCCTTAGAAGGTTTTCGCCACACTTCTGCCTCAATCCCATAAGGAATTACCATATTGCAATCAACTGGTTATGAAATTTAAAAAATTACATAAATTGTATCTCTATTATTATTGTCATAGTGACTTCATTTTTTAAAATAAGAATAGTTAATTTACATAAACAAGACATCTTGACTTTAAAACTATTTTTAACCTGTAGTTTAGAACTATTATATTTATAATAAAGTATAGCAAAATTGCATCTTCAAAAAAAAAAAAAACCCCCGTAAAAACGACAAAAAACTTCGCGAATCGAGCGATAACACGAGCGAGGGAAATGGCCGCCTTTGCAGGAAGTCGAATATGTCATCTTTCACGCTCTGAAGAGTATTTACTTTCTGTGATTTTGTTTCTAAAGATAGTTCTATTGAGGTGCGCATTACAGCGCTTTGGCATTAAAAGATGAGGCGCGCGTTTCCATTGCTTTGGGGTATTAAACATTAAAAATGAAGCAAGTTCATTTTTCCATCCAATAACATTTTATCAAATATGCCTGTGGAAATAAGCCATAAAAAATGCTCCACCTGTCCAGAAAAATAGAGGTCAAGTTAGTTGTCCCAAAGGGATTCTTGTTGCAAGAGAATATCAAATTTTGTCAGATTTACTTTGTAAATTACATCTAAACTTGTTCTAGGTTTCTGGAGATATGTGAAAAATCTAAAGATGAATTAATAGCTCTCGGATTTCCTCAATTTACATTAGAAGATTTTTATGACACAGTGAGTATTTACTATTGTAAAAAAAAAAAATTGAATACATCTATAAGATATCTTAGAGCTGTTTTTATTCCATGATCATCTTATGCTCTGGAGCTTTGTTTCTAATGGGACCACTTTTTGTATCCACATGAATCTTGAGCAACCATTTTGTATATATTCCTACAATTATTTTAATGCAAAATTCATTTTTTATGTAGTTTATTGACATAGTGAAACAAGTGAAGGACCCAGGTCAACTAGACAAACTACTGGAGACGTTCAATGACCCTGGACTCTCAGATTACTTTGTTGTCTATCTCAGGTAACTGATCTTCAGCTTGATTGATGTTTAATAGTTAAAAAAATATTTTTTTCTGAATTGTTCAACATTTTATCTTTATCTAATGTCTTGTTGGAAGTATGACAAGAACTTCTTCCTTTGCTTCGTACATTAAAAATAACAAAACTTCATTGCATCTTTGATAAAAAAAAACTTTTTAAAAAATCATTTTTTTTATTGTTGCTCAAATCTGACTTCCATTTTTAGACTTCTGGTGTCAGGATTTTTACAAAAAAATGAGGATGATTACATCCCTTTTATTGATGGTGAGAGAACAGTCAAGCAGTTCTGTAGCCAGGTGAGTTTCAGGGGTTGTAGACATGGATATGAAGTCTATTCCAAGCATTAAGGTTGTTAAGACCGCTCGTTTTTGAGGACCGGCTAACCATTCAAAAAAAAGACCGGTTAACCGCTCGTCCTTATATCCCTAATGTTTTGAGAACTAACAAGAGAATGTTGTCGCCTCGCGTCATCTGATGGCATCAAAGCCTGCTCCCCCCCCCCTCCCGCTTGCGTTCAGCTCTTTTCGCATTGCCCTCAATTCATAGCATTTTTTTTTAATCCAAAAAATTAACTAAACAGTGATGGTTAATTGTCTTTTTTATATTTTATTTTGAGGACTCGTAGTTCACCGGTCTAAATAAGAGGACAGGTTCAATCGTTCGTTAAAATTAGCGAAGTATTTTTCATTAGTTTCAAAAACCAACGCCTCGCCCCGTCCGTTGTGGGTCTAAATAAGAGGACAGGTTCAATCGTTCGTTAAAGTTAGCGAGGTATTTTTCATTACTTTCAAAAACCTACGCCTCCCCCCGTCCATTTGACGTCATGTTTACCTCTCTTGTGTGTGATGCCGGTCAACTCGCGTATTAAAATTAATAATATAATAAAATTATAAAGCTACGGAGTAAACAATGATGATAAAATGGAATTTATTTTTTAAAAAAACATCATTTTTCAATCGTCAACTGGCCAGAATAATTGAATTTTGCGACGCACACGTTCCCCCTCCCCGTTTTTTTCTGTTCAAATAGGGTTTGAGCTACACTCGCCGTACTGTTAATGTGGTAAACAAATGCCTTTGATAGGCAGGAAAACTGTCACTAAAAGACCGAACTCGAATTTGTGGGCCGATTAATCGCCCGGTATCTTTGCTACGTCTTTCAAATACCTCTCGTAATATAAGGTACATGTACTTCACTAAGCGGCGTGCGCCAATACGTTTTTTGAATGCCTGAAATGGACTATAAACCGGTGATCAGAAAATGCCAAAAGGTCAAGGGGTCATATGCTTTTATAGCTTTCTTTGTCTTTATAAGAAACAGACTATAATAAATATAAATAGAAACAGCCTCGGCCTTGACCGTTGTTGACATCAAACACGCCCTGTTAAGTAACTAGTACTATTAGTTGTGAACTTCAGTGAATCAAGGCTATAACGCGTCATGTACGCACGCTTACAGCTTGGAGACTGAAGGTTTGATTAGTTTGAATGCCAACCTAGGCTACTTGTCAGCTGGATCGTGGTATCGCTTTCACTGCGACAAAGCGAGAGGGAAAGGCGCGTTACGGCTTGTGTTGTTTTTTTTTTCACTACGTTACCACTAGTGTTTTTTTTTTTGTTTTGTTACATGGTCCTGCGGTCCTCAATAAAGAGGACCGATCCTGATCTGAGGACCGGTTGACCGGTTAACCGTTAACAAGCTTACCAAGCATCTCATTTTTTTAAAACTTCTTTTGAAGTTTGCTCTTTTTTTTGTAGTTATTTACAACAAAAAAATAACTCTAAGATCTTAATGATCTGACAAAAATTACAAAGTGAAAACACACTTTCACCATTTGAAACATTGCTAAAAAAAAAGCACCACCTGAAACAACAAGAATGTTTTTTGATCTTCTACTTTTGATTTCAGATTTCTCCTCCGTGCTAATTTCTATTCTGCAGATTTGTTTGAAAGCAATTTTGTTTCTTTGGGCTGTTGAAGGCCTCTAGTGAGAAGTTGGGTTTTACAAACATGCCATATTGATGTATACTTATTATCATCTCCTTAAATTTTTATGGATTCTTTTTAGTCATTTAGTAAATGACTCTGTTTAGATGTTTTAGTCACTTTCCCAGGACTCTAATTCATTGGCAACATTAGAAAATACTTTGAAATGTTTCATATTTTAAAATGTGAATGCTCATACATAAATGTGAATCTTCCAGGAAGTGGAACCTATGGGGAAGGAGAGTGACCACATCCATGTTGTGGCCCTGACCAAAGCCCTTTGTGTGCCCATCTGTGTGGAGTACATGGACCGTGAAGGACAGACCTGTAACTCTTTCATGTTTGACCCTGCCGAAAGTCCAGAAAAAAGCACCACTAAGCCAGCGCTGACTCTCCTCTACAGGCCAGGTCACTACGATATACTTTACCCATTGTGAAATGACTCGACCTTTCAGTACTGAATTAGAATGTGAAATATTCCAGCCATGAACACATGAATGGTGACTTTTTTTTGACATTGAACAAACTTTTGATGTATCAAGTATAACTCTGGGTGGGAGGTTGGGGGGGGGGGGGTAATTTTAGTTTCTATACTGACTCATTTGGAAAATTGTTTCTGTATAATACATCAATTTGTTTTGTTGTAAAATCAGCGAGGAGTAACTAGATTCAAATTTCCTAGCCTTTTCCTAATGCACAATAGATGGTAGATATATTTTCTGACACTGTTTTTTAACTGTTTGAAGAAGTCTGCTTGTTCCAAAGATAAAGGAAGAGGCTTGATAATTTCATGACTAGTGATTTAATTGTTCAACTTCATTTGATTAACAGAGTGACTTTAAGTTAGGAAAGGTATCATACTTTCAAAGTATATATGTATCCTATAGCCTGCATTAACATTATGGGAACACCTGACTTAGACTTGGAAGTCTCAAATAAGATACAATTGCTAAGATTTTATTTATTAAATCGGGTTAATAGGGCATTAAAAAGGCTTTAGAAAATAAAATGCAATCAGTTTAAATAATAACCAAACAGGTGAAGAATAAAAACCTTGTAATAAAATTTATCTTTTGATGAGGATAAAATCTAAAGACACACAACACAAACTGATGCTAGTTCTATGCTTAATTTTTTGTTTGTTTGTTAAAAACACAAGTGCAGCATTTGATTTTGTTATATGTTGTTATATATTGTTTTGGGCATGCTTTGTTACATCTTGGGCCATATGAGCTCCTGTTATTCTCATAGTATTTTTTGTATGGCAGTGATGAATTTTTGCTTTGGTTCTTGGTAAATAAATAGCAATGATTAGCCATGGGGTGATTGATTTAAGACAAATTTTAAAGTACTCCAGTTACTCTGGGTGTTTATTTTTGTCCCCCCCCCCCTCATATTTTCTGATTGGTAAAGTAGATTTTACACTTTTCTTCCTTAATTTTATGGATTTTTGTTGCATCAAGTATTAATGCTGAAATTATTCATGAGTTCTAAATAAAAAATCATTCTGTTGTGAGTGTTAATAAATTTGGGTTGTATTGTTTCACACAAGGGCTATGTGAGACTGTTATTAAAGATACAATTATTTTATTGAATCAATTAAATGATCATGTATTTTGATTACATTCTACTTAGTTTACAAACAACTGCCACAATTAACACGCAGCACTAAATTATTCTGAAGCATGAAAAGTAATTTGAAAATATTATTTAGACTTGGTAACCGCTCGATGCGCAACATGATAAACCTTACCATTGCGGTGAGCAAAGAATTGTCTTATCTTTCATTCCTAACTTAACTTCTGATCAATTCACATTAGGATTATGATCACGCACAGTAGAGGCTATTGCTGTCTTATCAGCAATTTGGGATCTATTTGACTTGCTTGTAAATGTATCATTAACTAAGCATCTTTTGAAGTGGTAATTTAGTAATGTATCACCATGCAAACTGATTATGTTGTGATTTTGTTTCCCGATTACCTCTTACATTAACATCTCATTCTTTGCTATTTTATGCTATTGACTTTCTTCAAGAAGAGAAAAATAAGTTAATCACAAACTTTGAATAAAATATTCATTTAGTTTTTCTTCATTTGTAAAGACTTTTTATTTATATATGTGGTAAATTTTCATCTGCATTTATATGTTTAAGAAGTGATCCAAGCATATGTCTATGATTAATTCAATGAGAGTAAATTAGGCACTGTCTCTCAATAACAAATATAAACACTCATATGCGTTTTTTTTGTTAGAGAGAAAAGATATTCTAAATTAAACATTGAAAATGAATGTCTATAATTAATAATTAATTTTAAAAATAATTTTTATTACAATTATTATATAGATAAATTTTTAAAGAATTTCTGTTTTCTTCGCTCCCTTTAATGACCTTTTTGTACCCACAAAGTCACAATCCATATACACTTGGAAAAAAATGTTATTTTATGACCATAGAATAGCTAATGGCCACACAACAATTACGCTGAAGGTGTTGGTGGAAGTGGTTCCAGTGAAAAATTTCCCTATTTCAACTTCTGATGTATCAAAGAGTTATTTTAATTAAAGAAACAGCTTTCCAATTAAAAGTTAATAATTTTGATTTAATTTCATTAGATTGTCTTCAAATTTAGTGGTTTTTTTTCTTAAAAGTTATTGAGAAAAAATATTCTCTACCAAATTTGATATGTAAAATTTGTTATGGTTGCAGACCCTGATTAAAAAAATATATTATTGTCCTCTCGTCTTACCTTAATACAAGTACAAGCGCACTCTTTCAAATACAAAATTTATTTCATTTCCCTTACAAAATTACTAACCTGTCATTTTTCTGTGAAAATTGGTAACTCTGATTTAGTCAAGAATCTAGGATTTTAACACATTAAACCAGTGAAACCTGATTAATCAAGTTTAAAAAAAAAATCTGCAGCCATGTTTATCCATGTCCTGTGCAGTGGCGGCGTGAGGTAAGCGCGGGGCCTAGTGCCAGCAATGACCCCGCGGGGCCAGAGTACTAGTAAAGATCGATAAGCACCAGTATGCTATAGTATTTAAAAATATGAAATATCTTGATTATTGTGTAATTTTAATACCGCGTGTCACCTTTTTATTAAATTATTACAAGTTCATTATTTTCTCTGGTCTATAAACAACGGTTTATTCTTATCGAAAAATGACGTGCCGGTTACAACGTGATTTAAAATGCAATTTATTGGCAGACATATTGCAAAATAATGCGTTTTGCTAATTGAAAGTGAACTGTGGATGTCGACATGCAGGATACCTTGACCCTAACTTATTACAATAGCGAATCACGTATTATTAGCCATGCGGTAATTAACATTTGACAGACATGCATGTTTTATGACTGTTTTCCACTAATAGATGTCAAGTTCCGTGGTTTCTTCTTAATATGTACAGTTAGTAAACCACTTACCACTCACAGACGAAATTTCACTTTTCTTGCCTTCCTGGCGGAGAATTCGTTGATCAGATTTCTGTAGTCCAAATTTGTGGCAACGTCTTTTTCGATTGATAGAATTGCCAGACCGCAAAGCCTCTCTTGAGACATGGTTGATCTCAGATAGTTTTTGATTAACTTCAGTTTGGAGAAACTTCTCTCGGCACTTGCGACGGTCACAGGAACGGTCAGCAAGATTCTGTACGCCACCGCGGTGTTTGGAAAGGAATCCCGCACAGTCCACAGGTACTGAAGGCACTGTATGGCTGTACCTACACTTTCAGGCACAATTTCTCGAAATATTTTGAGTTCCGCACACAAATCTGCTCCGTCCAAATCTTGTGACCTCTCTGAGCGCAATGCTAAGTCAAGGTCCATACAACATTTTAACAGGTCTTCATCATT
>MUZC01000126.1:270093-300759 GCA_002072015.1 Radix auricularia
CCCCAGCCTTCTTAAAGCCACCCCAGCCTTCTTAAAGCCTCCCCCCCCAGCATTCTTAAGCCCCTCACCCCAAATTTTATTTCATATTGGCACTGACATAGAATATCTAAACTTAAAAATGGTCCCCATATCTCCAATAGCTTAGGGTCCTATCAAGTCTAAATCCGGCCCTGGGGATGTTTCCCTCAGGAATTTTAAAGAATGTCTCACTTTAAAAAAAAACAACAAAAAAAAAACACACGAAGTTGCCACTACATAGGGATTTTTTGTTACGGAAAGCTGCCCGGGTACCCGTCCAAATTTTCGAGCGGTTACCCGTTTGAAACGCCGCATAATTTTCACCTTCATGACCGCTATTCAAAATGCAATGCAACTTAGGCACCATCCATGCACCTCATTTCACACAATAGTCAATGACATGCTTCCAGAAACACACTATTATATGAACCTAAATGCACTAGAAATTAGAAACTTTTATTCCAGTTGTAAATGCATTCGTCATACTCACAAACTAAAACCTAATATTCAAGCAAAATGTCAACAATGACCAAACTTTCCTCTCTTGTCATATAGGCCCAGCAGTTTGATTGTCATTATCCGCTTGGCGGTTGGTAGTAACTATTTCATTTATTGACTTTAAATACTGTCAACTTTGTACATCTTATAATACATTTTCTGTCTTTCTGCAAGGCCTGGGCATGTTAATGAAACACAAGAAACAAATGCGAATGGAAAGGGCACGGGTCTGTAATAATAATTTGTTTCAGTGGCTTTGAATTGGGTCATTCGGCATGTTGACAACTGGGGGGGGGGGGGGGGAGATGGTGACAGTGTACATCGCCAACCATTTTCATTTACTAACCAATCGCTCACTGGAACTTTAAATTTACATCAAGCCCATATTATTTTCAACCCTTCGATTCTGCCCAGATTTTTTAAAAAAGCTTTTGTTTACAGCAAAACTCATTGAATACATAAAATAAAAAAAATTAAACGCCAATAACAGACGAGTAGTTTTTAATGTATGGTGGGGATAGGAGTGAACTGAGGTGTGAGAGGCAGGCACGGTCTTAGCGATTAAAGGGCCCTATGCGGCTAAATGTGTGAAACTGACTGCGCGGGGCCTAGTCTAGGTAAGTATTTAAGGAATTAATGAGGATAATAAGAGAAAATTATGATAGGCAGGCAGGGCCTATGAAAGTGCGGGGTCCACTGCGGCCGCATATGTTGCAGTGGCCTCAGAACGGCCCCGGTGAGAAGGGTAGATAAACAACATTAGCTCGTCAGTAGCCCAATGAGTCGGTGTACTTCAAGCCAAAGTTCGCGTCCTGTCATATAATAAAAGCAGTGGTGTTATAACTAGCCTAATAACACAAAAACGCCGTCGTTCTTTCATTTCCAGCCCCTTCGTATGTGCGAGTGCGTTTTTCCTTAAATTCACTTTTACTTGCGCCTTGAGATTTATAAAGAAATATTAAAAGAGGCAAATTATGAGTTTTTAATAAAAAAAATTGTGATAATAATGATAATTTGAAACTCCGATTCCTGAAAATACGTAACTTTTACACTTAGGGGCCGTCCATAAAGTACGTCACGCTATTTTTGACAATTTTTAACTCCCCCCTCCCACCCGCCCCCCCCCCCGTCACAAACTGTTACAAATCTCGGAACTCAGGTTAAACTAAGATTTCTTCACCCCCCAGGGTCAATTAAGATTTATTCACACACCCCCCCTCCACATACACAAAACAAAAATCTGCAGTTATCTGAAAATCCCTCCTTTACATTTCAAGAAAGAAGCGACTTACACTATAGGAACCCCAATAAAGTTTTCCAGTGGCCCATCACCTCTTCGTAACATTTGAAAGACTGCAACGAGTTATTTTGTCAGTGACAGAAAACCAAAAATCATTCCGTGAAATCAAGATGGCCATGAAAATGTCTTCGTATTCACGAAATGTCATCAGAAATAAGAGTCGAAGAGTAATTCCTCATTTGAAGTTTTTTAAGTTTTAAAAGACAGCATAGGGAAGTGAGGGGAGCTCCTTTAATGTTCTATCAAGTGCGAGTTGGAACGAAGAGGATGAGAAATCTGGCTTAAATGATTAGCTCTGTCAATCTTTTGTCAACCTAACGATACGTTGTGACGCGTTGCCCAGCGTAGCAGATGTGGAGGTTTTTTTTACCCACTTCGTATTCACATCCCAAGTTTATCATATTTAAGATGTGGATGCAGCGTAGATTTAAACATTATTTAACTGGAGAATGGCCCAGTAGCGTCACTAGGGGGGTGCGGTGGGGGCGGGCCGCCCCGGGTGACACCATCAGGGGGTTGACACCAAAAATATAAAATTCTGTATACTCCCGTTATTTGGAACTGGAAAACTCGCAGGAGTTTTATGGGTAAAGTCGTGAGAGGGTGACACCATGAGCTACCGCCCCGAGTGACACCAACCGTAGTGACGCCTCTGGAATGGCCATAGTTCACTTCAACATAACTTTGTATAAGCACATCCTATATTCAACATAGTTTGAAGCTTGAGTTTGTAGACTTACGTGGAGGATCTGCTTTTTCTTCCCGGTACCATGCGGTAAACTTTAATAATAGAATAAACAAATAGGTGATGGCTTGAATGCAAACAACAGAAAAAGATAAAATAAAAGCCCAGACTCATTCTGTAACGCTTAAGGATTCTGTAACGCCAAGGGACCTCACTCTGAATATTTTAAAAATTGAAAATATAGACGTAAAATCATTATCATTGTGGTTTCGACATTAACAGAGCGCGTAGTGTTTCTCGCCGTAAAGTATGACATGACGTCATTGTTTCAGCTTATATTTTAATTTTGGAAAAGGGAACGATGTAAAAAGAGCCTTTAATAGTTTGGCTGACGCAAGCAATAACATTCACGTAAGTGCAAGTTACTTGGGCTCTTATTTATATATCTAATTTAATGTGGAGATAACAAAGTGAACTCAAGAATTGTGCTAAGCCTTATAGATAATGTTTTATGTATTAAATATACTCGACATCACAAAAGTCAGCGGACACTCATATTACGAACTACTTTATTCATTATTTATCCCTTTACTAAACATAGTTTGATATCAGTTGTTTAAAGTACTAACAGAAGCACTTATTTTATCTGTCATTGTCGTCTCAGAAAAAAAAACACTTCTTCTTCTTCGTTCTCAATATTGAATATTGAGTTTTGCGTGCCACGAGTTTTGCGCCAATTGGCCCGTGGTCTCCGACTTCAGCCTGCTGTATTTTCTGGATTTGCTTCCATAGCCTTTGGTCAGCCAAGACCATCTGCAAGGCAGCAGTTATTTTTGGCAAGTGATGCAGCGTTCGCATGCCACGGCTAGGGGTTCCACGCATTGCCCCGCCGCTTTTCACCCATTTGGAGCTGGGTGGGGCTCGGGGACGCCCTGGGCCCCGGGAACAAGTCCTTGGCTTCCCATGGATTCGAACTCGTGACCATCGGAACGACAGTCGAGCGCGCTTGCCACTCGACCACCGCGTCCCCAACCCCCACTGAATCAGTGGCAATTCTAAATTCTACGACACTCTTTAGATCTCATTTCTAATGAGAATAAACCCCCCCCCCCCCCCCCACTCCCTTCTCTGGCAGAGACAAGGATCATTTCCCTCCCCACCCCTCTACCTTCTCTGGTGGAGACAAGGATCATGAACTCCTCCATTCTACTCCCCCCTTTGGTGGAGAGAAGGCTCAAGTCCCTCCCATCCACCTAACTCCCTTCTCTGGTAGATACAAGGATCATACCCCTTCCCCAACCCCATCTCAGATAACTTAATGAAAACACTACAAACCTCGGGAGCTCAGACTCTCCTTGGTGATGGTACGTCACGATATTTTTATGTGTGTGGGAGGGGGGAGGAGGGGGGAGTAAGGTCAAGGATGGTGGGAGATCTCATGGCTTGGGACAAGTGAAAGGGGAGGTAATGTGGTCAGCAAAAACTGCTGAGATCGATTTCATTGACTGTACCAGATAAAATGAGATGGCAGCATGGTACGCTACAAGGAGGTCATCAAAACTTTATGCGAATTTACATCATATAAGAACACTGAGAATAATAGTAGAACAATCCCTGGAGTGGAACTCACCATTATACATCAACTTTATTGACTATGAGAAGGCGTTTGATAGTGTTGACAGACCAACCCTGTGGAAGTTGCTAAGACACTACGGTATACCACAAAAGATGACTAACATAATTAAGACATCTTACGAAGGCCTTACATGTAGAATCATTCATGGACAAAAAACAACAGAGGCTTTTGAGGTAAAGACTGGAGTCAGACAAGGGTGTTTGCTTTCGCCCTTCTTATTTTTGCTAACCATTGACTGGATAATGAAGATGTCTACAGAGCAGAAGAGAAATGGTATCCAGTGGACACTATGGAAACAGCTTGATGACCTCGATTTTGCGGATGATCTGGCCCTAATATCACACACACAGCAACAGATGCAGGAGAAAACTAACTATGTAGCACAGTTCTCGTCCTGTGTTGGCCTTAACATCCACAAGGGAAAAAGCAAAGTCCTTAAAATAAATACATCAAGCAACACCCCAATAACACTGGGAGGATCAAATCTAGAGGAGGTGGATAGCTTTACATACCTCGGTAGCATCATAGACATGCAGGGAGGGACAGACGCTGATGTTAGAGTGAGAATTGGCAAATCAAGAACAGCATTTAAACAGCTAAAAAAAGTTTGGAGTTGCAACAACTTGACCCTCCAGACCAAGTTAAGGATATTCAACACCACAGTAAAGCCTGTCCTTCTATATGGAGCTGAAACATGGCGGATTACAGCAGCCGTTTCGAAAAAGCTTCAAGCATTTATAAACACATGTCTCAGAACAATTCTCCGAATCCGTTGGCCCAATATCATCACCAACGAAGACCTCTGGCAACGTACACAACAAGAGCCAGTGGAAGAACTAATACGTCAGCGCAGATGGAGATGGATTGGCCACACCCTCAGAAAGCCTACATCCAGCATTGTGAGACAAGCCCTCACTTGGAACCCCCAGGGCAAGAGAAAAAGAGGTCGACCCAAAATGACATGGAGAAGGGAACTGGAGACAGACTCCAAAAAGAGTGGGCACAGCTGGGGACAGCTAGAGAGATTGGCACAGGACCGGGATGCCTGGAGAGTCTTTGTTCGTGGCCTATGCCCCAGATGGGACGACAGGCAGTGATGTGATGATGATGACATCATATAAAGCTTGAGATACCATGGTGAGTTACTATTAAGTAGAATCATTTAGAATTTAGTCCCCCAATTCATTTCATATAGAACGTACAAGCCCGAGTTACAACGTTTATCTTGATATCGTAGCGAAATTCTCTCCCCTACCCTTTTCCCCCAATGAAAATCGTGAATCGATTTGACAAATGAATACAAAAAATGAATGTCTTTTTATTTCCATAATGCCGTAGTTATGAATAACGTGTTTAATGTAACACAACATCAACACGTCATTTTTGCAATACAATACATATTATAAGATAAACGCAATACTTCTGCACTATGAACACATCCATATCACCGCCCTGCATTGATCCACTATAATCTTGTACTATGCATAATCTATATAATCCAAACGCATCTCAGTAAGTGCGCCAAAGTGATCATCATTTCTGTAAACATTTTTTTTTTGCAACTTAATTAAACAACTTTTTTCTTTCTTCAAACCTACTATTTCTTCTATATTTCTCCAAAGTTTAACGAAAATCGTATCTAAAATTAGTAGCATTATATAATCAGATCTGATGATTTCCTGTTAGAGAAAAGACCCACCTTATTAAAATGAACATTCCACAAACTCCTTTTTTTTACCAGACATTGAATAATACAATCAAAAACCCTGATCAAAGCTGACAAAAGTCTATGTGTTCCCAGATGAAAAGTTAGCTTTCTCGTGATTCCTGTTGAGAAGTTATGCATTTTCTCATATTTTGGAACATTGCAGGGTTAGTGATTGTCACTAAGGCTTTCTTTGTTCAATGAATGCAAGTCGCAAATCTGCTAATATATTTGTATACACTTTCTTGCTGGTCAACAATGTGAAACTTGGTCGTCTCCATTATTCAGAAGTTTTGTGTTTTCACTTGCAGCGTTCCGTACGTTGCGCCCATGATTAAAAAAAAAGTTTATGTCCGGCATCACAAAGTCCCGGATGTCACGTGTCCAGGACGTCGTCATGCATGTCAACAACGAGATCTGGATTCTCCATGCCGATCCTCATCTGTAGACAAATGTAGGTGTAGAGCTTCCTCCAGGACTCGCTGACCTCCTTGGTGTACCCATCCCCCAGCACGGCGGCCAGTCCCACTTGCATGCTGGGCCACATACGCTGGAAAGGTAACAAGAACATTAAATTAATGGTAGGACGCTAACTAACGTAGGTGTGAATTCGTTTTAGGGTGAACGATAACGCAAACCTTAACTTGGACATCTAGAATAGAAACTATGTTTGGATCTACGTCATGCAGTGCTACAACTACTACAAGGCATCATTTGGACGTAAGCCAGTGTACAACCCACCATTAAGTCTTAAGTCATTGTACAACCCGCACCATTAGGTCTTAAGTCAGTGTACATAAGTCTGTGTACAACCCACCATTATGTTTAAGTCTGTGTACAACCCACCATTATGTTTAAGTCTGTGTACAACCCACCATTATGTTTAAATCTGTGTACAACCCCCAAATAGGTCTTAAGTCAGTGTACAACCCACCATTATGTTTAAGTCTGTGTACAACCCACCATTATGTTTAAGTCTGTGTACAACCCACCATTAGGTCTTAAGTCTGTGTTACAACCTACCATTAGGTCTTAAGTCAGTGTACAACCACACCATTAGGTCTTAAGTCAGTGTACAACCCACCATTAGGTCTTAAGTCAGTGTTACAACCTACCATTATGTTTAAGTCTGTTTACAACCCACCATTATGTTTAAGTCTGTGTACAACCCACCATTATGTTTAAGTCTGTGTACAACCCACCATTAGGTCTTAAGCCAGTGTACAACCCACCATTATGTTTAAGTCTGTGTACAACCCACCATTAGGTCTTAAGTCAGTGTACAACCCACCATTAGGTCTTAAGTCAGTGTACAACCTACCATTATGTCTTAAGTCAGTGTACAGCCCACCATTAGGTCTTAAGTCAGTGTACAACCACACCATTATGTCTTAAGTCATTGTACAGTCAACCATTATGTTTTAAGTCAGTGTACAACCTACCATTAGGTCTTAAATATGTGTACAACCCACCATTAGGTCTTAAGTCAGTGTACAACCTACTATTATGTCTTAAATCTGTGTACAACCCACCATTAGGTCTTAAGTCAGTGTACAACCTACCATTAGGTCTTAAGTCAGTGTACAACCCACCATTAGGTCTTAAATCTGTGTAAAACACACCATTAGGTCTTAAAAAACTCAACAGTAAGTCATAAGTCAGTGCTGGAATTGAAGCAGAACAAATATTTAACATTCCCATCAGGGCTATGGTGGTACCCACCTTTAACATGTAAGGCTTGATATTTCGTTTGTCGTGTGTCTGACCCAGGGCTATGAGCACCGAGTTCAGAAGCTGTGAATCGTGAAGCGTCTCCACAGCGGCCCCGAGGCCTTCCATCACAGTAACTGCGTGTTTCTACGGGGAAATAACCGAAAATAACCACAATCAATTTAAAATGCTGAACAACAATATAAAAAAACTGGAGCACACTTTGCTGTTGACTTCTTGCCAACGTTTTAGACTGATAGATGTTACTCAATAAAGTTCATGCCACAAAATACACAGATCACCATCATATGGCACTATCATATTTGTAACCATGGTCTATTATTATATGACTTTTGTAGTGTCGTTCTTCATTCGGCACTGCGGGATATGACCGCGACCAGATTCGACAGTGGATACGTCATTGACATGCCATCCTTAGGGCACAATTGTTGGTGAGATAATGGTGTTTTGTTGTTGGCGCTTCTGTGGCCGGTAATGTTGCTTTACATCAACAAAAATATAACCCATTTTTAGCGATCACGTATGCACTAAAATATTTGCTCCCCCCACCCCACACACGCACACGGCACCGACATACAACACATAAATACACGGCCCATATTTATCACTAAAATAATACATGGCAGTACTCGCATAACCCCCACATACAGATATGAAAACAGCAACCCCTCCCTTTCATATATTTAATGATCGACTCACTTGCAACATGTCCCTGTCGACGTCCCACTCCAGCTGATTGCTTTCGTTCATGCGAATCATCTTCGGGAACAACATCTTCAAGTCTGGCTCGGTCTCGAAGAAACTGGTGGAAAGTTACATGACTATGTCACTATGAACAGGATGTTAATTGACGTAATTATAAAGCTATGGGCCTAGAAATATGAATTAAGAAACAACATGCCAACGTCTTCAACTTTATGTTCAAGCTACTGAAAAAGTAAAATTATCACATGTTATAAAATTTCAATTTCATAAAAAACTGACAATTTTGAAACATTTTGAAGTCGCCATCTTGAATTTAATTCAAATTTATTACTCACTGCAATCCAAGGGGTTAGATTCCACCGGGATAGTGAGGATAGAGTCCACCGGGATAGTGAGGGTAAAGTCCATCGGGATAGTGAGGTAAAGTAAACCGGGATAGTGAGGGTAGAGTCCAGCGGGATAGTGAGGGTAGAGTCCAGCGGGATAGTGAGGGTAGAGTCCAGCGGGATAGTAAGGGTAGAGTCCACCGGGATAGTAAGGGTAAAGTCCACCAGGATAGTGAGGGTAGAGTCCACCGGGATTGTAAGGGTAGAGTCCACCAGGATAGTGAGGGTAGAGTCCACCAGGATAGTAAGGGTAGAGTCCACCAGGATAGTGAGGGTAAAGTCCACCAGGATAGTGAGGGTAAAGTCCACCAGGATAGTGAGGGTAAAGTCCACCAGGATAGTGAGGGTAAAGTTCACCAGGATAGTGAGGGTAAAGTCCACCAGGATAGTGAGGGTAAAGTTCACCAGGATAGTGAGGGTAAAGTCCACCGGGATTGTAAGGGTAAAGTCCACCAGGATAGTGAGGGTAGAATCCACCGGGATTGTAAGGGTAAAGTCCACCAGGATAGTGAGGGTAAAGTCCACCAGGATAGTGAGGGTAGAGTCCACCAGGATAGTGAGGGTAAAGTCCACCGGTATAGTGAGGGTAAAGTCCACCAGGATAGTGAGGATAAAGTCCACCAGGATAGTGAGGGTAAAGTCCACCAGGATAGTGAGGGTAAAGTCCACCAGGATAGTAAGGGTAAAGTCCACCGGGATTGTGAGGGTAGAGTCCACCAGGATATTAAGGGTAAAGTCCACCGGGATTGTGAGGGTACAGTCCACCAGGATAGTGAGGGTAAAGTCCACCGGGATTGTGAGGGTAGAGTCCACCAGGATAGTGAGGGTAAAGTCAACCGGGATTGTGAGAGTAGAGTCCACCAGGATAGTGAGGGTAAAGTCCACCAGGATAGTGAGGGTAAAGTCCACCGGGATAGTGAGGGTAAAGTCCACCGGGATAGTGAGGGTAGAGTCCACCGGGATAGTGAGGGTAGAGTCCACCAGGATAGTGAGGATAGAGTCCACCGGGACAGTGAGGGTAAAGGCCACTGGGATAGTGAGGGTAGAGTCCACCGGGATAGTGTGGGTAGAGTCCACCAGGATAGTGAGGGTAAAGTCCACCAGGATAGTGAGGGTAAAGTCCACAAGGATAGTGAGGGTAAAGTCCACCAGGATAGTGAGGGTAGAGTCCACCGGGATAGTAAGGGTAGAGTCCACCAGGATAGTGAGGGTAAAGTCCACCAGGATAGTGAGGGTAAAGTCCACCAGGATAGTAAGGGTAAAGTCCACCAGGATAGTGAGGGTAGAGTCCACCAGGATAGTGAGGGTAAAGTCTACCGGTATAGTGAGGGTAAAGTCCACCGGTATAGTGAGGGTAAAGTCCACCGGGATAGTGAAGATTTTCAGGCACCCTCTTAATGCGGAGAAATGTATCAGTTTGTTGAAGTATTAAGAACAATTTTACTATCGCAAACCAAAGCTGTACTAAATTATTTTATTCATAATCAGTTTGTAGGAAGTAGATTTTTCTAATGCTGTTTGAATTGAAATAGTCTAATAGGTTGTAAATCCAACTTAAAATTGTTAAATGTAATAAATTTACATTCTTAAAGATTCTCCCCTGCACTTTAATTTCATAATAATAACAATAATAACATTTAAAAAAATGTCAGTTAACTTTAATTTTGAAGAGAGTTACATTTGAACATTCTTTTGCCTTTAAAAAAAAAATCGTACTAATTGCTTCAGAAATTTTTTATATCGTCAAAGTCAGCTAACTCATAGTTAGTACTAGTACGGCGTTATGGAGACCAAACAAAGGTTGAAAAATAAAATAGAAAACATTCAAAAACAAAACAACAACAGCTTTTTATTACGTATAAACATTTCAGAAGGTACAATTTAAAAAAAACAAAACAAAAAAAACAACATAATTTTAATTCTATGGATATTTTGAGCAATTTCTTTTTACGGTACTCATCTCGTGATATCCCAGAAACTTTATTTAAATCACATCATCCCATATCCACAGACACAACCTATAAACAGTATCACAGCAACGTTAATTCTGTGATGGACCGTTACACACACATTAGTTATTATTGGAACTTATGTGATTTGGGATTCAGATCCGTGCTTTTCGCTCTTTGGGACTCAGACCCGTACTGCTCGCCCTTTAAAAATCCTCGTACATATATATGCGTGTTTTATTGTATTTGATTTCAACTGTGTTATAACTTTAATTTATAAGTATAATGTTACCATTCATGCACACGTAGCAATGAATTGCAGAAGTTTTAAGCTTCTCAACTAGTGCGCATCCTCAACTTCTGTTTTAACAAATCTGGGGCATGGAGTTATCACTAAACTGGTGCAAGAGTTAGAAATAGAGATTGTAGCTAAGGTGGCGGCTACTGGTTTAGATGGGAGGAGGTGACGGAGAGTACGGGATCACAGACAGCGGTTAGGGTGTAGGCGTAGGGGATCAGAGAATATGGGATCTGGTAGTAAAGGATCTAAGCACAGGGAGTTAGTGAGTAGGGGATTAAAAAAAGGTAATATTAAAACCAATATAGATATCATTTTATTGTAAACGTTCATAGTTTAATAATTTTGGTTTGAAAAATTCACAAAATCATTTTTTTTAAAACTAGTAAAAAATGACGGAAGTTTTCAAAATTATTATATTTCAGCTTAAATCAATTTATTTTGAAAAAATACACATCACAATAAAAATAATGTAATACCGAACTTTTATTTATTTTATTTTATTTTTATTTTATTCATTTATTTCCAAATTTAACAATTTTATGCGGACGTTTGAAAAGAGGTATTTTTGGTGCAGTAATTTGGTGCGCTGCTTTCTAAAATTAGTAGCGTCACTGACGGGACGGTCGGACGGCACATACATTGCAAATTATGTATATTGATATTTTGACACATGCAGGAGATGGCGTGCACCTCCCCTTAAGTTCCCTTCATATGCCATTGTTTGGAGAAAAACCCTAGTGAACTAGTGTTTATAAATAATATAATAAAAATAATATCTTTATAATGTAATATCTATATATAGAATCTATAAATATAATTAACTGCCTATTGATTGATGTAATTTCTATAGAAAAAACATTCTCTCAAAAGTAAGAGTTTAGCATTGTTTGGTGGGTTAAAAGGCTGGTTTAACTCTTGGGGTTACCGCTAACCTTATCCCATATTTCCGTTAGACTAGACGAAGCTTAACTCAGCAAAGAAAATGGTTCCCCAGGTAGAGGTCAGGGGTTCTTAATCTTTTGATAACCCCACACCGCCTCTTCACATTTCATGAAAGTCCCTGACACCCTTTCTTGCTTTCCGTTCTCTTTACCTACCGCCCAACCTCTAAACAGTTTTAACAAAATGCGGATACAACAGAATTTTCTTGGTCTTCCCGAACTATCAGTACGCTACCCCCCTCCCCTTCCTCTTGTGAAGGAGTGGCCCATCGATTATTTCAAACCTCTACAGTTAAGTAAATTTAATCACCACAGCTGGACTTGCCATTGTTCCCAATAACTGTCAGCTTTAATCAATCCGTTTTATTTTTACGCACGATCAGCGAGTGCAAGTCCTAGGAAATATTTCGTTGTATCCTTACACCTCTCTCTCTAATGGCGCATCGTTTTAATTTAGACTTGGTGCTGAACATTTTATTAGTTCTTCAAAGGTTCGTTAATTTTAATTTGTTTTCTGTATCCTCGCACGCTCCACACCCCCCCCCCGCTATCTTCACCTACTAACCTCCTTACCTCTTCACCTGAACACCACTCAAGACCTCATGTCAAACCAAATATAGCTTAAAAATTTTAAATCCTTTATATTAACTCGTGGTGTCTGAGGCCTTGCTTAAATGCCGAAAAAACTTCGGATCGATTTTTAATCCACTTCCCCGTATGCTGGCGAGCTGATATTTTGGAGGCAGACTTGTGGTGATGATAAAAATGATGTATCAAAATTTCAGATCGATCGAATGTACTGTAATTAAATTATTGTATTTTTAGATTATCTTTATTTATCTCTATGTAAAATTTTACATTTTGTGCTAGACTGTCGTGGTGCGTATTATATTGAACAACCTTTCCTGCCGCGCAAAAATGTGCGTATTATATTAACAACACTTTAAAAAAATCATGTTAAGCCTGGTCCCTATTGGAATTCAGGACGTGTTAGCGCATTTTCGTATTATGTATCAGTACTTATGTTAGATATCAGCATTATGTAGTTATCAGTAATTGTGTTTAGATTTTAGACATATTTTTATGAATTTTCTTGTGTAATGAATATACCTGACATTTTTTTAAATTTAAAAGTCATTTCTTTACATTTTAAAAATTTTTATTTTCTCTTTAATCTAACTACAAGTCAACACAAATGATGACGTAAAACTCTCTAAACTTTTAGACATATTCTAATGACGTCAACAAAAAAAAAAAATTCTTTTGCACGCTTTCGCACCACTCTTCAATGCTTGAAAAACTATGTATGCGACTTCCGGCAATGGCGGCCGTTCCCTGCGCTAGTGTTACCTCTCGATTCGAAATATTTTTGGGTAGTTTTAACGGGTTTTTTTTAACGGATCGAGTAACTGAGTGTTGATGCACAAATGGCAGGTCAGGACATACAAAAAACATATATACCTCATGGGTCTAGGACTTATGGATGCTGAGATCAAGGGTGATGACGGACGGACAAAACGGGTGCAATAGCGCATTCGACTTCTCGAAAATGCGCTAAAAATATATTCACGATATTTTATTAGAAATAACTAACATTTTGTATTTTTGGACTGTCTGCGTATTATAATGAACATCCTTGTAGACTAGTTATGTCTCGTATATAAAGGATTTATATTTTAAAAAATTATTTTTTAAGTTATTTTTTTTTTAATTAAAAAAATATTACCAATCATTTATAAGACAGCGTGTGGGAACTGGGCGGGCAGTTCCAGAATGGCGGTGTTTGATTAAGGCAAAAATTCTGGCCATGAAATGCCCCATAGAACCTTGCAGGCATGTTCAACAGAACGGAAAACGATTTTTCCAAGACGTCCAGACCACACGATCCTCAACGTGAACAAATGATTTCTATTTTCTTTGTTTGCCTGCCTACCGGTGGGTGTGGCCTGTTACTTGCCAGGCGGCCTTTTGTGCGACCAACGTGGAAATTATACGATTTCCGTTTGAATTGATAGGTTACCAGAAACCCCCACAAGCATGAAAAGCGTTCCTTTAAAAAGAAGATGAACCCCAATAACGGTTTAGACATTTTTTAATATAAAACTGGTAGTTTAAATGAGGGCTGGGGAGGAGGGATGGGCATCGTTTATTAATTCAAGTGAAGATTACGTCACACTAAAAAATCCTTAGAGTTAAAAACTCGCAAATATACAATCAGAGGATTGGAATCTTAGAAGTGTTTCATGGTCGCCCGTTAGACCTCACGGAGAATGATTATTGTCACACATTTCTCACCAAGACAAACGAACTGTGTTTGTATTATATAATTAACCACTTGATTTACGGTACGAGTTTATCGATCGTGGAATGCGTTTCTCTTTCAATTGGGTACTACTTTACACCAGTGGCGTCACTAGAGGAGTGCGGTAGGGGCGGGCCCCCCGGGTGAGAGCAAAATGTAAAATTCTGTATGTTCCCGTTATTTGGTACTGGAAAACTTGGAGTTCTATGGGTTAAGTCGTTAGGGGATGACACCATGAGCTACCGCCCCCGGGTGACACCAACCATAGTGACGACTCTGCATTACACAACTTTTTATTTTTGATTCTTAAGTAAAATAAAATGATAGAATGTTACACATTAATTGAACTAAGGTATATTTTTTTTTCCTAATTTGTACACTTTAAATGTGATCAAGAAAAACTTTAAATGGGCCAATGATTCACATTAATTGTGTTATTGGTACAACTCAGCTTGCATTTGAGGTCATATTTTAGTGACAAATTAGTCAAAGAATTTTTGGGCTCTCATAGAGAATGTATGAACAGAACAACAACTTTTCCCTGACCACGGTCTTCAGGTGCAAGCTGTTAGACACGCAGAAAGTCAATCTGCATTGAGCAGCTGCAAACATATTCAACGAACACTTTTCTGCAATGACGAACTAGTCCGTAACTAAACACAGTCCTTAAGTATTGATCAATCACAGAATCAATGTGAATCATTAGCAGACGAGACCATTGTAAGTGTTGTTAGTGGTACAGGTAAGGAATAAAAACACCGTCATTGACGTCACATGTCGACTGCTCTGATCAATACTGATCAGTCCCGAGACAGAAGTTATATTATCAATGAATGAAAAAATTAAGCTTTTCGTTTGGGATTTATTTCAGACAAAAGATCTTAACATGTTTTACGTGACTAGGGAAGTGCTTGAGTAGATTTTCACTAAGTTTATCATATACAATGTTGATATTACATTTAAACGCAATTCGTTATTTAACACAATGTTAATAAGTGTTCGAACATAATTATTGCACCTTAAATGTGTATCATGCTTATCTTAATATTTCTTTCTTCAACTCCGGTGGGATGCAGCTGAAGACCTCACACTAGGTCACAAAGACCTCACACTAGGTCACACAGACATCACACTAGGTCACACAGACCTCACACTAGGTCACACAGACATCATACTAGGTCACACAGACCTCACACTAGGTCACACAGACATCACACTAGGTCACACAGACATCACACTAGGTCACACAGACATCACACTAGGTCACACAGACCTCACACTAGGTCACAAAGACATCATACTAGGTCACACAGACATCATACTAGGTCACACAGACCTCACACTAGGTCACACAGACATCATACTAGGTCACACAGACCTCAAACTAGGTCACACAGACCTCACACTAGGTCACACAGACATCATACTAGGTCACACAGACCTCAAACTAGGTCACAAAGACATCATACTAGGTCACACAGACCTCAAACTAGGTCACACAGACATCATACTAGGTCACACAGACCTCAAACTAGGTCACAAAGACATCATACTAGGTCACATAGACCTCAAACTAGGTCACAAAGACATCATACTAGGTCACAAAGACATCATACTAGGTCACACAGACATCATACTAGGTCACACAGACATCATACTAGGTCACACAGACCTCACACTAGGTCACACAGACATCACACTAGGTCACACAGACCTCACACTAGGTCACACAGACATCACACTCGGTCACACAGACCTCACACTAGGTCACACAGACCTCACACTAGGTCACACAGACCTCACACTAGGTCACACAGACCTCACTCAGGGTCAAACATATGCACACTCACAATGTTCATAACGGTCTCACATAAGGCCAAACATGGATCCCGACAAAGTCATGCTCGACATCACGCAAAGCCCAACAAAGTCAATCTTGGCTCCGTCAAATTAGAATTTAGTTGGCTAATAAAATATTAAAGGCACTGCTATCAAGATTTCACGTTTATCAACGAGGCACAAAAATCGTCATTATAAAACAACCTGTATGTTAAACTTCAAATTACAATGAAACAAAAAATTTAAAACATTGCAGCAAATGTCTTCATCATTGAAAAAAATAACATTCCTGTAGAGTTATAGAATGGGATCTGTGGTTAGTAATTGTCGGGTTGGGGAATAAGCGCCCACTCCTCTCGAAGTATCCCCATGGCGCCTCAAAATAGCCCCTGTTATCGAAAATACACAACATTAAATAAGAGGAAAATAAGAGGAAACTGAAGACAGCGGTAGCAAGACGATGGGCTTCGTAACATATCGTAACAGGTTCAAATCTTAGTTCACTTGTTTCTGTTCCTCCCTCTCGCTGTTTTGTTAGAGCGGAATTCGTTGGAGCAATGCAGATGTGTTGAAAGAGACACGAAAATAGCTGAATCTCGGAAATATTCCCAGAACCTGTCAACTAGTCTTCTTTATGTCTCATCGAAATACGACGTTCGGGAGCTGGGTCAAACAATGGCACAGATCACATTGCAAATAATGTTTATGTTACGCCCCCTTTGAAGGTCAAAGCTCTCATACGGCAGCCAATGTAGACACCGGACCAAGGGCTTCTTGAGCAGGGTTTGGTCCCTATTTAAGGCAGGGCCGTCTTAACGAATAGGCCCGTTGGGCATTTGCCCGGGGGCCCACGAGCACAGGGTTCCCATGGGAATATGTTTATTTATATATATTATGTATAATATTTTTTTTATTCCTGTGGTGGGGGGGGAACACTCTTTCTTCCCCAGGGGCCCAACACTATTTCTTTGCGCAGGGGCCCAAATTTGTGAAAATACGGCCGTGATTTAAGGGTCAGCTAGCTTGCGGTCATAAATGGTGGGTAATATGTGCAACAACCTTTCATGTCGCGCAATAAGGTGCGCATTACATTGACACTACTTTTTAAAAATATATGCACGATCGGTGCGCATTATATTAAACACGTTTTACGAGACATAGAGTCTAACTAGAATTTTGTATTTTCGGATTGTTTTGCCCTGCGTATTATAATGAACATCCTTATAGTTATGTCTCGGATATAAAGGATTTATAATGAAAATCTTGGTTTTTTACGGGTTTTTTAAAATTTTAATTTAAAATCAGGGGCACGTCCACAAATGACATCGTGCACCTAAAGGGGTGGGAAAGGGGGTCACGCATTTGTGACGATGCGTGACGAGAGTGAGGAGGGTGTTTCAGAAATGTGACGTCACATCACAACGCCAACTTAAAATAAAAGTTCCTATTAAATATTTGATTGCCTGCTATATATTTAGTGACGTTTTCAATGGCTTTACAGGTGTTACGATATTACAGTGTAGTGCAACACTAAATACATTCTTAATGACAAAAAACTAAAAGTAATTTGCAACATGCACATTTTCAATTAGAAAATATGGCTTTAACGGGGAAGGGAGTGTTTCAAAGCTTTGTGACGTCATATTGTAGGAGGGCTCTAAGTTTTTGTGACGAAGCTTGACAAGGGGGGGAGGGGGTGGGGTTAAAATCGGTCAAATTCGCGTGACGTCATTTTTGGACGATCCTAATTTCCTATTTGTTTAAGAAAAATTATTTCTCTTATTTCCTGTCACGTGACAGAAAGGTTCCACACAAAATAAATAATATAAAAAAATTTAAAAAATGCGTCACTTTCTTTTCTGAGAAGACCCGATGCCTTCTTCCTTCTGCCCTACTGACTGGAGACTCAGTCCAAACAAATAATATAGTAAATTGATACTGAGGGGAAATTTGCCTAGTTTCTCGGTTGGGCACCGACAGAACGAGTCAGATAAATCCTATCGTCTGCTGTGACTTCGTGCTGTAGTGGTGAAATACGTCTGCGTGAACAGGGGTTCTCAAAGCTGTGCGAGCTTTTCGCGTTCTAAGTTACAGTAAAAACAGATATGGGGCGCAGCCATAAAAATTGGGGAGAGAAAATAAAAGACACCATCAGAAAGATAAAATACTTGGTTACAGGCTGATGGTCCAGGCCGATGGCTGGTAGATGGCGGGCGGGTCATCGGTCGTCTGCTCGGGGTTCAATGTCTTGGGGTGCAATAACACTTTCCGTTATACGAAGAGGATCATCTTTTATGACTGCTGTTTTTTTTTTTATCTCTTCCAAACTTCTCCGCTCTTCTCTCTCTCTAAATAATTATCTATAAGTACAAATTGGAAAAGAAAGAGTGTGGGACTTAGAAAGAAATGTAAAAATACAACACACCTGTTTCTGTACCTCAGGCATGGGTTACCTTTTTCAGATGTAAATTTTGTCCTTTTGTCCTTTCTTGTCCATGTGCACATGTCCCTTATTAGTCTATATCCAGCCTCCCCATCTCTCTATACCCAGCCTTCCCATCTTATCTTATCTTAGATATACAGACGCTCCTTCTATGCAGAAGATAATTGCGTCCACAGACCATGAGAGATGATCTGTTGGCAAGTGATGCAGCGGTCACAGGCCACGGCTATAGGGGTTCCACTCATTACCCCAGCCGCCTAACTATTGTCTAGTTAGGTACCCATTCGGAGCTGGGTGACTCGGGGACTCATCTCTCTACACCCAACCTTCCCATCTGTCTATACACCCAAACTTCCCATCTCTCTATACCCAACCTCCCCATCTCTCTATACCCAACCTTCCCATCTCTCTATACCCAACCTTCCCATCTCTCTATAACCAACCTTCCCATCTCTCTATACCCAACCTGCCCATCTCTCTATACCCAACCTTCCCATCTCTCTATACCCAACCTCCCCATCCTTCTATACCCAACCTTCCCATCTCTCTATACCCAACCTTCCCATCTCTCTATACCCTACTCTTATCTACTTCGAACCACGGCTCTTATCTTCACCGTCCAATTTGCTATGTTCCGAATCGCCTCTCCCACGCACGACTTTGGTGTACCCCACCCTTCTCCCCGCTCGAACAATAGTATCCCTCACTAGTTCGCGTGTTCTTTAATTATCATAGAAGCCTTTGTCTCAAGTAATACATGGTCTCCTAAAATTGCACAATTAAAAAAAAAAATAACTGGCATTGTATAAACTTGTATAATTATAATCTAATGAAGTTGTTAAATCGCAAATACCCCACAGAGCTAAAACTGCAGGTTTCCAGAAATGAATGGACATTTACGACCTAAAAAATTATCATTAAAAGTTACATCAATTGTCACATCTTGTCGCATATTTTTCAGTAATATTTTCACCAATTAAATATTCATAATCCGAATGTTACAGCTGTGAAACTATTTATTTCTTATATGCGTAGGACCATGGGGAAAATTATTAACCACCCTAAGAATTCGTACGAACGTTATGCCACTCCTCATGTAAAGTGTAACTGCGGGCTCTTTGTTACCATGGTTACCAGCAGGGCCGTTAACCCACGACTTTTGCCTCAATCATAATAGAGCACAAAATACTCATCGGATGTCCGCAGGGCCCTTGTTGCCAAGCCCAAAAGATCCCCCCCCCCCAACTACCGAGAGAAGATCCCCGTATTCACGATCCCAACCCAATTATCTTGAGGGGAAAGTGGGTTCTCATTTATTTAGTTTTGTTTTGGTTTTCCCCCAAAGCCACTTCCGTTGTCGTATAACTCTGGGAATGTTTCGCAATTGACCGTTGAATCTAACAGGTTCTCAATTTATTCACATCTATTGGCTCAACAATTCTAATGTTATGGTTCAAGACCATTTGAGTCGGCGTTGCTCATCCTTCTTGTAAGGATTTTTTAAATAGCTTGTGTGTGTCGTTATTTGTGTCACAATATTTGTTACAATCTGTGTTATCTTGTGTATTATAATGGGTTTGTGCGTGTAAGTGTGCGTCACAAGATGTGCCACAATGTGTGGTAAAATGTGGTTACAATACGTTTCGCAACCACAATGTTTTCACCGTGAATTTCATAAAGTATTTTACTACATGTCTTATAGTTTAGCCGTGTTATACGATTTCTTACAGTTTGATTCACAGTGTTTGTCATATGTTTCAACATGCGTTTCTTTTTGTTTCAATATCCGTTTAAAATCTTTGTCAGAGTTTCTTGTTTTTAAAGTTTGCCAACATAGACTCGGAAGAAAACACTTTCAGAAGCTGATAATTACTTGCCACTGTTTTTACCAATGCAGATGAAGAGAAACAAGAAAAAAGGTTAGAAGTTTGCAGAAATGAGCAGACAACTCATGTATCCTCAACAGTGGCGTAGCTATAGGAGTGGGAGGGAGGTCCAAATTTGAAAGTCCCTCCAGGCCCCCCCCCCCAAATTTGTGTCAGAAATTATTTTTACATTAAATAATACGGAACCACCATGAATGCGGGGCCCTCAAAGGAGGTAAAGCCCACAGGGTCCCCAAACCCTTACAAATTCCTAGCTCCGCCACTGATCTTCAATTTCAAAATGTTTTTTAAAATTAATAAAACAAAAAAATCAATGCTTGTTCTAAAAAGAAAGTATTGAAATGAACTCTTCATTTCAATTTTGTTGCCAATTTCAAAAAGAAAACGATACAAAATTAACACGATTTGATCACATCAGGTGTCTCTACAGCAGATCATACTGATACTAAGTGCCCCAAACAACATAGGCGTGCCGACAAGGGGTTGCCATAGACACAAGGGGAGTTCCCTCCCATGTGACTTTCTTTAACTGCCGTTACATTCGCTTGTCAGACTACTCGGCCGTTTAATCAATTTACGATTCATTTGGAATGTAAAAGTGGAATACTTATATACTCGACTACTGCATAAGTACCTAGGCAACGTATTCGGGTGTTTAAGAGATTAACCAAATACTTAAAGCACACCCGAGATAGACCACGAAATGTTTGATAGTTGAATCGATACCAAACAAAGAATTGAAAAAAGAAAATGTAGACCGAAAAGAACATTGATGGTAGTAGCATCGATACCTGGTATCACGGTGGGCATTAGACGTTGGCGAGCCGAAGACGTCTCACGTGATGAATAGGTTAGCGATGCTGTGATGATGTCATCCATCAGACAATGTTCAACGTTTCAGAATCGCCCAGTGCGCCGCATTCAGTTTTACTTGGTTTAACTGTGAGACCTTCGGCCAGTTAACCGATGGTCCTCAAGCTGTGCTACGCGTGCACCTGTCAAGGGCCCCATTAAAACTGACAACAACAGTGCATATAACTAGAAGCAAAGTGCTTCGTTAGAAAAAAAAAATTGATTCTAAAAAAGAGTATCCATGATATCCGGCATCCTTCCGTCTCGCGAGACGATGGTGCATCACCGTTGGGTTGGGTTGCATTTCCTCGAGTGACTGTGCAGTCCTATCCTTGAGTGACAGTCTTTGCCACAGTTTTTACACACGAGTTCTGTGCTTCCAAATGTTTTGGCCTTTCTCCTAGCTCTTCTGTCTGCAGCCTCCTCCATTCTTCGCTCCTCGGCTACTATCACGCCCTCTTTGACAACTGTGCGCCACGTAGATCGGTCTTCTGCCTTACACTCCCAGTCACTTGTATGTATTTTGGCTGCTTTCATGTCCCTTTGACAGACATCTTTAAATCGCAAGCGTGGGCGACCTGTTTTCCTCTTTCCTGAAGCAAGTTCACCATATAGGAGGTCCTTCGGGATGCGGCCGGGGCTCATTCTTTTGACATGTCCTAGCCACCTCAGGCGTCTTTCACTAAGAATTGAGAACATGCTTTGGGTATTGGCACGCGTTAGTACCTCACTATTAGGTACTTTTTCTTGCCATTTAATACCAAGGATGCGGCGCAAGCATCTCAAATGGAAGCTGTTAAGCTTACGCTCTTGTGATGTATAAGTGGTCCATGTCTCGCTCCCATATAGTAGTGTACTGATGACACAGGCTCGATAGACGCACAGTTTGGTTTTCTCCGTTAGCTTGGTGTTTTGCCAGACCCGCTTATTTAGTTTAGCCATTGTTGCGGCTGCCTTGCCAATTCTGCTGTTTATTTCTTCTTCAATGGACAGTGTATTGGAGACCTTGGATCCCAAGTAGGTGAAGCTGTCCACAACCTCCAAGTTTTCATTATCGATATTTATGGTAGGAGGAGGTCGAGTGTCTTGGGCCATGATGTTTGTCTTTTTCAAGCTGATTTGCAGACCAAATTCTTTGCAGGCATTGGAGAAGCTTGACACGAGTTGTTGCAAACCAGATTCTGTATGTGCTGTTAGTGCCGCATCATCCGCAAATAGTAGCTCTCGAATTAGGACATCCGTCGTTTTGGTCTTGGCTCGGAGGCGGGCAGTGTTGAAAAGTCCTCCATCAGCTCTGGTATGTAACCAGATTCCCTCACTGCTATCCTTGAATGCGTATCGAAGAAGTACAGAGAAGAATATTGCGAAGAGTGTTGGTGCGAGTACACAACCTTGTTTAACTCCGCTGCTGACAGGGAAGGCCTCTGACTTAGCTCCATCGAACTGTACTGTGCCAAGCATATTTTCATGGAACTGTCTGATGATGGCAAGTAGGTGAGGGGGACATCCAATTTTTGCCAGTATTTGGAATAGCCCGTTGCGACTGACTAAGTCGAAGGCTTTTGTAAGGTCCACAAATGCAATGTATAGTGGCATCTGCTGCTCTCTGCATTTTTCCTGGAGCTGTCGTATGGAGAACACCATGTCTATGGTAGACCGACCGGACCGGAAACCACACTGAGATTCTGGATAGACGCGGGATGCTAGGCTTTGTAAACGTTTTAGTATAACGCGGGCAAAGGTCTTTCCTACAATACTAAGGAGTGAAATGCCGCGATAATTATTGCAATCACTCCTATCACCTTTGTTTTTATATAGTGTCACTATATTTGCATCCTTTAGGTCTTGGGGGATGTAGCCCAGTTCCCAGCAGAGGGACAGAATCTCGTGCAATGGTTGGAGTAAAGCTGTCTTGCCACTCTTTAGAACCTCTGGTGGTATTCCATCATTCCCAGGCGCTTTTCCACAAGCTAGACTGTCAATTGCTTTGCTCAGCTCTTCCTGTGTGGGCACGACATCAAGTTCTTCCATGAGTCGCATATCTGGGATGTCATCTAGAGCGGTGCTGGAGACTGTGGTAACTGTTGAATACAATTCCAGATAATGCTCAACCCACCGTTTTAGCTGTGCTGCCTGGTCTTGAATAATTTCTCCATTTTTGGACTTTAGGGGAGCAGCTTTTGACGTCAAGGGGCCCGTTGCCTTTTTGATGTTTTCGTACATGACTTTTGCATTGCCCATGTCTGCAGCTGATTGTATACTGGAACAGAGCTTAAGCCAGTAGGTATTGACACATTTACGTGCAACCTTTTGGGCAAGAGACTTAGCTGTTTTTAAAGCATGCAAATTGTCAGGTGTAGGCTTTTCCTTGTAAGCCATAAGAGCTTTCCTTTTTGCTTCAGTGACGGGTTTCATCTCGTCACAATGTTCATCAAACCAGTCCGTGTTTTTGTGAGATTGTTTGCCAAAGGCTTGTATTGCGGATGTATAGATTGTGTCTCTCAGTTGCGTCCATTTGGAGTCAATGGTGACGCATGGGGACATCTTTGAGAGACTTTCCTTCACCTTGTCTTTGAACAGCTGCGCTATCTCAGGGTCTTTCATGCAGGAGGTATTGATGCGTGGACTACCCTTTTTCATTGTGTGGTACGAGTTTTTCCTCATTATTCGTACTTTGCTGGCGACAAGGGAATGATCCGTGTCACAGTCGGCACTGTGATAGCTGCGAGTGAGTAGGACGCTAGCTAGTTGTGCACGCCTGGTGATAATGAGGTCCAGCTGGTGCCATTGGTGGGATCGAGGGTGTCTCCAAGATACTTGATGTATATCCTTGCACTTGAAGAAAGTGTTGGTCACACACAAGCCTCGTGAGCAGCACAATTCCAGAAGCCTTTGTCCATTTTCATTTAACTTTCCTCTTCCAAATAGTCCAAGGCAGGTGGGCCACCTGCCTTGGACTATCCATGATATATATATATAAAAAACAAATGTTGGGAGTCACAATTATCTGCAGAGTACTTGCAAGGGATGGAGAATTAGGAGATTATCGATACCAGGGACTGGACGCCGACGTCACAGTATGAATTTCCCAGACATAGACTTGATGACCACTATGAGACACCAGGTGCTGGCGAGAGGAATGGGAAAGGCAAATATTAGGGGGTGGGGCTGAGACAGTTGAAGACCACTTGACACTTTTATTTTTAGGTTACGTCGGATTTTTTAATATATTTTTTTGGGGGGTGGGAGTCGAATAGGCTGTGAAGAAAGTTCTGGTAACGCTTTTGGGGCATTTATGAAAGGGGAACATTGATTGGGACAAGTGAGACTTCTCAGTCAACAACAATGGAGACCAGAGCACGGCGTTGAGTGTAGAGCTCGATGCCGCGTCACAGAGATTGAAAATAGCAGCTTAAAGTGTACCATAGATGTAATGATGAAATAAAGAGAAAGAATTACACTAATCGACTTTGTTGTTGCACTGCTGCATGATAACGAGCACGTGAGGCATAAAGAGGGATTAGGAGATGTAGACAGCAGGGTCCTCAACAATCAATATACATAATTTGCAATGCCCGTCACGCTATGCGAGGTAACTCCCGATTTTAAAAAAATGAAAATATAGACATGAAATAATTTTAGAAATATTGGTTTCGAGATTAACAGAGTGTTTTTCTCGCCATAAAATATTGTGACGTCACGTCATAATTTGAGCTTTTATTAATGTGTAAAGGGAACTAAGTAAAAAGAGCCATGTTTTTGTTTTTTTCGATGTAAATTTAAAAAAAAAAATCTTTTTATTATTATAATTATTATTTTGAAATTAAATATCCATTTTTTTGTATGCATGTATTTAAATATTACGTAGGTAACTCTAAATTTATTTTCTTTATCAATGTCTAGCATCCGTTATTCTGTTTATGAGAGTTATAATTGGTTTTTGTTTGGTTGTTCAGTTTCGATGCGTTTTAAAATACAAAGCCATTTTATATTACTAAAATCAAGTTTGACAACTTATGCTTGAGTTTAGAGTTTGTTTTCTTTTATACTCTACACGGGTGCATATATTTAAAATTGGACCCCCCCCCCAACAATAGTTTTGATTGAATGTCATGTACGTGCAGCTAGGAATTTGTAGGGGCTTGGGGGCCCGGGGGCTTAACCTCTTTGGGGGCCCACATACATGGCGGTAGCGTAATATTTAATGTTAAAAAATGTGGACACTAATTTGGGGGGGGGGGCCCGATGGGAATTTCGAATTTTGCCCCCTACCCCTCCCTTAGCTACGCCACAGTTCACATGTAATATTTTAATGCGTCTTGGACTAAATTTGAAAAATAACTTTGCTTTTATAATAGAACTGGCAAAGTAGATGACTTGACAATAATGAAAACGTTTATTTGAATTCTTAAAACGTGTATATGAAATTGTAAATACGATTAACTATTAATAATTTAATATTTTATTTTATCCTGTGATAAACTTTACTTCAAAGGTTTTATGCAAAATAAATAGTTCTTTGTTATTCACATTTGAAGACCTCAAGATAAGAAACAGATAAGTCACATTTTAAAAATATTTTTAGTACGGCTGCGGAAATTATCGATTAATTTCTCGATTAATCGGTAAATTTTTAAAGTGTAAACTTTAAAATAAAGCTGTTTTTATAGTGAAAATGACTAGGGCTGTTACCGATTAATTTAAATTTAATCGTTAACTTTTGAAAAATTACCGAAAAATTAATCGATAATTTTGATTAAAGCTAAAAATAAGAGGTATGACGTCATTTAACTGAAAATTTAAAGGGAAGTAACAAAAACAGGCAATATAATAGTTTTAAGAGATATATTTAAATATAAGTAGTTCAAAAATGTCAATGAATGTAAATATTGTTATTGTTAATTAAGTAAAAACAATGTTTAATTTTTAAATATAATTTTCCTTATAAAAACAGCTTATTTTAAATTTTACACTTTAAAAATATTTTTTTATGGAGAAGTCTTTACCTAAAAAAACCTATTAGATATTAATAATGAATTATGTTTGAACAAATTGAAAAACACCTATAAACTCTACGAAATTAAATTGCTATTTTATCGATTTTATAATAATTTTAATCGATAAAAACTTACCGATTAATCGAGAAATTAATCAATAATTTCCGCAGCCCAAAAAATGACATAAAAAATTAAACAGTGTTTTTACTTAATCAACAATAACAAAATTTAAATTCATTGACATTATTTTGAACTACTTATATTTAAATAAAACAATTTCAGTTGCCTGCTTTTGTTACTTCACTTGAAATTTTCAGTTTGATGACGTCATAATACTTATTTTAAGCTTTATAAAAATTATCGATTAATTATTCGGTAATTTTTCAAAAGTTAACGATTAAATTAAAATTAATCGATAACAGCCCTCATTTTTAGTTATCCCCTGTTGTCACGGTTAGATGTTATGGTGTGAGAATGACTGAGCGAAAATGTAGGGTGAATGATAAACAAAGCGTGAACACCCGTGGACTTGAATACTCGCTCACCGGGTGTTCACAGGGGAGTGTGTAGAGATGTCAGGTGAGTGTGTCAATGAGGGAACAGTGTGTATTAAGCAGGCAGAGGGACGAGTGTTGAGCGTGGACCAGGACAGTCCTGTTTTATCGATATGTTGAGAGAGAGACAAACACAGTGAATGTATTCTATGATAGCTGCTACACTGTATTGCTATGGATATAGATATGTCAATATATACTGTAAATAAACGTCATTTTCTCTGTTGAGTCAAGTCTCGTGAATACTTTTACCACACTACTGTACGCCTGATGTTATATCTGTGGTCAAAACGGGTGGACCTAAAAATCCCCCTAGACAGCGAGTCCGCCACAGTGGGGGCCCCGTCAAACTTGTTGAGCTGTTTGTAGCCACATCTTCGTGGCTTGAGACCACTGCCAGTCAGACATCGAGAACCAGGCAACCAGAACCAGACAACCAGAACCAGACTACGAGAACCAGACAACNGCAACCAATAACTTTGACTGTTGTAACAATGACATCAACCAATAACTTTGACTGTTGTAACAATGACAGCAACCAATAACTTGGACTGTTGTAACAATGACAGCAACCAATAACTTTGACTGTTGTTTCAGTGTAGGACGGTCAAAGTGAGCATCCTCGGAGATGAGGGCGTGCCAGTACAAGTGGATGGTGAGGCATGGATACAGCCTCCGGGATATGTGCGGATAGTTCATAAAAACAGAGCTCAGATGTTGATCAGGGACAGGGTACGTACATGGATACGGATTGACTCAAAACATATCATTTGTAGGTCCTGTGACGAGGCTAGACGTTTAACCGTTAAAACATTAATATTATATGCGATAGTTAACTTTTATAATTGCATCATAAGCATAATCCTTTTCGGGTCATTTTTAGACAATGGTCATTCTTCTAAACTCATCAGATGCGTTTTTGACTGGGGCTCAGCCCTAGACCTATTGGACTTAGAATGCTCCCAGAACACCCAAGTGGTGTAGGCAGGACCTTATGCCCTTGGGGGTAACGGCTACATAAAATTTTATATTTTGGGGTAACAGGCCAAAAAGTTTACTGACCCCTGGTTTAAAACACCTCACACATACAACTGTGGGTTCTTATAAGAATATAGTGAGCAAGAATCTTCTGTGTAAGAAGTAGCCTCTATACTGTTATATTAAAATTAATTATTTTCATTCTTAAAAATACAACTTTCAATTAAAAACTTGATTCATAACTACTCTAATGTTTTCTTGTATTTCAGACATTTGAGAATGTCCTCAAGTCCTGGTCAGAGAAACAAAAAACTGACCGTCCAGTAAGTCCGCAGCCATTATCCCTTACAGAAGATGAAACTCAGGTGCTCTTAAATTTTGTTGAAGCCACGTCAGCTGTGATTAGAAGGTAGGTCAAGGCCACCATGTCCAGTCAAACACTCAATGCCAATTAAATGGTTCTCAGACTTTAGTTTGTAGGATCTAAACGATGTTAAGCCCATGAGCTTTTCCTATGTAGTTTTGAATGCCTGCCTTTTGATGATCACAACCAGAATGCTATTTTGAGGACCTCTGTGATCACAATAATCATGATCCGTTACCTCTAATAACACAATGGGCCCCCCTGTAGTGTTACCTCCAATAACACAATGGGCCCCCTGTAGTGTTACCTCCAATAACACAATGGGCCCCCCGTAGTGTTACCTCCAATAACACAATGGGCCCCCTGAAGTGTTACCTCCAATAACACAATGGGCCCCCTGAGGTGTTACCTCCAGTAACACAATGGGCCCCATGTAGTGTTACCTTTAATAACACAATGGGCCCCCTGTAGTGTTACCTCCAATAACACAATGGGCCCCCTGTAGTGTTACCTCCAATAACACAATGGGCCCCCTGAAGTGTTACCTCCAGTAACACAATGGGCCCCCTGTAGTGTTACCTCCAGTAACACAATGGGCCCCCTGAAGTGTTACCTCCAGTAACACAATGGGCCCCCTGTAGTGTTACCTCCAGTAACACAATGGGCCCCCTGTAGTGTTACCTCCAGTAACACAATGGGCCCCCTGAAGTCCATATTAGAAGAGGATATGAAAAGACTCATTATTTAGATAAGAAAGCCTTTCAGAGTGTTTTATAGAGCTGTATTGGTTTGTCTGTTCACAGTGTCAAAGTCGCTGCCAAATCCCACAGTTCTGTCGAGAATGAGTTGATTCCCATTGCCCAGCAGACGTCGGAGTGTGTGGACCGGTTATATCCAGCTGGCAAATTGGCAGAGGTGAGATGTTCTGAAACAAAGTCCCGTGAATGAAACCATTTCAAAACCTGTGGTCTGGGGTCAACTTGGCTGTGACACACATGAAATACTTGCTCATAGTTTCAATAGTTTTACCTCAGAAAACATTATGGATAAATGATGTACATGGTCAGTGAGGTATACAGTGTAATCTATTTTTATTGACCTCGATTAGCTGATATATCAATCTATTTATATTGACCTCAGTTATATCAATCTATTTATATTGACCTCAGTTATATCAATCTATTTTTATTGACCTCAGTTATATCAATCTATTTATATTGACCTCAGTTATATCAATCTATTTATATTAAATTCAATTAGTAGCTATATCAATCTATTTATATTGACCTCAATTAGTAGCTATATCAATCTATTTATATTGACCTCAAATAGCAGTTATATCAATCTATTTATATTGACCTCAAATAGTAGTTATATCAATCTATTTTTATTGACCTCAGTTAGCAGTTATATCAATCTATTTATATTGACCTCAGTTAGTAGTTATATCAATCTATTTATATTGACCTCAATTAGCAGTTATATCAATCTATTTTTATTGACCTCAATTAGCAGTTATATCAATCTATTTATATTGACCTCAATTAGTAGTTATATCAATCTATTTATATTGACCTCAATTAGTAGTTATATCAATCTATTTATACTGACCTCAATTAGCAGTTATATCTATTTATATTGACCTCAGTTAGTAGTTATATCAATCTATTTATACTGACCTCAATTAGTAGTTATATCTATTTATATTGACCTCAGTTATATCAATCTATTTATATTGACCTCAATTAGCAGTTATATCAATCTATTTATATTGACCTCAGTTATATCAATCTATTTATATTGACCTCAATTAGCAGTTATATCTATTTATATTGACCTCAATTAGCAGTTATATCTATTTATATTGACCTCAATTAGCAGTTATATCAATCTATTTATATTGACCCCAATTAGTAGTTATATCTATTTATATTGACCTCAATTAGTAGTTATATCAATCTATTTATACTGACCTCAATTAGCAGTTATATCTATTTATATTGACCTCAGTTATATCAATTTATTTATATTGACCTCAGTTATATCAATCTATTTATATTGACCTCAATTTGCAATTATATCAATCTATTTATATTGACCTCAGTTAGCAGTTATATCAATCTATTTATACTGACCTCAGTTAGCAGTTATATCTATTTATATTGACCCCGGTTAGCAGTTATATCTATTTATATTGACCCCGGTTAGCAGTTATATCTATTTATATTGACCTCAGTTACATCAATCTATTTATATTGACTCCGGTTAGCAGTAATATCAATCCTTGTATGAAGCCAAACCTTAATATCTAGAGCACTATAAAGGACCAAAGTGGTCACTCAGTGTCAGTGTTAGCAATATCTAGAGGACCAAAGTCGTCACTCAGTGTCAGTGTTAGCAATAACTAGAGGACCAAAGTCGTCATTTAGCGTCAGTGTTAGCAATATCTAGAGGACCAAAGTCGTCACTTAGCGTCAGTGTTAGCAATATCTAGAGGACCAAAGTCGTCATTTAGCGTCAGTGTTAGCAATAACTAGAGGACCAAAGTCGTCATTTAGCGTCAGTGTTAGCAATATCTAGAGGACCAAAGTCGTCA
>MUZC01000126.1:300916-333374 GCA_002072015.1 Radix auricularia
CTAGAGGACCAAAGTCGTCATTTAGCGTCAGTGTTAGCAATATCTAGAGGACCAAAGTCGTCACTTAGCGTCAGTGTTAGCAATATCTAGAGGACCAAAGTCGTCACTTAGCGTAAGTGTTAGCAATATCTAGAGGACCAAAGTCGTCATTTAGCGTCAGTGTTAGCAATATCTAGAGGACCAAAGTCGTCACTTAGCGTCAGTGTTAGCAATACCCATGACCATTAACAAATATTTGATAGTATAAAATTATCTTGTATGAAACGTATTCAATAATATACTAAATTAAGTTATGTAAACACAGCATAGTTATTATAAAATACCGTAGTGGGCAGAATGGTTGTCATTGGAAACCATTCATTCAACCTCATGATTACTCTACTGCTCTTAAATGTTTCCAGTGTTTAATTCATAAAAGATGTTTGTGTGCCACAAAATATGTAAAGATTGGTCTAGAAAAAACTTTATATCACCAAACAACCAAGGCCAGCAACACATCCAGGTCAACGGTGTTTAGTTTTTTAATCAATGAAGTAAGGGGAGTTATCTGCTCAATTTAAAGACGATTTTTTTCCCTTGGCAACTTGAAATTATCTGTTGACTTTTTTTTTCCCTTGACCAAATTGTTTGTCCAAGATGGACTCCAGCGACAGTGAGTCATATCAGGTCAGCATAGCAACCGTTTCACAGCTCGGTGTTGTCCCCCCTTTATTTTTGAATTTTGCTGATGTCTCCATTATTTTATTTGTCTAGCTTAGTAACTAGTTTTTTTGTTATGTTGTAAACTGAATGTGCAAATGTCTGTCTGTGTTCTAACTGTGTCTTTACTTGTACAAGTCTGTCTGTGTTCTAACTGTGTCTTTGCTTGTTGTCATTATGCCTAACTATTTAGTTGCCTGTCAAACTTTGATGTTGGCTGAATGCAAATTCAATACAAAGTGCTTAACAATGTCTGCCATATTTGATAACGTAATGTTTTAGTTCTGGTCCTAAATACTCATAACATGAAATCAAGGGTTCTCCACCTGGTCCTACATACCAAATGCAATGAAGGGTTCTTCAACCCTGACATACACAAGACATGACAGCTGCTAGTTGGCAATGAAGGCAAAGATAATCTGAGTTCAACTGAGCCTGTTCCTTGTTTTAGCAGAAAGAAAATCAGATGATGAAATATTTAATGGTTTCAAAATAATTTAGGGGACAGATAGATCCCATTTTTAGAACCACTGCCACTCATAAGACACTGCCTGACACTCAACAGTTTAATGGAGGTTATGAATACATTAGATGACAGGTGACATGTTACTTTAGTGTAGTGCTTCTCAAATAGTGGGGCACGCCCCTGGAGAGGTGCAAGGCTCTGTAAAGGGGGGCTCATTTGACCTCATCAGAGGTGCACTTATAACAATTTTATAGACAAATGATACTATTGACTAAATGTTTTCATCTTCCTTGGAGGGGCATGACTGAAAATAATTGAGAAGCACTGCTTTAGTGACACTTTTAGAGTTGTACAGACTTTGAATTTTGTTCTTCAGTTTGTATAATTGCCATAAGATAAATCAAACTGCTCTGATTTTTTGGCCAGTCTTATAGTTAAAATATCACATGCCTTATAGTTAAAATATCACATGCCTTATAGTTAAAATATCACATGCCTTATAGTTAAAATATCACATGCAAACTATAAATGATTTTTTTTAGATTAATTTTTCCCTGTATTGTGCAATTTTGAGTTTTAAAATTTAAATCCTTGAGTATATAAGATATTGTCTCTAATGGTATCTCATACATGACAGACACATTTTCTACAATAATTATTAACATGATCATATGCTTATCCGCGGTTTGTATCTGGTTGTGCATTTTATTAGAATGTTTAATGTTGATAATGTCTTGGTTTTCCTGATTTGTTTAGGCCAGTCATACCACGGTCTAATTCCAGACAGGAAGACATAGTATTTGTTTGTTTGTTTGTTTGTTTGTGTGTGTGACTAGAACAAGTAAAGTGTGTGTCATCCCTATGTCTATCTGAGTGTTGTCTTAGATTGTTGTTGCATCGTACTTTAAAGTTAGAATGTAATGCCTTTACTATAATGTATTATTCTTCTATCTAGTGTTTTAGGTTTATTAATTTAAATAGTGAACTAACCCTTGCCAGTTGTAAATAATCACCAGTAATGATCATTGCAGTTCTTTTTTAATTTTAAAAAAAATTGATGTTGTCTTTGGTAGATGTATGTTTTAAAAGTTGCTGGTTCAAACATGATATAAAGTTCAAATACTCCCTACTGTTTATATTGAAATTAACTTGTAACTTGTGAATAGACACTCACTAAATCCCTAAAATCACAATGCAATAAATTGAGGATCTGATTTAATAAAGTATAATGGCAAATTAACATTGTTTTAAGGGGAGGCCACTATAAATTGACTGGTTATTATTTAATATTAGTAAGTTTTAGGTTGATTGATAAGTGATGATAGATTTATAGTTTTAGGTTGATTGATAAGTGATGATAGATTTATAGTTTTAGGTTGATTGATAAGTGATGATAGATTTATAGCCATTGAGTGAATGAGCATGCAATATATCAACATTATTTAAGTTTTAATCAATCGTAATAGAGTTCTGCAATTAATGTTGTGATGTAATTTGTAAATGTTTGCTTATCCTAGTTTTTGATTGGTGGATGTAGTGATATCCTGGTTTTTGATTGGTGGATGTAGTGATATCCTAGTTTTTGATTGGTCGATGTAGTGATATCCTGGTTTTTATAGATTTCATGCATTCCCCTTTACAAAAAAAACAACTTCTTTCACACAACCATCAATAAGTATTATTAACAACAATATACACCAAAATAAACAACAAAAATCATAAGTGCTGTATAAAAATTATAGATGGAATGAGTATCTCTTTATTTGGCATTGAACCATTATAACAAAAGACATAGAATTACACATCTAATGTGGACATTTTCCTATCTTAATATTAATCAGCTCCATTTATTGTAGCTGTGAAACAGGACAAAATTCCCCCTGGACTTACTATTGGTAAACCATAAGTAGCCAATTTTTATCATTAAAGAGATCAAATTTATTATAGCGGTATAAACATCTGAACTTTCACCCGATACCATCCCCATCATCTAACCCTGCTGTCTTTCACTCTCCTCCCAGCAGCCAACATTACGTAGTCAAGTTGTAGATCTCATCCATACGGTACGTGTACTTTACCACGAGGCCAGCATCTATCTAACAGAGAAAAGTTCTTCAAATTTGGTGAGTTCCATGGGATGTCAGCTGTATAGAAAGAATTGGTTACCTTTCAAGTACAACAATTGCTTTGGATTGGGGAGTATGAGAATCTTGTTTTTTTACCTCATAAGTTGCAGTATTTGATATCTGGTTCAAACTCTTTCAAAGTCTATTCCCGTGTTATGTACATGGAGACTATTGCATGTTTAGCTTTGTGTTTGTGGGGCTTAAATTAATCACTGGTCAGAAAAAAATGTTAACAATCATCAACCCATCATTTTGCTAGGGGAGATTTCCCATGCATTGATATAGTTTTTATTGACTACTCTAGACATGTCGGAGTGAATGTTTGTGAGTCTGTTGATGTGCCAGAGAGACGACGACTTATTGCTCTTGTCCTCAGCTGTCCCCAAGTCTAGAAGACAGACTGACAACGTCACTCATCACATTGGAACAAGAGATGAGGAGAATCATCGACGTCATTGGATTGGTCAAACTTGAGCCCATGGACGAGATCAGTCTTTTGGAACATCAGAAACGGAAGCAGGGTGGACGTTTCAAACAGGTGTACACCAAACTTAAGGGAAAACCCAAAGACAAGCCTCGGAGTACACTCCCACCTGGTCAGTTGCTATACACATAATTAATTTATTATTTTCGCAGAGAGCATGTGCTTCCTGAGCTCATGCAAATTGATCATGGTAGTGATTTGTTTTTAAAACTGCTAATCTCATAGTCTGCGCGACTAAATGGCACAAAATGAAAATAATTTTCTGGGAAACCTTGTCAAAATGTTACAGATATTTCATCAATAATTAAATAGGATGACATAAAATTTATGTAAATCATTGTTAGCAATATTAATTAATTCTTAAACATTTTCTTGCACACGCAGCTTTTGAAATTAGGAGCTGGACACTGGAGGAGGTTGGTCAGTGGCTGGAGAGTTTATCTCTTGGGGAATACAGGGAGAGTTTTATGTCTCATGAGATAACAGGAGCGGAGTTACTGAACCTGGAGAGGAGGGACCTCAAGGTAATAGGCAAGGGAATAATCAGTGAGGGTGTAGAGAAAGTAATTGGCCTAAAACATGGTGGGTCAAGTACACACATGAGGCCCGCTACATAGTTTATTGTGGCCCGACAAGACATTCAGAAAACATGACGAGCTGAGATTTGGTTTACGTTCATTAGAGTGACCAGCAGATTTAATTTCCTCAAAAAATTGTTTTCTTTATTATTTTTCTCATTGAAAACAATGATATAATTCAATGTCGTCTTTGATATGAGGCTAATCATCTCCCCTCATTCGCCATATTAGATGCATGTCTATCATTACTTTTCTCAATAATTGTATCAATTACTCTTTCAAGCACTTGTCTTTTCTTCTTGAACTTGTTGGTACCTTTTTTTTTTATTTGGCTGAGAGAATAAAATGCTATCAATGCCTTTTTCACTTACAGACATTATATAAGCTTCCAAACACTCTCATGATATTTGCTGTTTTCATGTTCCTCTATTCTTTAATGCACATGTTTCCAGGAATTCATTCCCGCTGTGAATGAGTTCATATCGTTCATCTTGCCATATGCTAAGCATGCTGTACAAAACAAAGCTTTAGATTATTTACAGTATGACACCAAATTCCTATTGATACCATTGCTTCTGAAAAATACCCGATGTGCATTTGTAAATGGTAGATCCAGAGGCATCACGAGGGTTGGTGTCATCCGGGGCGGTAGCTCATGGTGTCACCCAGGGCGGTAGCTCATGGTGTCACCCCCACGACTTAAACCATAGAACTCCTCCGAGTTTGCCTGGCGCAAAATAACGGGAATAAACAGAATTTTACATTTTGGTGTCACTCCCCGGATGGTGTCATCTGGGGCGGCCCGCACTCCCCTAGTGATGCCACTGGGCAGATCAGTTTCACTCGCTCTTGGTTGTATTTGGTGAAATTGTTAAAATTTATTGTAATTGTAAAGTGTTCTTTTGAGAATGTTTGAAATAGTATCTGGTGTTTTTATCATCAATAACTGAGGTTTCTGAACTATCATTTTCGTGTTCTGCCACTGCCAGCGATGTTTTCATACATATTGTGTTGTCAGTGTCCGGTTGTGTACTTGTAGAAGGTACTTGTTGAGAGACGGCGGCTTTAGTTGGAATTGGAGTGGCTTAAAAAAATCAACTAGATTTTGGCATTTAGCTCCATCGTTATAAAGAATTTTCAGTCTCTTATCGCTTATTTTCTCCGCACCACCTTTATATTTGCGTTTTAAATTTATCACTCAAAACCGTAAAATATTTTATTTAATTCATATTCATTATTATTGACTAACAAATTAAAAAGAATTTTAGCAAAGCAAACTCAGCGGAAGAATGGAAGATGTAAATTGTAATACAGCTGTCGCTGGCTGTTCGGGCAGCATTGCCAGATTGGCTTTTTTATTATTTTTTAAAATTATTTTTTATAATATAGTTTGTTTTTTTTTGGCTTATATCTCCCCTTATTAGTTATTATTATTATATCACCGGTCCTGGCGGCCCACCGGGAATTATCCCGGCGGCCCAGTCCACCCCTTACTCTGACATTTTTTAATTATTTTTATACATTTTCAAAGGGTGAAAATTTAAACGTTACGAAGTGCCACGGTATCATTCATTTTCGAACCACTTAAATCCACCATCATTTATATTTAACGCTTTTCCCCATTTTGACAATATTTTATTTCACATCTACCAAAAATGTTTTGAGAGAGCTTAAAATTAAAAGAATATGAATGTATATAGATATATATATTAAAAATATTAAGTCATGAACCTGGTATTCTGGGAAAAACCAGAAAGATGGCACCCCAGCATTATACTGATAATATATTTAAATTTATTCACAGCTAGAAATCTTGACAACATGGCATCAGCACAGTAAATAAATTACATAAGTAAAGTACATCCACCCTCTTTTATATTATGATTTTTATGATTCTGATCACTTTTTCTGAAATGTAATGTAATGTACTGTTATTTAAAGAATTCAATAACTTCAAAAAGTGCATCTCTCTGCCAATATCTGTTACCACTTTGTGGCCCCCAAGCCGAAGCTATTGCCCACCCCTGGTCCAAAATATTAATGGTGTATTAAAAATCTGGTTTTCAGCTAAAACAATATTTCAGCAGTATAAAAAATGTGTTTTTAAAATTAATATTTTTGAAATTTGTAATTTTTCCAGGACCTCGGGGTTACCAAAGTAGGTCACCTGAAACGTATTCAACAAGGCATCAAAGAGTTACACCACCGTGAGGCAGCCTATGACCGGCCGAGCTCTTGACACAGGTCACTGGCCTGAAGGGCAAACATCAAGACAGTAGATTCTAGGCAAAGGTGATCATTAATGTGGACACAAATCACATGACCAAAACTGAGTCTCTGAATCCCTTGAACCAGGAGGGTCGTCAAACCTGTACAGTTGCTGACAAGTATGACCAACTCCTTTGATTGGCAGCACAGACGTGTACTGATCAAATGTTGTGGGCAGCACACAGCTAAATATACTTGGAAGCTGTTGAGTGTTGGACAGAGTGACTTAATAGGGCAGTTTATATACAGACTCATCTCTCATTAATTTATATATATATTTATATGTATATGTATGTTTAATATATAAACACAGAAGAATATATTTAATATATACAAACAATATGTATGTTTGTATATATTAAATATATGTCACTTTAAAAGTTTATATATTTTTTGTATAAAGCAGTTTATTTATATATATTTATAATGATTTTGTACATTCTGAATCAGTCCAAATATATATATATAAATGATTGGTATTTTTTCTTACATGTAAAATCAATATGAAGAGATTTAAATGAAATGTTATGAGCACTCAATGTGAGCACCAAAATGGTCTATTGAATCCTAAGGGCCTTATACAAAAACTATTCCAATATACTTGTGAAACCAGCCAGCTTTCTTGGAGATGCTTCTTTTAAAGCCAAGAAATGTTTGGCCTTTTTTTTTTTAATTTCTTTTTTTTTTAAAGTTTGAATTGTTTAAAAAAGATGAGAATGTGTAATCAGACTTCAGCAAAGGTCAAGGTCAAGAATGGGAACATGTGGAGCAATGCATTTGTTGAGGATGTGGCTCTACAGTCTTTCATCAATGTAAAATGCTACCATGTATTTGTACTAATGACAATTAGGAGCATACTTAAAGTTGTCATTGTCCTGTGTTAACTCCTTGAGGGACACGTGGATATTTTCTGGTTCAATTTTCAGTGTAGGTTTTCTACTTCTATTTTACATTTATATATATATTTTTTATGGGTGTGCTTGTTGTAGTTGAAAATATTTTTTTTTAGTGGATGTATTTTGAGATAGCAATAAAACGACATTTAAAAAGGTGTAGAAAGAGGGGCCTTTACCTAAAGGTGTAGAGAGTGGGGGGCCTCCACCAAAAGTTGTAGAGAGGGGGGCCTCCACCAAAAGGTTTAGAGAAGGGGGGGCTCCACCAAAAGGAACGTTAACATTTCCTTAAAATCCTCCCCATAGATTTTTTACATTTATATTTGGGTCTTCCAAAAATGATTTGTTTTAAAACTATTTTAAACAAAAAGTCAAAGATGGTTGAAATATTCGATGTTTTTGGTATAAGTTTTAAAATTTATAAAAATATTTTAATTGGATTTTTTTACTAAGAATTTTATGAAATATTTTAATAAAAGCCATATTAAAAACATTTTTTTTTTTTTTACTTTGGTGACAAAATTGCCTACAGCTGGTTGCCTTCTTTAGCTCTTTCTCATTTCGTTATAACATTTTAATATCTTATACTTAAGAAGGCTTGGAAATCTGGGTCTGGTTCATATGTTATAAATACTTGGTAGCTAAGGGAAATCATGGTTTTAATAACTCACGTGACTCATGTTGTTGAACTTATTTTCCTATTCCGACAAGTGCACATCCATCAATTGAATATTTTAATTTTATCTCCAGAGCAATAGCAATGTCAACTCCTGCAAGCCATGTCTTTAAACTCAGATCAGAAATAATATTAAATGAAATTTGAGGTTTTAAGAAGGCTATGAATGATTATTTTATTTTTTCGCCTTATATTTTTAATATTTTTATGTTGGAATAAAATGAAAATATTTGGTCAGTCTTGTTTTATTGCAACGATCTTCAACAAATTGTCTATTAAGATACATGTTATATGTGAACACATTTCCATATCATTGAACTGTCACATACTCAACAGAGCTTTCGATGGTGTTCTGTCATGACATTATTTGACATTCATTTATTTTTGCTGCAGGACAGCTTAAGATTTTGTTCAAAAAAATATTTATTGGATGTTCTATTTTTACTGCACTTCCATTATGAGTTAAATTTTAATTGTGACTTAAAAGGTAAATGTTTGAAGTTTTTTAATATTTTGTTTGCTTTTTCCAGATCATGTTGATTTTGATGCTAGTAATTGTTATGAGAGTAGATCAGGGGTAAAAGATTAGTAGGGAGTTTTGACAAAACATTGAATTGCTCATAGAAATGGTTATGCAAAGATCCATTAATTCTAAGAAAATACATTTCTTCGTAATTATTTTTTAGAAGTTATGTCAATGTTAGTGAAACTACTGAAACATTTTTCGTCGTTAAGAGCATTACCATGTTAATGTTAGTTTGGATATCCATAATCATGTGATATAAAGCGACAGCTTTAAGTCAAAATAATTGACCTATGATATTGGGAAACACCGGAACAATATCTCGTATTGTAGTGTAGACAGTTTTAAGACCTCTGGTCCATGTTAAACTTTGTGTAAATATTTTGTTCCACTGGACAAGACCTTTTCTATGATAAAGCAACCTCCTCCCTAACATTCCAATGGTGGATATATGTCTATGATTGAAATTGTGAACTGTGTTTATTTGATTTCTATGTGACAATGAATATGCTTCTGTTTGCATCATTTGGTTTTTTAAGTTGATTTTGTTTAGATCTCCTGAAAACAAAATATGTTTGTCTTCCTAATTTTTATTTTAAATGATTTACCATTAATCTACAGTGGACTCTTGCTTATCATATTCTTGAGTCATAATAACACTTTTTACTTATCTGTCTAAATATATATGCACCAAAATATGCAAAATGTGCATTATAACTGTTAAAGAGTGTGATTGTTTTATTATCTCTAACACAGAAGAAGTACCCTACCCTACTTCAATTTTGAATTGAAATTCAACTTAAGCATCAAGGGTATCTCACAATCAATAATGCTACACTTATGATAATCATATACATAATATATGGCAAACAAGAGTTTACTGTAGCAGTAGCATGCTTGAAAGTTTTGATACAGAGCTAAAACATGACAAGGTCTCTTCACTCTCACTTTTATTGGAACAGATTCAAGTTCTAAAGTGTGTGGTTTTTCAATGATTTAATTTAATGTATTTTGGACTGAGCTGAAACTAAGTCATTTTATCAAAATAAACTATGCACTCGCCTATGCATATATATTGTTTTGGTGATTTGCAATTAAAAAGTGATAATTAAAACTAATATCACTAATAGTTATAAAATTATAGACCTTGAGACATGGATATTCTGGATAGGATATGTATGTATGCTGTTACAATGTTATTAATGTTGAGTGACTTCAATTAATTTTTAAAAATTGTGACATTCTTACTGTAATTATCTGACACCAGTACAATTAGCTTTAAATATTAAATACTTTCAGGCAAAAATGAATGTCATGTTTTGCGAGATCCCAATAAAGAGGCTAGAATTTATGTAAAGCATCAAGACCAGTTACCTCAGAGCACATAAACTTAAAATCAAGTTTGGATCTGTGGTCATGAACCATGTGCAGCATTAACTACTAACAGATGCTAAAAGAAACTTTTGTAAATTCAAGTTTGTTCAATTATTTTGTATAGATATCACTGCCAAAGATGTTAATGAAGTCATGGGCTCTGTGTGCAGCTCAGGGGCACCTTATTTTGCACTTTCATTACTTTAAATCTTAAGTTTACCAACTTTCTTAAGGGTATATTTTACTTTACTTGTAAATGGAGAGAATATGTGTACCTTCTCTTTTCTATGTGTTAAGTGTAACCCCACAGCACATGCCTCCCCTCCCACCCATGTCCAACTTTTTAAGATCTTTATTATATTTATATTAAATGAATTGAATGAAGAAAAAAACTTATCAAAACAATGTTTTAAAATTTGTCTTGAGGTATATTGAGTGAGAGATGATGGATTTGCCGCATCGCTTTCTGATTGAGTGGTGAAAACAACTGAAAACTAACTCCAGACAATGACTGACATTCATACTGAAGAATTGATCAAAAAGCCAATTCCTCAAATAGAAATTGACCAAGATATAATCGCTTTTTCAATTTTTATTACATCCATTTTTTTCATAAGACTTGCAGTACTTGAACATTTCATATAACCCTTAGATGTAGGCTTCAACTGTTAAAAAGACAGTGGTAACACACTGCCCAATGCCGAGAATGAGAGTGATGGAGTATTCGCATGCAGCCACACAATACACTCACATTCTCAATCAAATGCATATACATATAATCAATGAAACATGTTGTACCCAAATTGTGTTCCCTCAATAAGGACAGGATTTACATCTCCAAAGAACTATGGCTAGATGATGGCCTTACAAAAACAGATGCTTATCTTTAAAAAAGGAAAAAGACTGGCAGCTCTTAAAATATACACCTTGCTTAAGTTTTAATAAACAATAATATAATGCAAAAGCTTTTGTGTCATCTATGGCTCACTAAATAAGTCTAAAGATTCATTAATTCAATGGCGTTTTTCTTTAATGTATGTTACTAACTTTTTTATTATAACAGACACCAGAAGTAACAATCTAGTGAAACTTGAAAAAAAAAACTTACTTAGCTCAGCACAACATTTATTTGAAGAAAATATTTAGACAAAACAACAATATTGACAATGTGAGAAAACTATAATATACAAGTAATCAATCTGTCATCCCCCCAAATTTATAAAGAGAAGAAAAAAAAAATGTGAAGATGAATGAAAGTGATGACGATGATAATAAATTATTTTAAAACTTTTTGTTTTTAAAAAAAGTTTGGGGGAAATACAATTTACAAGCACACCTCCCAAAAAAAAAAGCAGTACAAAGTTTAAATACTGCAAAATAACATCGACTTCTTTATTTTGTTTGAAACTCATTTGGCTTTCTCAAATTCATACAAAGAAATCGGCGATGGGCACGTTCAGACAGCACAAATCCTTGACCGGTGGATGAAACTATCAAGTATTAGAGTAGATCGGCGACATCCATAGGCATTTCCTCGATGGTAGTGTTGTAAAACTGCTCAATGTCTCGCAATGTGCGAATATCATCAGATGTAACAAAGTTGATGGCAACACCTTTACGCCCAAAGCGCCCACCACGTCCAATTCTAAGAACAACAGAAAAATAAGTAACGATTTTTACCAAAAGCTATTGGTAACGATTTTTACCAAAAGCTATTGAACTTTATAGATACAAAATTAATTGGAAGGAAAATATATATTAAAAAAGATCCCTAGTAAAAATGAAAATGACATGAGATTTTAGGATAAAAGTAATGCTCAAAAGGTTTATTCTTCCGACAAATAAGACGCGAATATTCAAACACTTGGTGGTCATAAAAATTATTTAAATTAAGCAATACACAAACTTACCTGTGAATGTAATTTTCCCGGTTTGCTGGCAGATCATAGTTAATGACTAGGGAAACCTGCTGGACATCAATACCACGGGCCAGCAAATCAGTGGTAATGAGTACTCGACTCGAGCCAGAGCGAAACTCTCTCATAATTAAGTCTCTTTCATTTTGGTTCATGTCTCCATGCTGCAAACATTCAAAAATTTACTGAATCAGACGGGCGTGGGCTTTAATAAAACTCAACATAAAAGAACTGCGATGTTGAGTTCAAAATTGAGATGGTAAACTTAGTCTAACATCTCACCCAAATTGAACACATAAATACAATATCCTTCCATTGACGGCTGAGTCAGCTATATGAACTGGACAGTGCTTATTTAGGAAGACATGACAAATATAAAGTGGCTTGCATTATATTATGCTTACCATGGCTGAGACGGTAAAATCCCTTGAGCTCATCTTTTCGGTCAGCCAGTCGACCTTCCTGCGTGTGTTGCAGAAGATAACAGCTTGAGTAATTGTAAGGGTCTCATACAAATCACAAAGTGTGTCCAATTTCCACTCCTAGAGAAAGATACATGTAAATAAATGTAAAAATAAAAAACCTGAACCATCTGGGACATGGCCTATTTCAAATTATCAGCATTGTTGTATTTTATATTGAGGGAGCTGATACAAAATCAACAACCTCACCCAAATAAATTACATGGGTATAATTTACTTCCGTTTGACGGCCAGGACAGCTTTGGAAAACTGCCTGATGCTTTTAGGAAGAGGCTGTGGTTATACTGTTAAAATTATTAGTTAGAAAAATGCCAATGACAATTTAATTTTTCTGCTACTAAAGTAATAAGAAAAAGATTATAGGTGAAAATTGTGTAAAATAAAAAGGTTGTTAAAGGTCAACTGGTCCCAAGATCAGAATCAGTACTGTCTAATCGGACCAGCTAACTTTAACTTTTACGACTCCAGATTAGCTGATAAATCAGTTATTTCTTATGTGTCCGTAGTATTTCAACTACTAAGTCCTTCAAGACTGCACCTAAGACACATCATTTCAAAATTGAATTTGAAAATTAATGAAACAACATTTCTTTTAATGATTAATGTAGCTGATGACTAACGTATTGTCACTTATGTAGTTGGTATGATATGAATGTTTGTTTAATTAATATATATAGTGTTATCTCCATGTAAAGCGCTGTGAGCCCGACTCCTAGCCGGGATACAGCCCTAGATAAATTATCATTTTATTATTATGATTCACATGCAGGGCAGCATATAAGAGCTTTATGCAAACAAAGGTGACATTAAAGCGCCCTCTTAATATTTGGGTATATATACATTACTCAAACACAGTAGAATAAGGCTAATTATGATGTTTAGAAATAATTTTAATTCATTTAGTTGCTTGCTCAAAGTACAAGAGCTAACACACTAAAGTGGCGCAAATCTTTTATGCGAATACTTTACATATCTAAGTCCTTTGCCATATCGCAAGACATGTAAATTTTATTGAAATATAAATTAGGCATTTTATAATACCCAAAATATCTGGGACAGCTATTTCAAAATAGCATTGTTGTATTTTATATTGAGGGAGCAGATAGGAAATCAACAACCTCACCCAAATAAATTACATGGGTATAATTTACTTCCACTTGACGGCCAGGACAGCTTTGGAAAACTGCCTGATGCTTTTAGGAAGATATTTACCACTCGAGTCTGCAGTCATTTTGCTAAACTCTATTGTTAGAAAAATGCCATCGGTATAAGGCATTTAATTACATTTCTACTTTACAGCCACCTGAGTTTGGCTCACATTATTTTTAATTCGCAGAGTTGATGTGCACATCGCTCAAGATGGTAAACAGCAATGTTGTGTGAGTAATGCATCACTACTAGCCTTTGTTAATTTTTTTAAGTTATGTAATTCTATTTAATAATTATTACAACCCTTAATTTCTGACCTGATCAAAATAGTTATTTATATTGAGATAGCAGTTAACAAATCTACCTAAATCTAAGTACTCTACAAAAATAAAGCCTTGACTTTGAATACTTCCTGAAGACTTTATTGTGACTGTTTTAAGTTCATTTTAAATTATTTTTAAACTTTCAATAAATGTTCTTAATATAAAATATGTACCTCTCTTTCTACTTGAACGTAGAATTGACGAATACCCTCAAGGGTAAGCTCTTCTTTCTTGACAAGGATCCGTACAGGATCTCTCATAAAGCGCTGGGTTACCTCCAACACATCACTCGGCATGGTGGCCGACAACAATATCACCTGAAAAATAATTAAGATCCCTTATTTGGAAAGGAAACTAATCAGGCCAACCCTTTAAAATTAACATAACTCCTTAATAATTTTTCCTCCTAAAACATGTCCGGTTTTATATTGAGATGACAGATACTAAATCCAACACCTCACCCAAATAAAACAGTTTTAATATACTTCCATTTGACGGCTGGGACAGTTAAAGAAAACTGATCAGTGCTTTTTGGAAGATAATTTTATTTTAAAACTAATAATTTCACAACTTTTAACCCTGCAATTACCTGGATCTCAGTAGGCATAAACCTAAAGACATCGTAGATTTGATCTTTGAAACCCCTGGACAACATTTCATCAGCTTCATCCAAAACAAACATTTTAATATCCTTAGTATTAAGAGCTCTGCGGTTGATCATATCATACACTCGGCCGGGTGTACCAACAACAACATGAGCCCCACTCTCCAATTTTCTCATGTCTTCACGCACCAATGTACCACCAATGCAGGCATGACACTGGGCACCCAGATAATCACCGAGAGCCAAGACAACTTTCTGAATCTGAAACAAATTAAAAAGGATGTAGATTATCCTGTTATTGACAATTACATTCATTAACTATTAACACTTTTAGAGATACTGCAGCTCATAAGTAAATAAATGAAAGGCAAGTAAATTCTGCAGAAAATTTAAATAATTAAAAATTAAAAATGGGAAATTAAAGGGTGTTAAAAATTTACCTGCTGAGCCAGCTCCCTCGTTGGAGCTAGAACAAGTGCTTGTGTGTTGCTGTTATTCAGATCAAGTTTCTCCAAAATAGCTATGGAAAAAGTAGCTGTTTTTCCTGTGCCAGACTGAGCCTGGGCAATCACATCACGACCTATTTTAAAAATAAACATTTATAACATCACTAGACAGCAAGTGTGCAAATATACTTATAAATTCATAACATGATTTTAACTCTTAATGTGCCAAATGGTTTTTAGAAAACTTCCACCTCAGTCCTGTAAGAATTTCCCGAAATGTTAACTGGTTATGAATTTTTTTTTTAATTGCGCAAAATGCATTTATATTATTACAGTCGAACCCACTTACCTCGAGCTCAGTTAGCTCGACCACCTTATTATGTCGACGTTTTTTATTGGAACCGCCAAATTCTCTCTTTGTCTTAGCATTTTCTCGTCGTTTAATTCAATTTTTTTAAGTCGCCGAAACCTCATAACACGAGCACAAAAAAGGGTCAAATTTGCCACTTAACATTGGTTATCTCGATCCCCATGACCAATCTCCAGCTTTTGAAAATGTTAGCTATGATTTTTTTATAACCAAGGGAAGGGACCAAGTTTCTGCCTCACCAGGGTCTGCTGGTGACGTCACAGCCCACTTGCGTTTTGCTCTCAGCGCTGTGTTGCTTCTGGTACTATGGCAATCGCCGGCTTTTGAAATTCTTAGTTATTTTATAGCCATCAAGGCCACGAAAAAGTATCAGCCTTGCGATGTGTTTGAATATATGGAATAATAAAATGTACCGTGTGCAGACTTGTCATTGGCAACCATTCATCCTTCAATCTCATTTTGACTACATGTATTACATGTACTGAATTAATTAAAATATGTCAAAGTTGAAGGTTCAAAAGTTCATAAGGAGTACCTAATTTATTTGTGTACGTTTATATAGAGAAGAGTGCGCTTTGTAATGAGTCATATATAGGTCACGATAGACCATTCTGAGTCCATTGTAAGCTGAGGATAAGCTAACGGACTCAAAGAAGATGATTAGGAAGAGAATGGTTCGGGGACAATGAGGGGATGTGTAGGTTACTTATTTGTGTAGCTTGTAAGGAAAATCAAGCAAGTGGCTTCGAAGGCACAGTATCGCTCAATCTGGGAATCACCACAAAACGGCGTTATTTTTAAACTTAAACGGTCTTTAAAAACGAACAGTCTTAACAACCTTAAGAAAGAGTGAAGAAATAGGGTCCCGATATTCCGATACGATTCTGATTAATCGTCCCATCACTAATTAACGCACAACACATACATAAAGAAATTTCAAGCACATGTTAATATTATGCGCCATATTGGTTTTCGCTTTAACTCGATCATCGGTTATGTCGATGCCATTTTTCATACCCCAACGCCGTTGACTTAAGCGGTTTCGGCTGTATTGTCATCCTGAATTCATCTTTTAGAATAAGAATTAAGAATGGTTATTTTATGTATCCAAAAGACTGTATTGAGTTTAAAACATTTTAACTTGTTTAGTACTATTATTTTAGAAATAAAGTACAGCAAAATCACCACTTCCAACAACAAAAAAACCCTGTAAAAACTTTTTTTTTTAAATTCACGAATCAAGCGATAACAAAAGCGAGGGAAAACGGCCACCTTTGCCAGAATACATGTTCTTTCACGCAATGAAGAGGTTTTATTTTCTGTAATTTCATTTCTGTAGAGAGAGAGAGAGTTCTATCATGGCGCGCTTTACCACACTTTGGTAATAATGAGGCGCGCATTAACTCTTAATGTGCCATAAGGTTTTTGGAAAACTTCCGCCTCAGTACCATAAGAATTTCCCAAATTGCGATCAACCGGTTATAAAATTTAAAAAATTGCGTTAAATCCATTTTTCTTATTATAGTCATACTGACGTCATCTTTTAGTATAAGAATGGTTATTTTATGTATCCGAGAGACCGTTTTGAGTTTAAAACTATTTTTACCTGTAGTTTAGTACTATTATTTTAGTAATAAAGTATAGCGAAATCGCATCTTCGAAAAAAAAAAAGTAAAATCTTCCAAAAAAACATCGCGAATCGAGCGATAACACTAGCGAGGTAAACAGTCGCCATTGCCGGAAGTTGAAAACATCGTTCATCCCGCACTGAATAGTTTTTATTTTCTGTAATTTCGTTTCTAAAGAGAGTTCTATCGAGTCGCGCATTACCGCTCTTTGGTACTAAACGGTAAACCGTGGATTACCGCGCTTTGGTACATTAAGAGTTAACACATTAAGAGTTAATAGCACACTTCCGTTTAAGCAGTAAAAAAAAAATTATGGTTCAGAATAATCTGAAAAATTTGCTAATCAACTAAGTTGACGTACCTCCAATGCATGGTAAAATTGCCCTCTGCTGAATAGCAGATGGCTTTTCAAAACCATAAGCATAAATGCCTCTGAGCAGATCTTCCCTGAGGGACATGTCATCAAAAGCATCCACGACTCCATCGTAGTTGCTCTAATATAAATAAAGAAAGTAATGCTCATTAAAAATGAAATTCAACATGTTTGAGTAAGCCCTAATCATCTAAGATCCTAACATCCCTCACACTCCACTATGATTTAGAATAAATTACCTCAATGACACCATCAGCCTCAGGGATGTACTCTTCAGCGGGTCCCTTGGTTTGAGACCTGTCCCTAAAATAAAGATAAAAAATTGAGTTTCTGTTCATGAAGATTAAAGTTGATATTACACTAGCATACCAATGTATCATTACTTAACCCTAATTAAGAGCTGAGCTGCCAATTATTTCAAGCTATAAGAACTATTTAAGATAAGTATGATGCCAAGCATTAGTATAAAATTGATCAAAATATGCTTTATAAGGCCAAAGTGCCCATGAGCTCCAGTAATGGTCTCTAACAATTTTTATTTCTATCCAAAAAAAGGAACAGAGGGCAGTCTACCATACTTAATTATTACTATTGAGTAGGGCTGTCAATGGGTACCCGGGACCCGTTGCCGAGCAAACTACCTGGGTAGTAAAATGGCGCTCGAGTACCCGTGAAAATGTTACTGCAAAATCTTCTGCATTCAAATTTCGGCTGGCGAATAATTTATCAGATAAAAACTTTTGATTTCAAATATATAGATGTGAAATAAGTCTTAACATGGAAACGCTTAAAAAGAAATAAGTGTTGAAAGGAAATAAAACACGGTCCCAACAAACTACAAAGTATTTTGATACAACTTTTCCCCAGAAACATGAAACAAATATTTGAAACAAAAAGGTTTTAGTTCTTTGAATTGTTCCAGTAAGGAAAATAGAACACAACGCCAATAACTACTATTAACTAGGAAGGACCTTGGCTTTGAAATACACCACACATCTTTGTTACCGATTGAGACGCGCCAATTTCTTTTATTTAACCCCACCCCAACACCACTGTACTACAATAGTAAAGTAGTATTTCAATGTCATCATTTTCCCATCGTTGACTCATTACCTCAACTTTGCAATTCCGCAATAAACAAAGTAGTAAAAGACTAATGGTAGTAATAGTGTGCATAATGACAAAAAGTTTGAGGCATTTCCCGGGTACCCGTTCAAATTTTGGACTGGTATCCGGGCAGCAATGTTCAACAATGTTGACAGCCCTACTATTGAGTGCTCCTTTGCATACTAAGATAAACCCAAAGCTTCCTAACTAATCTAAATATTTTCAGCCTCAAACTCAAAACTTGGCTACGGCTACACCCATATTTTGCTAGGTATGCTATTGTGGTTAATCAAGTAAAAGTTTTAAATATATAAATAAGAATATCAATGCTTGCCAGACTATTAACTATCAAAATGTTTTATAATAATGTGATGACTAATTAATAAAGATAAAAACATAATAATATTATATAATTAAACAAGTCAGTTTCAAAACTACTGTAAAGTAAATTTTTTTACTTTTATTTGAGTACGATTCTCTCCATCTTAAAAATCATGATAACAAAATATTAAGAGGAAAAAATTTACCAGCAAATGAAAACTCCCACCATAAAAAAGCTATTTTTCCTTAATGGCCATCATGATGACCCGCCATATTTTAGGGGCAGGAGTATGGCAAGATAATGTCATTCCTAAGGAGGTTAACAAACTAAACACAAATTAACCTTAAACTGATACACTAAATTAGTCCTTTGACGTATATTTTGTGAATTATATTCTAATATTATGAACAAATTTCAAGGTTTTGGGATTCGCTAGCAAAACACGTGCTGATCCGCCATAGGTTACGGCACCAGTGAACGGCACGGCGGACATTTTCATGCTGTGTGACAGTTTACTAAACCCCTTTGGTATGTAGCAATGTATTTATATGGATAAAAAAACAGAGGCAAATGCTAAACAAATATCATGGACTATTAAGTAATAAAATCTAGACACAAACTATCAGAATGACGTATTAATTCTTACCGATCTTGTTCAGTAGAGTTATATGACATGTTCTCCAATCAATGTATTCAGTGAAAAGACAGGATAGTACCCGTAAACCGGATCAGGATGCGCATTGATATTATAACGTAAACTTTAAAAATGACATAAGACGATAATTTTTATTTAAAATATTTCAGGCATTTTTAAGTTTTTAATTGTTTTATTATTTAATTATAAATATAATTATTATCATTTCTTTTATATATGTAAAATTTAATTTAATTCAAAAACTACTTTTTGCGGAAAGACCTACCTTTGCTCGGAGGTTGTTCGCCCACACTTTGACGTCATTAAAAGTATTAAAAGAGTGAAATACGGGCCATTCATTATTAAATATAATATCACCTAAAACGTATTTATTTGAAAATTACCTCTTTCTTGTTTTTATATATTAAATTGATTATAGTTTTTTTTAACTAATTTATTTATTTTGTTATAATTTTTAAAGGGAATTCGGAATAAATAGGCATAGGCCAAATAGGTCACTCATTCCTGCAACATTTCATTATAATTAAATGTAGATCTAGTCTTTTTTGTATTTTCAATATTCAAATTACTCAGTTTCGAAAGCAATAAAGAATGAATTCAATCTTATGAAGCTTAACAGTTTATAATATATACTGTAACACAGAGAGGCCTTAAACTTAAACGCAAAATTACGGATTATGTGTAGAGTAGATCTTATGCAAAAAAGAAAGAAAGAAAGAAACTTCTTGCACTATTACTTCCATAGTTTTTCTGTAGTTTAGTGGGTAGCAGATCTAAACATTATTCGCGATTTTTTTTTTAAGTTGTTGTCTTTATCATTTGAATTTTCTATTGATAAATTTAAGTGTCGTTGTACTGACTAACCTTCCATACGTCTAACATTTTTGTCATCAGGATCATTTAACTAGACTTTCATGGGATTGCATATTATATATTTACAATCTCTATATCTGCAAACTAATTCAATAAACTTTAAAAAAAAAAAAAAACAATATGAAGAACTAACTGTTATCCAAAAAAAAAAATGGTCTCAAGTATTGCTAATAATACATTGACTAAATGCCACCTGGAGCTACTATCAAAAGTGCCCCTTAACCCATCATGTGCACATATGATTTAGTCGGAAAAAATAACCCATTGAGTCCCAACCGCAATGGTCACTCCATTCGCACATAGTTTTACAACCATAATTACTTTTATTCGTTGACAAGTCACGAGAACACATCACATGTAAACACATACGGACAAGTGAACACACGACAACTGAACACACGACAAACGAACACACAACATGCGAACCTATGAACAAGTTAACGCTAGTGACCTCACTGACATTTGAACCCATAGAAAACTGAACACACGACAAGAGAAGACAAAACACTTTTACTTAATATTATAAATGATTATAAATCAACAATAACCCTGAGAATATAGTGCAACAGTTGCATGCACATTGATTGTTTTTTAAAAATCTTGTTACATCCATGATTTGCTTGTCCATTCAGTTGGCAACTGTTGGGGTTTAGCCGCCAACCAGTGTGGTTTTGTTCAAGAGATCCTTGTATATTGAATATCGAAAGGGGTCGTCCATAAATGATGTCACGTGCCTAGAGAGTTGGGGGGGGGGTCAAGCATTTATGACGATGGGGAGGGGTGTTAAAGAAATGTAACGTCAAATCAGCACACACACACACACAAACACACACACACACACACAAATGCGCGTTTAAAAAAAAATTCCACTTAACTACCATCATTCATGCTTCCAATTTATTTTATGACGTTTTCAATGTCTTAACAAGTGTTATTGGTCAAAGTTCTGACAAACTACAAGGTATTTCGATGCAACTTTTCCCGCTGAAAATGAAACAAAATAATCATGAAACACACACAAAAATATTTTGGTTCTTTGGATGAATCAATGATAAGAAGTTAACGAGTCTTTAAAATGCGACGACAATATATATATTTTTTTTTGGGGGGGGGGATGGGGTAAATATTTTGGGCTTGATTGAATTTTTTAAAAGTTAAATGTTTGGTTTGTTAATGGTTGGTGATGTAATTACCCTCCCACATGTGTTGACGCGCCGTGCTGAAAAAAAAATCTAACAAACTTGCGCCCATCCCCTTGTGTCTCTTGTGTAGGCCTAGCATAAAAACTGATTTTAATGAGGCTCACAAAGTTGTCAGTATGTCAAGTTTATCAATTAAAAAGTTACTACCGCCACCAATGTTCCCTTTAATCTGCGTGGTTGCGCAGCAAACTGTGCAGTATTGCACAAAACATGGATGATGTGCAACTTTGCTCAAGAATTTTTTTTTCTCTTTGGTGCATGGTGGTGGCTGGGTTGCATTGAATAGCCGCCATGACCAAGAAAATTATGTGGAGTTTTGCTGAGTAGCCGCGCAGCTTTTTTTCAGCAATATTTCAGTCCTAGTTATGATTAGGGATGTTTAGGATTTCGGCTCCGGCAAATCCAGAATTCAGCCATTTTTTACTAATCCGACCTGGCTTCGGCTCCTGCCGGATTTCACTTCATAAATCTATCCGAATCCGGCTCCGACCGGATTTTAAAAAAATTGAATCCGATACACCCCTAGTTACGATAGTAGATAGAATGCAGACTTACACTAAATACACATTTAAATGACAAAAAAGATATTTGAAACATGCTTGTTTTCAATTAGAAAAATACGGCTTTTTTGGAGGGGATGGTGCCAAGCCTCGTGACGTAATATTGGAGGAGGGTTTTAAGTTTTTGTGATAAATTTTGACGAGGGGAGGTAGGGAGTTCAAAAATTGTCAACAGTGCGTGACGTCATTTAAGTGGATTCACAACAATTTCTTCCTTTAAAAATAATTTTTTTAAAAGAGCTTATATAAAATACAAGATACACAGACAAAATGTGTAATCAGTACAATAATTGTTCCCTGTATGAAGTGACTATGACTATGACTATGACTATGACTATGGTGACTATGACTATGACTATGACTAATACTAATCTTCGAGTATACGTGTCGGCCAATGTCTTTGTCAGCACACGTAGCTAAAATTACTAAAAACATGCAGTACTTATACAAGTATTAAAATTATATTTGAATTATTAAGACATACTGTCCTATAGCAAAGAAAATAGTTGCGGAAATATGAAAGGGAAGACAAAAAATCATGTTAAGCCTGGTCCCTTTTAGAACTCAGGACGTGTTAGCGCATTTTCGTATTATGTATCAGTACTTATGTTAGATATCAGCATTATGTAGTTATCAGTAATTGTGTTTAGATTTTAGACATATTTTTATGAATTTTCTTGTGTAATGAATATACCTGACATTTTTTAAATTTAAAAGTCATTTCTTTACATTTAAAAAAAATTTATTTTCTCTTTAATCTAACTACAAGTCACCACAAATGATGACGTAAAACTCTCTAAACTTTTACACATATTCTAATGACGTCAACAACAACAACAAAAAAAAAAACACTAATTCTTTTGCACGCCTTCGCACCACTCTTGAATGCTTGAAAAATGATGTATTCGACTTCCGGCAATGGCGGCCGTTCCCTGCGCCAGTGTTACCTCTCGATTCGCAAAGTTTTTTGGTAGTTTTAACGGGGTTTTTTAACGGATCGAGTAACTGAGTGTTGATGCACAAATGGCAGGTCAGGACATACAAAAAACATATATACATCATGGGTCTAGGACTTATGGATGCTGTGATCAAAGGTGATGACAGACGGACAAAACGGGTGCAATAGCGCATTCGACTTCTCGAAAATGCGCTAAAAAAATAAGCAATGACACATGATATATATAAGAAAAGGGGGAGAGGTATCAAAAGTTACATTGAAAACTAAAGACAAAAGCGCCCGTTAACAATGTTTGCTAAAAGTTATTTCCCTTGTCAGCTCTGCGCATTTCGTTGAGTTAGCAGCCGAGAAAGATATTGAGGTCAGAAATCGATTCCTTGTAATTTAAAAATATTATGACGATATCATAATTTTACTCTACTTCCTAAAATTATTATTTTTGTTCTTTCTGAAATTGCATTGCACCACCCACAAGAAATGACATTTTGTCACAGTCACACCTTACGCGTGCCGCTATGATTAGATATCCAGTGACGTGGTTTTATAAATAGAAATAGATTTTTGAAACTACGCATTTAGAATTTATAGTTACAGTATGAAATACATTATGTAAATTAGTGCTTAGGGGGCCTTCCATAAATGACGTCACGCGCCTTAAAAAAAAAGGGGGGGGGGAGGAGAGGGTTCCAGCGTTTGTGACGAAGTGCGACGATAGTTGGGGAGGGGGGGTAAGAAATGTGACGTCACATCTTTAAATAAAATTTCCAATTAACTGATTCATTGCTTGCATTTTATTTAATGACGTTTTCAACGGCTTCACGCCTGTTATATGTCAAAAGTATAGCAAACTACAAGGTATTATGATACAACTTTCCTCATGAAACAAAAATCATAAAACACAAAAAAAGATTTTGGTTCTTTAAATGAATCAAGGACAGGAAGTTATCGAGCCTTTGAAATACGTCGCCATTATTTACCGTACATACTCTTCTAAAACCGACCTTTTGTGGACAAAGTCCAGGGGTAAAGATTGGGGTCGGGGTCGGCTTCAACCTTCCCTTTAAGCTGAGCGTTGCGCGGTCGCGCAGACATCTGACCGACGCTGCGCAGCAGTTTAGAATTTCCGTGCAGCAAATTTTATAATATATCGCACAAAAATAGATGGTGTGTAACTTTGCACACGAGTTTCTGTGCTTTGCACACTGGGCAACGTACCTTAGAGGGAACATTGTCGAGGGAACATTGGTCGAGGGAACATTGGTCGAGGGAACGAACATTGGTCGAGGGAACATTGGTCGGATTACGAGCGGATCATAGTTGGTTTCTGTGTGTGCATTGAATATTGGTGTTGTTATTGTAGATCATCAAGGTCCCATTCTACATTCTACTACGGTGCTTCTCAAAGTGGTGGTCCGCGAACCGATGCCGGTCCGCGGAAATTATCACAAAATGAAAATTAAATCTAATTATAATCCTATATTTTTTAAAAAAGAATTTAACAAATTTTCACCAAAGTGGTTTTCATTATAATATCAGAGTGATTGTGACCTCACAGACGCTCCCTTTCGACTCTTGTATGAGATGCCCGTCAATCAATTGTGGAAGTTTAGAAGGAAAAAAATTAAGCCCAGACAAAAGAATTAAACATGAGGATTAGTGGTCAATTTGTAATTTGTAATTTTTTTATATATAAAAGGGAAATATGGGAGACGGTTTTTTTTTCTTCTTTTTTTTTTTTTTAAGGGCAAGGGCTTATTAACTATTTTTTTTTTTAATTCCTTTTTTTCAACCAGGGTTTGATGAACATGTTTGCCTGATGCTTAGAAATTTGAAAAATTATGTTAATATTACTGTTATCCCAAAAAGGAGTGGATTCTAGCTAATTTTATATGCCCGAACAAGTCTGCATTACCCTCACGAGTTCCCCTTTTACCCCGCATGGGATAATTTACCCCTGTTCACCGACCCCTGGTAGCAAGGTAATTTTCCTTACTTTTTAAAACCCACAAAAGAATGTAACATTTTAAAAATGCCTCGTCCATTGCTGATATCATGTTTATCTGTTTTGCGTGACGTATATGAAATCGTGGAAAAACAAATAATATTGAAACAAAACTCGTGAGCTGACGTGGTAAACATTTTGATACTTAAAGATTTACTATACCCAATTTGATGAAAGATTTACTATACCCAATTTGATGAAAGATTTACTATACCCCATTTGATGAAAGATTTACTATACCCCATTTGATGAAAGATTTACTATACCCAATTTGATGAAAGATTTATTATACCCAATTTGATGAAAGATTTACTATACCCAATTTGATGAAAGATTTACTATACTCAATTTGATGAAAGATTTACTATACCCAATTTGATGAAAGATTTACTATACCCAATTTGATGAAAGATTTACTATACCCAATTTGATGAAAGATTTACTATACCCATTTTGATGAAAGATTTACTATACCCAATTTGATGAAAGATTTATTATACCTAATTTGATAAAAGATTTATTATACCCAACTTGAGCCATAATGATCTAAGTATTTATCTGGATAAATAGAATATATAAATTAACAACTATAAAAATGTCATATCGGAAAATAAAAAGAGACAATTCTATCGCTTTCTGAAATAATGACATTATATTCGACCGTTTTGGTGAAAGGTAAAGTATGGAAAATATGTTAACAAAAATAATTTTAAACTATTCTATTTGGGAATCTATCATAGAGAATAGGACTGCAATAAAGCTTTGAAATAAAATACAAAATACACAAACAAAGTGTGTCAGAAAAGTATAGATTTGAGCTTGATTATTATTTTTACTGTCGTCTTAGTTGAATAATATTTTTTTTTTTTTCACAATTTGTTTGTGTATTCTTTTAAAATTTTATATGGGAATCTCATTTGTAAAATTTACTTTTTTTTTTCTAGGGGTTAACATACTACACACATTTCATCCAGAATGCTTTCTATTGCTACGCCTGGTCCATAGCCATAATGGCTATGTGATATTTGGTTGTGACGTTTGACAAATGAAATTATTATCCTATAGTGTGTTGTTTGTTTTGGGTTTCTTCTAAATAAAGTTTTTTTTTTTTTTTTAATGAAAACATAACTAAGTTATTGAACTAGACTAACAGGCCTGCAAATTTGTGAACCTTTTCTTGATAGATAGACTCTACCTTTAGAATTTTAAAAAATTGTCAAAGAGCCGTATTGCGCAGGAATTGTTTGCCAACTTCGCCTGCACCAATTGATACCAACTGTGAACGTAGTTTCATTGTGAGTTGTGCATATTTTTGGCTAAACCATCTGCTGGGGTTATATTTTAATACTTTTAATGTAGGAATAATTTACATGACATCATAGAAATAACAGTGGGTTATATTTATTTTTTTACCAATAGTAAGGGGTAGGTTTAACAATAGATGGGGGTAGGTTTAAATTTTAAAAAAGGGATTAGATTTAACAATGCTCAATAAGAATCCGGTTTAACCAGCTCTAAGCCAGGTAATAATATTTTATTTAATCAAAACTTTGTCTTTTAACAGAAATCAAGATTAAAATGTTTTTCTTGTACTTGTTGATACAGTTTAATGTATGGTCATGTCAGTTTAGCCATCTGTTTCGTTATGAAGGCTTTTTTTTTTTCTTATTTAAAAGTCCTGCAGTATTAATTCCGCAAGGGGTAAAATTTCATGATTTAAAAATAAAAAAAACAATTTGCAGGCCATATCACTTAGAATATTAATTGAAAGACTTAATAAAAGTAGATAAACCATCAAAATTATTGCGGTGAAAATAAAAGGATGTAGTTTAGATGAAAAATTGACACATTCTAAGATACGCCAACTTACTGCCTACTGTAATAGTTAAACAATCACCTTTATAATTTTTTACTTTAAAATAATAAGAAAACAAAACACCAAAAAAAGTATAACAGCTGAAAAGTTGTGTTTACCGATATCTTACAATTGTGCAGTCAATGATAATATTAGAAATATAAGAGATAAATCGATGAACTAAAGTAAACAGCATAATAAATATGCATGTATTGTATATCTTAGGAGACCATTAAACACACAACACCAAGCACAGTTGAGGTCGTAAGAAAATGTTCCAAATTGACAATTAGACGAATCTATTTCAGGAGGAATCAAGGAGTCACATACACAAAGTCACATGCACATAGTCATACACATAGTCACATACACAAAGTCACATAACATGGTCTCATACACTTAGTCACATACACATAGTCACATACACATAGTCACATACACATAGTCACATACACATAGTCATACACTTAGTCACATACACAAAGTCACATACACATAGTCACATACACATAGTCATACACATAGTCACAAACACTTAGTCAAATACATAGTCACATACACATAGTCACATACACATAGTCATACACATAGTCACATACACTTAGTCACATACACAAAGTCACATAAACATAGTCACATACACATAGTCACATACACATAGTCACATACACATAGTCATACACATAGTCACATACACTTAGTCACATACATAGTCACATACACATAGTCACATACACATAGTCATACACATAGTCACATACACTTAGTCACATACACAAAGTCACATACACATAGTCACATACACATAGTCATACACATAGTCACATACACTTAGTCACATACACATAGTCATACACATAGTCACAAACACTTAGTCAAATACATAGTCACATACACATAGTCACATACACATAGTCATACACATAGTCACATACACTTAGTCACATACACATAGTCACAAACACTTAGTCAAATACATAGTCACATACACATAGTCATACACATAGTCACATACACTTAGTCACATACACAAAGTCACATACACAAAGTCACATACACATAGTCACATACACATAGTCATACTCATAGTCACATACACTTAGTCACATACACAAAGTCACATACACATAGTCACATACACATAGTCACATACACATAGTCACATACACATAGTCATACACATAGTCACATACACTTAGTCCCATACACATAGTCACATACACATAGTCACATACACATAGTCACATACACATAGTCATACACATAGTCACATACACTTAGTCACATACACAAAGTCACATACACATAGTAACATACACATAGTCACATACACATAGTCACATATACATAGTCATACACATAGTCACATACACATAGTCACATACACATAGTCATACACTTAGTCACATACACATAGTCACATACACTTATTCACATACACAAAGTCACATACACATAGTCACATACACATAGTCACATACACATAATCACATACACTTAGTCACATACACATAGTCACATACACTTAGTCACATACACATAGTCACATACACATAGTCACATACACATAATCACATACACTTAGTCACATACACAAAGTCACATACACTTAGTCACATACACTTAGTCACATACACATATTCACATACACATAGTCACATACACTTAGTCATACACATAGTCACATACACATAGTCACATACACATAGTCACATACACATAGTCACATGCACATAGTAACATAAACATAGTCACATACACATAATCACATATACATAGTCACATATACATAGTCACATATACATAGTCACATATACATAGTCATATACACTTAGTCGCATACACATAGTCACATACACATAGTCACATTACACATAGTCACATACACATAATCACATATACATAGTCACATGCACATAGTCACATACTCATAGTCATATACAAATAGTCACATACACTTAGTCACATAAACACAGTCACATACACATAATCACATATACATAGTCAAATATACATAGTCACATGCACATAGTCATATACAAATAGTCACATACAGTTAGTCACATACACATATTCTCATACACACAGTCACATATACATAGTCACATATACATAGTCACATACACATAGTCCCATACACAGTCACAAACACATAGTCACATACACATAGTTACATACACACAATCACATATACATAGTCACATATACATAGTCACATATACTTAGTCACATATACATAGTCACATATACATAGTCACATAGACATATTCACATATACTTAGTCACATATACTAAGTCACATACACACAATCACATATACATAGTCACATATACATAGTCACATATACATAGTCACATATACGTAGTCACATACACACAGTCATATATACATAGTCACATACACACAGTCATATATACATAGTCACATCTACATAGTCACATAGACATAGTCACATATAATCGGCATCCTTCTGTCTCGCAAGACGATGGTGCATCACCGTTGGTTTGGGTTGCATTTTCTCGAGTGGCTGTGCAGTCCTATCCTTGAGTGACAGTCTTTACCACAGTTTTTACACACGAGTTCTGTGCTCCCAAATGTTTTGGCCTTTCTCCTAGCTCTTCTGTCTGCAGCATCTTCCATTCTTCAATCCTCGGTTACTATGACGCCCTCTTTGACAACTATGCGCCACGTAGATTGGTCTTCTGCCTCACTTGTATGTATTTTCGCTGCTTTCTCGTCCCTTTGACAGACATATTTAAATCGTAGGCGTGGGCGACCTGTTTTCTTCTTTCCTGAAGCAAGTTCACCATATAGGAGGTCCTTCGGAATGCGGCCAGGGCTCATTCTTTTAACATGTCCTAGCCATCCAGACGTCTTTCACTAAGAATTGAGAACATGCTTTGGGTATTTGCACGCATTAGGACCTCACTATTCGGCACATTGTCTTGCCATTTAATACCAAGGATGCGGCGCAAGCATCTCAAATGGAAGCTGTTAAGCTTGCGCTCTTGTGATGTGTAAGTGGTCCATGTCTCGCTCTCGTATAGTAGTGTACTGATGACACATGGCAGGCTCGATAGACGCACAGTTTGGTTTTCTCCGTTAGCTTGGTGTTTTGCCCGACCCGCTTCTTTAGTTTAGCCATTGTGGCAGCTGCCTTGCCAATGCTGCTGTTTATTTCTTCTTCAATGGACAGTGTATCGTAGACCTTGGACCCCAAGTAGGTGAAGCTGTCCACAACCTCCAAGTTTTCATTATCGATATTTATGGTAGGAGGAGGTCGATTGTCTTGGGCCATGATGTTTGTCTTTTTCAAGCTGATTTGCAGACCAAAACCTTTGCAGGCTTTGGAGAAGCTTGACACAAGTTGTTTAAACCAGTTTCTGTGTGTGCTGTTAGTGCCGCATCATCCGCAAATAGTAGCTCTCGAATTAGGACATCCGTCGTTTTGGTCTTGGCTCGGAGGCGGGCAGTGTAGAAAAGTCCTCCATCGGCTCTGGTGTGTAACCAGATTCTCTCACTGCTATCCTTGAATGTGTATCAAAGACGTACAGAGAAGAATATTGCGAACAGTGTTTGTGCGAGTACACAACCTTGTTTAAATCCGCTGCTGACTGGAAAGGCTTCTAGCTTAGCTCCATCGAACTGCACTGTGCCAAGCATATTTTCATGGAACTGTCTGATGATGGCAAGTAGGTGAGGGGGGCAGCTGATTTTTGCCAGAATTTGGAATAGCCCGTTGCGACTGACGAAATCATAGGCTTTTGTAAGGTCCACAAAGGCAATGTATAGTGGCATCTGCTGCTCTCTGCATTTTTCCTGGAGCTGTCGTATGGAGAACACCATGTCTATGGTAGACCGACCGGACCGGAAACCGCACTGAGATTCTGGATAGACGCGGGATGCTAGGCTCTGTAAACGTGTTAGTAAGACACGGGCAAAGGCCTTTCATACGATATATATACATAGTCATATACACATAGTCACATACACATAGTCACATACACATTGTCACATACACATAGTCACATACACATAGTCACATACACATAGTCACATACACATAGTTACGCGACTGTCTGTAGCGTTGTACTACATCCATCCTGTGTTACACAGTGTGTATGTAAAATTGATCTTTGTAGAAATAGATATTTCAACTAACCAAAAACTTAGTCTAGGTAGAAAAAAAAGAAAGAAAAATGCAAAAATCTTTTTGGCAGTTAGGGAATATACAAGCTAATTGGAAGTTATAGGGAGTAATCATTATTTTCATTACAAACATTGACAGTGGAGCCGCGGGACTCTAAAGACATCTTTGGGGATCAACAGTTATTTCTGGGTAGTGGAGACTAAGTGCCCGGATGTTCCACCAACGCCAGAACCAGTGTCAGCTCTCATGGGCTTGACGTCACCGAGTGATGTCACAAGACGAGGCTGATGGTCAAGTTACCCATTCCTGGTCAAGGGGGGAGGAGTCAATCCCAAGAACAGCCAATCAGAGAGGCTGGAGCTTTGGTCGCATCATCAAACTTATAGGTGAGTATGACAGTCGGTGGATGTAAGAGTTATAGGTGAGTATGACAGTCGGTGGATGGGAGAGTTATAGGTGAGTATGACAGTCGGTGGATGTCGGTGGATGTCGGTGGATGTCGGTGGGTGGAAGAGTTATAGGTAAGTGTGACAGTCGGTGGATGGGAGAGTTATAGGTGAGTATGACAGTCGGTGGATGGAAGAGTTATAGGTGAGTATGACAGTCGGTGGATGGGAGAGTTATAGGTGAGTGTGACAGTCGGTGTATGTCGGTGGGTGGAAGAGTTATAGGTAAGTGTGACAGTCGGTGGATGTCGGTGGATGTCGGTGGATGTCGGTGGGTGGAAGAGTTATAGGTGAGTGTGACAGTCGGTGGATGTCGGTGGATGTCGGTGGATGTCGGTGGGTGGAAGAGTTATAGGTGAGTGTGACAGTCGGTGGGTGGAAGAGTTATAGGTGAGTGTGACAGTCGGTGGATGGAAGAGTTATAGGTGAGTATGACAGTCGGTGGATGTCGGTGGATGTCCGTGGGTGGAAGAGTTATAGGTGAGTATGACAGTCGGTGGATGTCGGTGGATGTCGGTGGGTGGAAGAGTTATAGGTGAGTATGACAGTCGGTGGATGTCGGTGGATGTCGGTGGATGGAAGAGTTATAGGTGAGTATGACAGTCGGTGGATGTCGGTGGATGTCGGTGGATGGAAGAGTTATAGGTGAGTATGACATTCGGTGGATGTCGGTGGATGTCGGTGGATGGAAGAGTTATAGGTGAGTATGACAGTCGGTGGATGTCGGTGGATGTCGGTGGATGGAAGAGTTATAGGTGAGTATGACAGTCGGTGGATGGAAGAGTTATAGGTGAGTATGACAGTCGGTGGATGGAAGAGTTATAGGTGAGTATGACAGTCGGTGGGTGGAAGACTTATAGGTGAGTGTGACAGTCGGTGGATGGAAGAGTTATAGGTGAGTGTGACAGTCGGTGGATGGAAGAGTTATAGGTGAGTATGACAGTCGGTG
>MUZC01000126.1:335724-361328 GCA_002072015.1 Radix auricularia
GTGGAAGAGTTATAGGTAAACATAACAGCCAATTGTGGTGGAAGAGCTATAGGTAAACATAACAGCCTATTTTGAGTGGAAGAGTTATAGGTAAACATAACAGCCAATTGTGGTGGAAGAGCTATAGGTAAACATAACAGCCTATTGTGGTGGAAGAGCTATAGGTAAACATAACAGCCAATTGTGGTGGAAGAGTTATAGGTAAACATAACAGCCAATTGTGGTGGAAGAGCTATAGGTAAACATAACAGCCTATTTTGAGTGGAAGAGTTATAGGTAAACATAACAGCCAATGGTGGTGGAAGAGTTATAGGTAAACATAACAGCCAATTGTGGTGTAAGAGCTATAGGTAAACATAACAGCCAATTGTGGTGGAAGAGCTATAGGTAAACATAACAGCCTATTTTGAGTGGAAGAGTTATAGGTAAATTTAAAAGCCAATGGTGGTGGACGAGTAAACTTAACAGTTAATGTCTTCAGAAAAGTTATAGGTAAACTTAAACTTAAAAGACTATGTTGGGGGAAGATTTAAATTTAGTAAACTTAAACTTAAAAGACTATGTTAGGGGAAGATTTAACTTAGGTAAACTTAAACTTAAAAGACTATGTTGGGGGAAGATTTAAATTAGGTAAACTTAAACTTAAAAGACTATGTTGGGGGAAGATTTAACTTAGGTAAACATTTGCGTCATTTTGACATTGTGTTGAGAAACATTTTTTGTGTTGTACCGGTCCTAATACCTCATTGCAAGTTACACATGTCTTAACGCTTTGCCATTAACTATCCATCCATATGGTCAATTTTGGCTATATGGTCCATTGGTCAATATGGTCAATTTGGTCAGTATAGTCAATTTGGTCTATATGGACAATATGGTCTATATCCCATATGATCAATTTGGCCAATACGGTCAATCCGGTCCATATGGTCTATAGTCTATATAGTCAACTTGTCTTTACTGTTCTTTTATCAGAGAACATCCAGATTACCATGCTGGTGTTGTCATACTGACATACACTGACACCAAAACTATAACAACAATGTCAGTTAGAAATGGAAACCTCCAAACAACATATGTGGACAATCGTAAACTGTCAAAATATTATTACAAGTTATTATTTAACGAATAATGTATTCCATGAAAGCACTTAATGTTTGTAACTCACAACACTTTTTTTTTAAAAATCGTCTTAATTAAAACCTCTCATTGTTGCCAAGTTACTTACATCAGTATTTTAATTTTCTTATTACGCACCACGCGCGAATGTGGCATTTTAAAATCGTCTTAATTAAAACCTCTCATTGTTGCCAAGTTACTTACATCAGTATTTTAATTTTCTTATTACGCACCACGCACGGCTGTGGCATTTTAAAATCGTCTTAATTAAAACCTCTCATTTTTGCCAAGTTACTTACATCAGTATTTTTATTTTCTTATTACGCACCACGCGCGGATGTGCTATATGGGTAATTCCATCCGGTTTGCTGATAACGTAACGTTATTTCGGCTTCCAGTTGGACCTGTTAACTACTGACCCGTGTATTTTGACAATAGTATAGTTCCTTCAAACACCACCGTCAGTTTTATAATAATTATTATTGTTGTATACAGAGGCGTCACTAGGGTTGGTGTCACCCGGGGCGGTAGCTCATGGTGTCACCCGGGGCGGTAGCTCATGGTGTCACCCGGGGCGGTAGCTCCTGGTGTCACCCCGTCATGATTTAATCCATACAACTCCGAGTTGTCCAGTGCCAAATAACGGGAATATATAGAATTTTACGGTCTGGTGTCACCCCTCTGATGGTGTCACCCGGGGCGGCCCGCCCCCACCGCACCCCCCCTAGCGACGCCATGGTTGTATAGTTCCTTCAAACACCACCATCAGTTTTATAATAATTATTATTGTCATTATTACTTTTTCCCAGCACTGTCCCTAGTGTTGATTTTCGTCCTTACACTCAAGTGTTTTGTACGGGCAAGTAAGTTAACCATAACATAAATTCTGTTATCTAAGGGGCCGTCCATAACGCACGTCACGCTCTAGAGGGAAGGGGGGTGTCACGGTGTTTTATATTAATGTTTAATTATTTTGCTATTTAAAAATTATTTTTGTTCGAAAGATTGACGTACTTGGGTTGGGGGGGGGGCGGATTTCCGAGGGGGTTAAAATGGTAAAAATAGCGTGACGTACTTTAAGGACGGCCCTTTAAAAAAAAAAAAAAGCAACAACACAATAATGCTGCCGTTTATGTCAAACAAATATTAACGAACTAGAACGCTACTGACACTTGATGCTTCCAAACATCGCACCTTGGGCATAAACTTTCAAAGTGATTGTTGTCGAGGTGAGAATCCCTGACTGCGGCACTAAGGCGTGAGATGCGGGGAGGGGAGCGTAAGGTGTCAGAGAGTCAGAGAGGGGTTAGGGTGGATGTTTGGGGCAGGTGGAGGTCAGTTAGCGTTGGGCCTTCAGTGCAGAGTCTTCTTTGGCTAAGTTTGTTAGCAGAACTCTCGCACTGATGGTTATATATATTGAATGTGTTATGCACCTATACTTATATTAATAAACTACATTTTATTCCTAATGATACTTGTTCTTGTGAGTGTGACGGTGTAATAGTTCACCACCCCCTAGACAACGACGCCACACAAACAACGTTTTGTGACAATTGTTGCCTGGTGTTTGTAGATTGTGATACACGGCCCCCTGAACACAGACAGACCGTCGCTAATTTCAGGTCTCCTCCCTGTGAGAAGTTGGTGTCTACCTCACAGTAGTTTCCTAAAATGACCTTTTTTCGAATATGCCAATGAAATTTCTATTTAAAAACTCCAATGATTCCAGAGAAGGAAGGGGAAGGGGTGGAGTTATTTTCTTTTATTATGTGAGTGTGTTCCCACTAATGTACGCCAGCCCCATGTGTAAAATAAAAAACTACTGTTTAATGTTGCTCGGTATCGTATTTTTGTACAAAATTTCAAACCCCATAAATAAATATAATATATAATCCTTAACTAAATTTGCTGGGCGGTAATTTTCAAAGTTGCACATCTAGATCAGTTGCTGTTTTTTTTTTTTTAGCGCATTTTCGAGAAGTCGAATGCGCTATTGCACCCGTTTTGTCCGTCCGTCCGTCATCACCCTTGATCTCAGCATCCATAAGTCCTAGACCCATGAGGTATATATGTTTTTTGTATGTCCTGACCTGCCATTTGTGCATCAACACTCAGTTACTCGATCCGTTAAAAAACCCCGTTAAAACTACCAAAAAATATTTCGAATCGAGAGGTAACACTAGCGCAGGGAACGGCCGCCATTGCCGGAAGTCGAATGCATAATCCTGCAGGCATTGAAGACTGGTGCGAAAGGGTGCAAAAGAATTAGTTGTTTTTTTTTAGTTGTCGTCATTAGAATATGTGTAAAAGTTTAGAGAGTTTTACGTCATCATTTGTGGTGACTTGTAGTTAGATTAAAGAGAAAATAATTTTTTTTAAAATGTAAAGAAATGACTTTTAAATAAAAAAAATGTCAGGTATATTCATTACACAAGAAAATTCATAAAAATATGTCTAAAATCTAAACACAATTACTGATAACTACATAATTCTGATATCTAACATAAGTACTGATACATAATACGAAAATGCGCTAACACGTCCTGAATTCCAATAGGGACCAGGCTTAACATGATTTTTTTTTTTATTGTTGCTCATCCACATTTGTCGTATCAATTTTCCCATTTAGATTTAGATTCATTGTATCGAAAGTGCTACTCTAGATTCGTATCGTAAAAGTTGATTATATAGGTTCTGTTTGTTTTTTTGATGTTCGCGGATCAAATGCTCAATGATGAACGCAGGCAAGTTGAGAGCAGCACGAGTCCATCAGGACGATACCATCCTAAAGGTATCGATACTGTTCCCGAAATAAAATTGTACACCTCCTTAAAAGCCCACCAGAAATGTTTTAAAAAAAATGTTTTCTTCTCTCATCTCACCGGAAACAGACAAGCTAATATGGACATCGGTAAAAAGGGCATACTGCTCGGCGTCCTAGCGTCAAAACGTAAGAACCTTTGATTGTGGTCTATTGGTTAATTAAATTATTTTGTATTACATCGATGCGCACCAGGGTTAGCGTTACTGTGTTGTCTTTTCTGGCTTTATCTGATATGTCGACTACTGTATTTTACTTTGTAGTTTTATGCTTTGTGTGTTAGTCTTTCTTTGTCTGTAATTTTCAAGCGTTTAGTATTCTGTGTTAGGTTTTGTGTGCTACTTACAGTTTTATAAGTTACATTTTTTAAAAATATTTTTGTTTTGTTTTGTTTGTTTGTTGTAGTTATATGTTTTGTCTGTGATCTTTTTCCCATTATTATTTGGTATTGTTTTAAAGATTTCATGTAGGGAATGCATGAGCTTCGGTTAATTGGGGTTTTAGTTTTATAAACTAATAATTTAAAATTATTTTTTGTTGTTGCTATAATTATATGTTTTGTGTGTAGGTTATTGCATGAGTTTGTGTGTGTTATTAAGAAGATTTATTTGGGTTTTTGTTGTTGTTTTTAACTGTTAATTGGGGTTTTAGTCTTCTACTATTTTTTAGATGCAATGAATTAATGTCAGTTAGAAATGTTATTTAAGAATATTATTTTGTTTGCTCCCTTTGCTTATTTTCATTCTTTGCCTTTTTGAATTGTGTTCATAAAGTCCCAGGGTATTGACAATGAGGAGAAACTAAAATATTGACTATGTGCATCCTTTATTAAATCCTTTATATTAATTTGTGGTGTCTGAGCCCATGCGTAAGTGCTTGCTTGCAATCATAAACTTTGAATCGATTTTTAACCCACTTTCTCGTAGGCTAGCGACTGAAATTGTGCAGGCAGATTCGTGCCGATGATAAAAATGATGTATCTAAATTTCAAATTAAATCGATCGAATTGACAGTAATTGAATTATTGAATTTTTAAATTATTTTATTTATGTCTTTATATCATGTTAATTTTTTTAGATATAGTGTTGTGAGTTGTGGTACATATTATAATGTCCAACTCCCTTACTGTCGTGCAATAAGGTGCGCATTGCATTGACATTACTTTTAAAAAATATATTCACGATCGGTGCGCATTATATTAAACACGTTTTACGAGACATAACTAGAATTTTGTATTTTCGGATTGTTTTGCCCTGCGTATTATAATGAACATCCTTATAGTTATGTCTCGTATAGATCTATAAAGGATTCGTAGTGAAAAACTTTGCTTTTTACGGTTTAAAAAATTATTTATTAAGTTTATGCATCTTTATGAACTACGTTTATCTTTTTAAATCCTTTATATTTATGAGACAAAACTAACATTTTGGATTTTTGGATTGTCGTGTGATGCGTATTATAATGAACATAATTTTAGTTATGTCTCGTATAAAAAGGATTTATAGTAAAAAATTTGTTGTTTTTTTACATTTGAATTTTTGTATCTACGTTTATATTTATTAACGGTAATTGTTATATTAATTATGTGCATCTTTATTACCTAAGTGGACAGTGACATAACTAGGAATTATTTAAGGGTTAGGGGGCCCGGGGGGGGGGCTTAATCTCTTTGGGGGCCCAATGGGGCCCAACATCCATGGCGGTGGCGTAATATTTAATGTAAAAACATTTCAGAAACTAATTTGGGGGCCCGGGGAGCTTTCGAATTTTGCCCCCCTCCCATTTCCATAGCTGCGCCACTGTAAGTGCATCTTTATTTAATATCTTTCTAAACTTTATATTTATTTATTTCAGTGGTGCTGTCGGCATTCGAATTCGTTTGTAAGTACATAGTTGCGATCCCTTACATCATGTAAGTACATAGTTGCGACCCCTTACATCATGTAAGTAAATTGTTGCGATCCCTTACATCATGTAAGCACATTGTTGAGTTCCCTTACATCATGTAAGTACATTGTTGCGACCCCTAACATCATGTAAGTACATTGTTGCGATCCCTTACATCATGTAAGTACATTGTTGTGATCCCTTACATCATGTAATCACATTGTTGAGATCCCTTACATCATGTAATCACATTGTTGAGTTCCCTTACATCATGTAATCACATTGTTGAGTTCCCTTACATCATGTAATCACGTTGTTGAGTTCCCTTACTTCATGTAAGTACATTGTTGCGATCCCTTACATCATGTAGTCACATAGTTGCGCTTACATCATGTAATCACATTGTTGAGTTCCCTTACATCATGTAATCACATTGTTGAGTTCCCTTACATCATGTAATCACGTTGTTGAGTTCCCTTACTTCATGTAAGTACATTGTTGCGATCCCTTACATCATGTAGTCACATAGTTGCGATCCCTTACATCATGTAATCACATTGTTGAGTTCCCTTACATCATGTAATCACGTTGTTGAGTTCCCTTACTTCATGTAAGTACATTGTTGCGATCCCTTACATCATGTAGTGACATAGTTGCGATCCCTTACATCATGTAATCACATTGTTGAGTTCCCTTACATCATGTAATCACATTGTTGAGTTCCCTTACATCATGTAATCACGTTGTTGAGTTCCCTTACATCATGTAAGTACATTGTTGCGATCCCTTACATCATGTAAGTACATAGTTGCGATCCCTAACATCATGTAAGTACATTGTTGCGATCCCTAACATCATGTAAGTACATTGTTGCGATCCCTTACATCATGTAAGTACATAGTTGCGATCCCTTACATCATTTATATCTACACATTCCATTAGCCGTGTCGTTACTAACAATGAAACAGACGTCACGTGGTATTGTAGGCTGGCATCTGAACAATTAGTTCAAGTTTTAAAACAAACAAACAAGCACAATAAGTATCTGCTCAACGTTTGTGCAAACGTCACGATGCTAACAAGGGAAATAATGCTTGAATCTTGTATATAGGTCATGTTGACCCGATGATCATTGGTTTAATTCCCCTTGTTTGGTGTCCCGTATCTAAAAGTTGTTTACTTGTATTAGTATTAGGTATTCGGCTTAACAATGGCGTGAACATTTAAATGTCATGTTATATTGGAGGGTTCTTTGTGAACATTTAAATGTCATGTTATATCGGAGGGTTCTATGTGAACATTTAAATGTCATGTTATATCGGAGGGTTCTATGTGATCATTATTTAAATGTCATGTTATATCGGAGGGTTCTATGTGAACATTTAAATGTCATGTTATATCGGAGGGTTCTATGTGATCATTTAAATGGCATGTTATATCGGAGGGTTCTATGTGATCATTTAAATGTCATGTTATATCGGAGGGTTCTATGTGAACATTTAAATGTCATGTTATATTGGAGGGTTCTATGAGAACATTTAAATGTCATGTTATATCGGAGGATTCTATGAGAACATTTAAATGTCATGTTATATCGGAGGGTTCTATGAAAACATTTAAATGTCATGTTACATTGGAGGGTTCTATGAGAACATTTAAATGTCATGTTATATCGGAGGGTTCTATGTGAACATTTAAATGTCATGTTATATTGGAGGATTCTATGTGAACATTTAAATGTCATGTTATGTTGGAGGGTTCTATGTGTATATTTCAGATAACCTGTTCGCTACTGTGTTCGTCATTACACTAAACATATCAATTATCTTAGGTAAGTAGATCAAATCTATTAAGTTAATACTGTTGTAATTTGTACCTGGTGTTACTAGAATATGGACACTATTGAGTTGTTTAAAATATATTTTGTTATTGGTATATAAAGTTTTTGAGTTCTATAAAATATGTTTTGCTATTGTTGAATGAAGTATATGGAGTGCTAGGTAAATACGTGATGTGGAATCAAGTTGGTATCGTAACAGCAGGAGCGGCGTTTGAGGGTGGCAACTGGGGCGACTGCCCCAGGCCCCGCGCTTAGATAGGCCCCGCGTTTCGGTCCTGAACATGTCTCGTCCTGGTTAATAGCCTATACCTGTAGAACCAAAGAGTGGATGGTAGAACGTATGCTGGAAACGATTGTAAAGAAACGAATAAACTAATAAAAAGGTGACACGTGGTATTAAAATTACACAATAATCAAGATATTTCATATTTTTAAATACCATAGCATACTGGTGCTTAGCGATCTTTACTAGTACTCTGGCCCCGCGGGGTCATTGCTGGCACTAGGCCCCGCGCTTACCTAACGCCGCCACTCTGTAACAGAGGAAATTATCGAAGAATAAGTCTACATTGAAAATAGTACAGACCAGATTGGACCAGTAAAATGTCAATTTTGATTCCCCCTTAAGCGTTTTATTGAACTTGTTTTCTTTCATGTAAAATCTTATTGATATCATCTGTATTATTCATATCAAATTTTTTGGATCTTCTGATATTAGGTTATTGAATTATTTTATATTTAACGTTTTAGATTTGTTAAATATCAATTCAGTTGAGGGTGATTTAAAATAAACCTGAGTTGTAATGATGTTGATGCCCAATGGTCTTAAGTTGTGGTAAAATACGTTTAGAAAAAGTGTGTTGCGGAAACTTCACGGGATATGTTTTTTTAATTTAAAAAGAAATAAACCAAATAAGGGACACAACTTTTTATCAACTAGTGTTAAATACTCACCAATCCTATGACTACTTACTCACGATTGAACTAAACCCATCTTTTATATTTGTTGTTTTTTTCTCCCAAACAGTTCACGAATTCAGAATATTTACCAAATTGTTCGTGTGCGCTGTCATTTACCTTCTTTGTGAGTATTACCCCAATCCGTCAGTGCACAGCCCACCCCACACAGCACACCCCACACAGCACCCTCAACACAGCCCACCACACACAGCCCATCAGACACAGCCCACCCCACACAGCCCACCCCTCACANACCCGACACGTCACCACAACAACCCGACACGTCACCACAACAACCCGACACGTCACCACAACAACCCGACACGTCACCACAACAACCCGACACGTCACCACAACAACCCGACACGTCACCACCACAACCCGACACGTCACCACAACAACCCGACACGTCACCACCACAACCCGACACGTCACCACAACAACCCGACTCATACCACAAAATACTCGTTTTGAACTGTTCCAGTCGTTTCCTCCACATCATTCGTCGTAACCGTAACACCCGCTGGTATTATACTGAGGTTTCAACCTTCATGATTCATATAGAAATAAGGCGTACACAAACCGGCAATGTGCTGAAAGTACGAGACTTCGTTTTAATAATTTTGTTGGATGTGGTGGAATCAGTGACACGTCGATGGAAAGCCACGGGCACTGGTCACTTTAAACAAAAAATTGTATTTTTAAAAAAATAAATAAAAAAATAGACGATTAAGATTGAAGACTTGAATAGTATCTAGGTGCGGATCTCGTGCACACAGTGGGTTGGTGCGGATCTCGTGCACACAGTGGGTTGGTGCGGATCTCGTGCGGATCTCGTGCACACAGTGGGTTGGTGCGGATCTCGTGCACACAGTGGGTTGGTGCGGATCTCGTGCACACAGTGGGTTGGTGTGGATCTCGTGCACACAGTGGGTTGGTTCAGCCGGTGAAAGGATAATCTGTTGGCTGTGTGTTTTGGCTTACGGTTTTTACAGCTCTTGAGTCAAGATTTCTTTCGCTTAATGAAAAGCACGCGTCATCGCGCCATACACCCTATACCAGTGATGGCGAAACTACGACACGCGTGCCACAGACAGCACGCAGAGCCTCATAAGCCGGCACGCGACAACAATATTAATTCCTTAATAAAAACACATTGCTGGCACTATATTTCGGCACTTGCTATATAACAGTAGGTTTAAATTGAATTTTGTGCACGCGCCCCCAAAAAGGTTCGCCATCACTGCCCTATACCTACCCTGAAATGGTCTGATCTCATTATATCAATGTCGTGTTTCAGATCTCTTGTACAGCGAGCAGTTGGTCAGAATGTTGACAGGTTGGTCACTTTTCAAATCCCTTTGTTTTTTATCAAACGCTTATAAACGTAGGACGCAATAATCTTCTGCACAGAAGGAGCGTCTGTAACATATAAGATAAGATAATTAAGACACTCGTCAGGCCAATGTGAATGTGAGGGGGTGGAGGTGGTGACGCCACCATGAACAGAGTAAAATAGACTGTTTATTTTGACATTCATAATATTAGAACGGAAACGAAATTCATGGGTACAGTCTTGGGTTGCTACGGCCCTGATTGCCACTCCTACCCCCACCCACCCCATTCCCCCGGGTAGCGTCTTCTGTGCCCCGTCTCAAACACGACACTATATAACATATAGTGCTGGCTGTAGGTGTGAATCGGACACCCCGTCCATTCTGGTCAGAGTAGCTTAGCCCGAATGGTAAATATAACAAATCTGGACACTTAGCTCGTCAGCCGCAGTAGAAACCAGTTTCCCCACAACAAGATATCAACTAATACACATCAAAATTTGTAATAGTTACCCTTGTTTTTACAGATTGGGTGTGGGGGATGCGTGGGATGTGGGGTGTGTGGGATGGGGGATGTGGGGTGTAGGGATATAGGGTGTGTGGGATGTGTGGGATGGGGGATCTGAGGGATGTGAGGTGTGTGGGGTGCGGGGGGATATAGGGTCTGTAGGATGTGGGGTGTTGGTGATGTGGGGTGTTGGGGATGTGGTGTGTCACACACTCTTGGACTATATTATTTTATACTCAGTAACCATTTGTCGTTCAGGGAATGATTGAACTAAGCTTCGGAGACGCAGAGAATAACTCAACACAATGTTTACCTTGAACTTTATTCTTATTGCAATCTCTGTGGGTTGAAGAGTATTATTTGTGTTCATTTCAGATGCGTTAAGAAAGTGTTTGGAGTCAGTCAAGTCCCTCTAGCCCAGGTCACCGCCCCCAAAAATGCCGTTGTTACCAGTCACACATCACAAGGTCATGTCATGTCGCCCCGGCAAGGAACTTAAAAAAGAAGACCACCAAAAAAACCTATGATTCCGGCAAGAGCGAATGATGGAAGTATAAAATGTAACATAATGTAAGAAATAAACAAAACAAAATTTGTGTGGCTCAGCTGAACTCTTCTTGAAAAAGTTTTATAAAGTGAAACAATTTTTTCTATGTTGACTTGTTGTTTGTGTCAATGAATGCCCTCAAGTGTAAGTATGGGTTGTTAGTATGGAAAGATTTTCAACTGTTTTTTTGTGTCGTTGCTCAAAAAGGGAAAACAGTTCTTTGGTTACAGAAGCCTTTAAAATAGTTGAGCATAGCTTCATTTTCTACCAATTGGTTTGAGACCCACTGCGGTCAAAGAATATCCGTGTCCAAAGATGATGCGGGCAGACGATGGAAATACGTCAACAGACTCGTAAGCAAACAAACAGACATGCACACATTTAGTTTCAAACATTCACCATAATAATAATATCGGATCTACCAGTTAAACCAAGCTTTAATTCTGAGCAAGCCGTCGGCTGGTGGACTGGGAGAGTAGTTCTCAAACTGTGGCGTGTTCCCCACAAACGGTTGACGTTTAGAGGTTTCTTGAAAAATATTTGCTGGCGTCATGTTGTATCCACACGTCATGTTGTATCACACGTCATGTTGTATCCACACGTCATGTTGTATCACAGGTCATGTTGTATCCAAGCGTCATGTTGTATAAACGCGTCATGTTGTATCCACACGTCATGTTGTATCACAGGTCATGTTGTATCCACACGTCATGTTGTATCACGCGTCATGTTGTATCCACACGTCATGTTGTATCCAGGCGTCATGTTTATCACGCGTCATGTTGTATCCACACGTCATGTTGTATCCACACGTCATGTTGTATCCACACGTCATGTTGTATCACAGGTCATGTTGTATCCAGGCGTCATGTTGTATTAACGCAGTCAGCAGCAGAACTAAGACACGCATGATTCATGTCAGCAATAGCCTGTCAGTGTCATAAGTAACATGAGGACACATTACTCAACAAAAGACATAGATCTACAGACATGAAACACAGAATCAGAAAGACTAATTAAAAAGTTTATTTTTGGATAATTCAAAGGAGCGTATTTTATAATGATATTTAGGGCTTCTTGTTTGAACTAGAGCAACATCACACGAACAACACAGACACGCACACAGATACACACACAGACACACACACACATACACTCACACACAGAAAGAACACACATTTTTAAGGAAAAATTTTAAATACTGATAACTATAAGGGAGGATGATAAAACTCAAGTAAAAATAATAGGAAGAGTTGGACTCAAGTGTTCTTTGTAACAAAGTCGTACTTCGATTTTTAATAAAAAATAAAGAAGAAAAAATTTAATAAGTTTATTTTCTACACCACCTATTTTATTAAACAACTTTTTGCAATATTATTTACATTTGTGAATACCCAGACTCGTTCCACAATATATTTAGCCAAGAATACCCAGACTCGTTCCACAATATATTTAGCTTTATTACTTACGGCTGTTTGCGTTTAATACCACAACTATTGGGAATAAATACATTCTTGTATGTGGAGATACTTCAATGATATTTATTTTTACAGTTATAATTGCAGGATTGAAGGAGTGATCATAGGTAAACAAGAATATCAAAATTTAGGCACTAAAATAGAATTTACATAAATTGATGGTTGGACAAATTGAATTTAGAAAATAAAATATTCCATACAACAAATTTTCAAACATGCGATTACGAAAGGTATTATATTTAATTGTATACTATACGTTTTCTTTAAAAAGAAACAAACATTATATCATAGAAGCATTTCAAAATTATGAGTATTTATGTACATCTAATATATAAAGTAAACATTTCGAAAAGCATGAAACAGAATTAATCATCTTTACTATGTGAGTATATTTTGTGTTTATCCATTTAAATTTAATGTGCTGGGGAAGTATCTTTGATGAAGGTTGAATCTTAAATTTTATGTTACTGATAGTTTATTTCTTCCTTATTATTTTACAAAAACATTCTGTGGCCTTTCTGAAAATGAATTTTTAAAAATTAATGTTTTTCAATATAAAGAAGGGACAGCACTCTAATGACAAACCGACTCTTAGATAGAGGGTAGCGATTACTCGCTCATCCACTTCCGGTAAGAAATGATGTTTAAAAATTGAAGAGTTACAAGTATTCACTGCGCCTTTCATTGAACCTCCGATTCTATTTGTGCATTCAAACTATCTAACACTTTAAAATCTATCACTAAACCCATCGCAAAACTCTAAAAACTATCACTAAACCTAACCCAAACCCTAAGACCTATCAATAATCCTATCCCAAACCCTAAAAACTATCACTAAACCTAACCCTAACCCTAAAAACTATCACCAAACCTAACCCAAACCCTAAAATCTATCACTAAACCTAACCCAAACCCAAAAAACTATCACTAAACCTAACCCTAACCCTAAAAACTATCACTAAACCTAACCCTAACCCTAAAAACTATCACTAAACCTAACCCAAACCCAATAAACTATCACTAAACCCAACCCAAACCCTAAAAACTATCACTAAACCTAACCCTAAGCCTAAACCTAACATATCAAAATAAATCATTGAAAAAAAACCAATCATATTCATTATCAATTCATGCAGTATTGTACTTTTTTTTTAAAAAAAGGAAAAGATGGCAGTAGAGAATCGAACCACCGACCACCGATTAAACATACTATCGCAGTTTCAATACGACCATACAGACACAACCAAAATTGATTTTTTTTAAAAATTATAAAGAAAGTTACAACGAATAGCAATAACCGGAACTATACGAGGGAGTATACAGCTGTATACTCGGTCGTTTTGACGAGCGAGAAATCACTACCTAGATAGAGATACTCATAGGAGTATTACGATGAAATAAAATAATTATCATAAATAGGCCTGAATAGATTAAAAATTCAATAACTTAGTTTTAATCTACATAAAAAAATACGAAAGTATTTATGTTTATTGAATATTTTATAAGATTATAATAATTTCTTTTCAGTTAGACTGTCAGCGGAGTGTCAGCGCGCTCGACTGTCGTACCGATGGTCACGAGTTCGAATCCACGCGAAGGCGAGGATTTGTTCCCGGGGCCTGATGAGTCCCCGAGTCACCCAGCTCCGAATGGGTACCTACCTAGACAATAGTTAGGCGGCTGGGGTAATGCGTGGAACCCCTATAGCCGTGGCCTGTGACCGCTGCATCACTTGCCAACAGATCATCTCTCATGGTCTGTGGACGCAATTATCTTCTGCATAGAAGGAGCGTCTGTATATCTAAGATAAGACTCTTTACTTTAAAAAATCTTAATGTTGTCAGTTAAATAAGAATAAGTCATTATAACATTTGTCTGTTTTCTCTCATTTGAGTAAATAGATAATTTAAAAACCATCGCAGCAGTTAATGATTGTTCATGATGTGTAGAAACATAATAAATATCTGGTGTCTTTATAGAAATTTGAAGATTAATATTTATATAAAAAACAAACGAAAAACAACAAACAAAATAGTTTTGCATTCCTATCCATCATGGCCACACAAATTGGCTAAGAGCATACCCCCCCCCCCCCCCCCCCCCCCCCCCAACACACACATCTCCCCCCACCCCCCACATTTTTTATAGTTATTCCAATACCCCGCCATATTAGTGTGCCCTGCACATGGAGGCGTACCTGGCTTTTTGGCGCCCTTGGCTCATTTATTTTTGGCGCCCTTTGCTCATTTATTTTTGGCGCCCTTGGCTAATTTATTTTTGGCGCCCTTTGTTTAAATGAAAAAATTTAAAAGGAGATTTAGTTGCGCCCTTTTGAACTGGCGCAGGCCGGCGCCCTTGGCAGCTTCCCCAATGCCAAGCCGTTGTTACGCCACTGCCTACACATTTCAACAACCATCGAAGCATATAATTTAAAAGACACCATATTAAATTTATTAATGTTCACATGAAAATATAATTTCCTATACATGTTTTCTTTCAGTATTTGAATCATCGATTCAAGTATTTTAATGTTTTGTTGAGACTGTTACTTCAATCCACCATTCCACTAGAGACTGTCACTTGAATCCACTGTTCCACTAGAGACTATCACTTGAATCCACCGTTCCACTAGAGGCTGTTACTTCAATCCACCATTCCACTAGAGACTGTCACTTCAATCCACCATTCCACTAAAGACTGTCACTTCAATCCAACGTTCCACTAGAGGCTCTCACTTGAATCCACCGTTCCACTAGAGACTATCACTTGAATCCACCGTTCAACTCTTAGAGCAGCCACTCACCGTGGACCAGTGGGGCATCTTGAGTTCAGGGGCGGCGAACCCATGGGTCAGCCTGGCCGCAATCTTGGCCGCCGCTGAAGCCCTCGAGTTGCTCTCCGTCACCAGGTTAATCGGGTGGTGGGCGTCCTCACTGGCCAACGACCCGCAGTGCTGTTGCAGAAATTTATCGCTTCCGTTGTTGTTGTTGTTGGAGTTATCCGTGTCTACAATGACGTCACCGGCCTCGTCATCGCTGTCGTCATCAATATCTATCTCACAATCCTCAGTATCGTCCGAGTGAGTTGGGGAATTTGGCCCGCTTTCCATATTACGAGCTTCAGGCCAGACGCTTCCATTGGTTTGATTGATGCAACTTTGGAACGTGCGAGCGGGAATTCCCATTTCACCAAGAGGGAAATCCCCAGTGTCCTTTTCCTCGAAAATGATTCCCACATCTCGGTGAGCGTCTTCCAGTCCAGAGTCACCCATAATCTGGATGCGGGCGTGAATCCGTTTGTGACGCTCCAGATTGCTCTTGTGGCTGGTGGCGTAGTCACAATGAGGGCACGTGTAATCTTTCTGGCCGCTGTGAACAGACAGGTGCCGCTTCAGCAACGCCTTGCGGCAGAATCGGCGACCGCAGAACCCGCAGGAGTAGCCGTTGTGGTGGAAGATGGTGATGTGTTCCCGGAGCGAGGCTTTGGTGGCGAAGCTGACGCCGCAGCACTCCAGCTGCTTGTCGCACGCCTGGTGCATGGTGGCGACGTGACGCTTCAGGTTGTTGCGCCTGTCGGTGACGTAGCGGCAGTGCGGGCACGGGAAGAGCTTGCCCCTGAACGTGTTGCACACCAGCATCGCCAGCTCAAGGTAGTTCCTCGTCAGGATGGGCGGCTTCAACTTGGCCACCTCCCCGACCAGGTGCGCTTGGTTAGCGGCCTGGAACTGCGCCATGCTGAGAAACTTGAGTTCCTCCGACGTCGGGAGAAGACCAGGATACTGAAGTAACGGCGGGATGAGCCCTCCAGTCGCGCTCGATGCTGATATCGCCAGACTGCTGGCAGACGTGAGCATGTTGATATTGACACCTGGGGGCATCGTTGATAATGGGAGACCGTGAAATATGGGCCTAGCCGGCTGATTTGCCGGCCCGGCCTGGTCAAGCTGAGGCCGAACGGCTCCACCCTCAGGGCGGCACCGTCGTCTTTGCTCCACGGCGCCAAAGTTGGGTCTGAGAGATGGATGGGTCAGCGGTCGGTCAGTGTCCGGCATCAAACGAGAGTTTGACCGGTCGAATACATGGATGGACCTGGAGAAACAACAAAACGTTATCAGTTATGTTAGATTAATTATTGGATGAATGTGGGCATGTCTGAACAAAATCTATAGACTTGATTTAGATTGAACGCTTGATTGAACAGCTCAAGGTAACATAATAGATCAATTCTATCGCAAACCTGAATGTGACAGAATATATGAGGTTGACCAAACATTCATTATTCTTGTATATCTGAGTTTGACCAGACAGCTGTTGTGTACCGACCATCTTGCATTTAATGAAATAAGCCACCCCCACCCCCTCCCTTAAAAAAAAAAAAGATTGTAATAGTTTTAAAAAAAATTCCTCCCTGTGATATATTTCCAAAAATACTCTGACAATGAATTCAAAAAGATGTAAGGGGCCACAACCAACAAAAGACACAAAATACTCCAGAGTGTTAAGTTAAGTTACAACACTTCTTATACTAACTCGCCGAACATCAACTTTATAAATACTAAAGAGAAAGTCTCACATCAGTCACAAATGTCTTCTCGTTTACCTCATTGAGATTTATTAACTATTTACTAATAATACATTATTATTATTATTATTATTATTACGCGGCGGGCGTTCCGAGAGTCATGGGTTCGAATCCCTGTGAAAGGACCCAATCTCGTGGCTAAGAGCGCTCACCCAGCTCTGAGATATCTGACATTAGTTGAGATAAAGCTGTGTTAGCCACACAATGCCTTCTAATGCCGTGGCTATAGAGAAGCGAGAAGATATTTTATAATTAAGAATTTACACCAGGATGTTATAGTTTAAAAGATGTGTGTATTCATTGTTTGATTGTGATATTATTATCATTACCTTAGGGAGACCCGTACTAGAGTAGACATTTATATGTAAGAAGAGCTATTTCAACAAAGTGCTAAATGATTCTTTACTGGAGAATTTTCAAAAAATGACAATATTAGCACCGTTATTAGCACCGTCAGTTAAATCATTATAAAATCATTTTACCAAGAAGCACTGTCTAGAATCTAGAAGATAGAGGATAGAAGAACAAAGAGCAATGCAGTAGTAATGATTTATAAGGCAATTACATTTAACTCGGAACTATAACACAAAGATAATATAATGCAGCTCTCAGATAGACATGGGCATAAAAAGACATTAATCTTATTCTGTATGAATGCATGAACAAACTCGTAAAATTTCTCGTTTTCTTTCCTGGCATTTCGGTGTGATCAATGATGTATTGCATCAATAATTATTATCAATCATAAATTGACCTCGTTAACACACTGCAACACGATGGTTCGCAATATTGAAATATTAGCTTTTATCAGTGAGATCTTGTTGGTGAATTCAAACTATGTTTACGAACTGTGTTATATGATCTTTATTGTACGAACTGTGTTGTACGAACTGTGTTGTACGAACTGTGTTATATGAACTTTATTGTACGAACTGTGTTGTAAAAAAACTCTGTTGTACGAACTGTGTTGTATGATCTTTATTGTACGAACTGTGTGTACAAACTGTGTTGTACGAACTGTGTTATATGATCTTTATTGTACGAACTGTGTTGTACGAACTGTGTGTACGAACTGTGTTGTACGAACTGTGTTATATGATCTTTGTTGTACGAACTGTGTTGTACGAACTGTGTTGTACGAACTGTGTTGTACGAACTGTGTTGTACGAACTGTGTTCAATGTCTCTAAATGCCATGTACTGCGTTTATCCATAATACATATTTAACAATACACCATCAATCGTAATATAAACAGTTATTCTATCACAGTGTTTCTCAAACTGTGTGTCGCGACACTTAGTGTGTCATGAGAGATTTCCAGGTGTGTCGCGAGATTTAGTAAAAATATTTCAAATTGCAAGGGTTCTGAGCTCTGAAGCTATTATGACATTTTTTAAAATAAATCAAAGCAAAATGTTTGTTAAAAAAATCAACAACGTAATCAGTAATCACGTGTGTTTCGCGTGGGGCAGGACGTTAGATTCGGTTGGCGTCTGTGTACGCCATTTTCTTTTTTCATTCTTTCTAGCAGTGTAATTGGCTTGAAATTTTTCATTCGGCAAGAGATAAAACTTTCAAGTATTATTTTAAAGTAGGCTATTAAAGCCGGACTTTTAAGCAGGTTAACATAATTTTATCTTAACTTGCTTAAAAATGCAGGCTAATTAGTTTATGTGATAAAATAATAATTAAATTAATTACTGTATCCCAGTTCATGTGAACCGTTGCCTTAAGTGTATTTTGATGATGAGAAATACTGAAATGAATACGAATCGTTAGTTCATAAACTTTCTGTGCAAACATCAATGGTAATTAGAATAAAACTTTAAGTATTAATGTTAAAGTCTAACAGTAACTCTATCAGGTTCATTGACCACACTTTTCGCCTCCACGTCAACCTTCCCGAGGATCCGCCACAAAGCTACAATTTTAAAATATAAAAGGAATATTTTTTTTCAACATCCAAGTTTTTTTTGGGTCTCGTTTCGAATTTTGAAGTAAGGTAAAACTTTTTTGCAAGCTTTTGATGTTTGTCAGAAATAAATTTCAATTTAGCCATGGAAAAGTTTATAATAAAAAAATTTTATAATAAAAAATTGTTTATAATAAAAATTGTCTACTCCAAAAGAAAAATGTCTTTCACACTGATATATCACAGTAATATGCAAAATAATTTGATCTTTTTAATACAATTTTTAAGATATTTTGTGTGTCACGATGATTCTCGAATATTCTTACTGTGTCGTTACCCAAAAAAGGTTGAGAAACACTGTTCTATCCCCTGTATTGGGTAAGAAATCATCAACCGGACTTTTCCTGTAAGCTCCTATGAAAATCAGTTCAAACCAAATATTTATAGAGACACTTGGCTCATGTAGTTTTAGTAAACACTGAGGTGAAGAGTAATGAGACCTCTTAATGTCTGACTGGATTAAAAACGTCATAGTGATCCCAGAAACTTGGATAACTTGGACAACGATTGTGGAGATCCTATCCTTGAAATAATTACAAGGTATACACACAAGAATTGGGGATCTAAACAATAAACCTAAAGCTTTAATAATCATTGACTAATATATTTGTAATCAGAGCCATCTTTACACCATTTTGGGCCCCTGGGCAAGGAAAGAGTGCCCCCCCCCCCGCGCGCAGTATTAAAAAAATAAATACATAATATATGTAAATAAACATCACCCAATGGGGCTCTATGCTCGTGCGCCTTGTTTGTAATAGACAATTCAGTCGTTAATTTATTCTTTTGATCACACAATCGTTTTGTGTATTCTTGAGGTTATTTAAAATCTTTATCCCAATCCTATTCTAAATGACATACTTCGCTATAAAATTCCATTTCATACAATTGATTCTTGTTCCAGTGGCGTCACTGGGGTATGTGTCATTCAGTGCGGTAGCTCATGGTGTCACCCAGTGCGGTAGCTCATGGTGTCAGCCAGTGCGGTAGCTCATGGTGTCACCCAGTGCGGTAGCTCATGGTGTCACCAATTATAGGGTAGCTCATGGTGTCACCCAGAGCGGTAGCTCATGGTGTCACCCAGTGCGGTAGCTCATGGTGTCACCCAGTGCGGTAGCTCATGGTGTCACCCAGTGCGGTAGCTCATGGTGTCACCCATTATAGGGTAGCTCATGGTGTCACCCAGAGCGGTAGCTCATGGTGTCACCCAGTGCGGTAGCTCATGGTGTCACCAAGTATGGTAGCTCATGGCGTCACCCAGAGCGGTACCTCATGGTGTCACTCAGTCAAGATTTACCCTACAGACCCTCAAGTCTGCCAGTGCCGAATAACGGGAACATATATAATTTTAGCACCACTTTGAGAAGCACTGCCCTAGACTACCACTCAAAGATCTGGACTATAATGTAACAGCGAACCTTCTGGCGGAATGAAAGGAAAAATCGCCATGATTGATGTCGTTCTAAGAGACCACGCATAACCGTCAATTGACAGTTACCATCTGCCCCCCCCCCCACGTAGTGTCTATTCACTTCTAACAATCTTCAACTGATAACCAAGTAGGTGAGTGAATACCGGGGGGGGGGGGGGGGGCGGTGTCTGCCAGACACTCGCCTTACATGATCTGTTGTTGACTTTTGTTGACTTGCCGTGTTCATATCACATCTTGTTTCAATATCTAGACGGTAGATATCCAAGTCTGTCATCTATTCTGTGTTCGCTTTCATCATCAAGTCAGACTTGTCACTTGTCTATATCTACTCTGGTCTAGTCAGACTTGTCACTTGTCTATATCTACTCTGGTCTAGTCAGACTTGTTTATATCTACTCTGGTCTAGTCAGTCCTGTCACTTGTCTATATCTACTCTGGTCTAGTCAGACTTGTTTATATCTACTCTGGTCTAGTCAGACTTGTCTATATCTACTCTGGTCTAGTCAGACTTGTCTATATCTACTCTAGTCTAGTCAGACTTGTTTATATCTACTCTGGTCTAGTCAGTCCTGTCACTTGTCTATATCTACTCTGGTCTAGTCAGACTTGTCTATATCTACTCTGGTCTAGTCAGACTTGTCTATATCTACTCTGGGCTAGTCAGACTTGTTTATATCTACTCTGGTCTAGTCAGACTTGTCTATATCTACTCTGGTCTAGTCAGACTTGTCTATATCTACTCTGGTCTAGTCAGACTTGTTTATATCTACTCTGGTCTTGTCAGTCCTGTCACTTGTCTATATCTACTCTGGTCTAGTTAGACTTGTCACTTGTCTATATCTACTTTGTCTAGTCAGTCTTGTCACTTGTCCCTTGTCTATATCTACTCTGGTCTAGTCAGTCTTGTCACTTGTTTATATCTACTCTGGTCTAGTCAGTCTTGTCACTTGTCTATATCTACTCTGGTCTAGTCAGTCTTGTCACTTGTCTATATCTACTCTGGTCTAGCCAGTCTTGTCACTTGTCTATATCTACTCTGGTCTAGTCAGACTTGTTTATATCTACTCTGGTCTAGTCAGTCTTGTCACTTGTCTATATCTACTCTGGTCTAGTCAGACTTGTCACTTGTTTATATCTACTCTGGTCTAGTCAGTCTTTCACTTGTCTATATCTACTCTGGTCTAGTCAGTCTTGTCACTTGTCTATATCTACTCTGGTCTAGCCAGTCTTGTCACTTGTCTATATCTACTCTGGTCTAGTCAGACTTGTTTATATCTACTCTGGTCTAGTCAGTCTTGTCACTTGTCTATATCTACTCTGGTCTAGTCAGACTTGTCACTTGTCTATATCTACTCTGGTCTAGTCACTCCTGTCACTTGTTTATATCTACTCTGGTCTAGTCAGTCTTGTCACTTGTCTATATCTACTATGGTCTAGTCAGTCTTGTCACTTGTCTATATCTACTCTGGTCTAGTCAGTCCTGTCACTTGTTTATATCTACTCTGGTCTAGTGAGACTTGTCTATATCTACTCTAGTCTAGTCACTCCTGTCACTTGTTTATATCTACTCTGGTCTAGTTAGACTTGTCACTTGTCTATATCTACTCTAGTCTAGTCACTCCTGTCACTTGTTTATATCTACTCTGGTCTAGTTAGACTTGTCTATATCTACTCTGGTCTAGTCAGACTTGTCACTTGTCTATATCTACTCTGGCATCGAATAGATCACGACTCTATGGTCGTCTATCGTCTATTTTATCATCCATTCAATTCTATTCTATCATCTTACTATCACCGATTGTATGTGTAAACATATGGGCAGTCAACACATGACTTCACTGCGACCAGGGGCGTATCAAAACATATGGGCAGTCAACACATGACTTCACTGCGACCAGGGGCGTATCAAAACATATGGGCAGTCAACACATGACTTCACTGCTACCAGGGGCGTATCATCAACATTAAGACAGCTAGAGAGAAGGGGCAATGTGAGCAAATCAAGGGCGCCAGTGCCAATGTACGCACCAGATAGCTTTAAAGAGCAGCAATAACTACTGGGGCTGTGAAAATTAACGATTAATTTCTCGATTAATCGGTAAAATGTTTTTACCGATTAAAATTATTTTAATCGATAAAATAGAGATTACAATTATAGAAATAATTTTCAACAATTTTTTTCGATTTATTAAACTTTAAAATAAGCAGTTTTTATAAGGACAATGATATTTTTAAAAATAAACATTGTTTTTACTTAATTAACAAAAAACGAAATTAAAATTCATTGACATTCAATCGAGCTACTTATAATTAAACATAGTCTAAATATCTCCTAAAAATATAATATTTTTATTAAATACTTAAGCAATGGGCATTTAATGAAATTTTCAGTTTAATGACGTCATAATCTTATTTTCAGCTTTAATAAAAAATTATCGATTAATTATTCGGTAATTTTTCAAAAGTTGACGATTAAATTTAAATTAATCGTTAACAGCCCTAATAACTACATCTATATACAGTCGAATCCAGTTATGTCGACGGCCTAGGGGTTTCCCGAAAAGCGTCGAGATAATAGGGTTGGCGAGATAACCAAGGGCGAGGTAAGTGGGTTCGACGGTAACATTTCTATCTTTATGCTATTATCATATTAATCCAAGGCCATTCAACATACAGCAAGTTTACGACAGGACATATTCCCTACCCACCCCACCCCTCGCACCTTTGACAGTCTCACCANCCCTGTCGAAAGTCTGTCTAGTCCCCGTATTTAACTATTGTCCCCCCCCCCCAATCCCCAGACATTCGAGTGGGCGTATCCTATATGCGTCACCCATAAGTAAAATCTGGTTTCATTCCTTGTTTTTTCTTTAGTTCTATTCCTTTCAAGGCGCCCCCCCTCCCTGCGTTCCCCTGCTCCTCATAAACCAAAGTGAGTGATAGCTGTAATCTCGTCTCGGTTGTGCGGAAATCTACGGTGCGCCCCAAATGACAAGTCGACTGAATGCCTCGTCTGGTGCGCACACCCGTAACCCGAGTCATCTGAACTCTGCTTTATGTGCCGACTTGTTCAGATTAAGCCGCGCCGACGCGCAAAATGTTCGCCCCCCCCCCCGTTATGTAACAATCAGCCCCCATGCAAATGAGATTGTAAAGAGTAGGTAACCCTATCCGCCCTTTTCAGTTCGGAAAATTTCGCGAATTGTCCCCGTCTGCTCGTTAGCCGGGCGCCGTTGATCGCGAAGGTTCCCGAATGGTTATACGCCGCGGCTCTCGGATCGGTTATCACTGTTTATATCGCATTGTCGTTTCTCGAACGTTCGTATCGAGTGTAGCATCTCTTGGCCTTTGATTTATTGGCCCGGGTACGCGGCGACCTCCTCGTATAGGAAACAGCCGCGTTCAGATATAATATTTTATTGGCTGGCTTACATGATGGTAAGGGGACTAAGGAAGGGGGCAATTCAAACTGTCTTTACTGGACTGTCATAGTGTTGTTTGAAGAAACGTAAAATTACAATTAATCCACAACACACGAACATAATCAGAGAGAGAGGGGAAACCAGAAAAGATAAGTATAAAATATTGAGCAATAGGTCGATCAAAGTATTAGATAAGTATAAAATATTTATCTTATCTTAGATATACAGACGCTCCTTCTATGCAGAAGATAATTGCGTCCACAGACCATGAGAGATGATCTGTTGGCAAGTGATGTAGCGGTCACAGGCCACGGCTATAGGGGTTCCACGCATTACCCCAGCCGCCTAACTATTGTCTAGTTAGGAACCCATTCGGAGCTGGGTGACTCGGGGACTCCTCAGGCCCCGAGAACAAATCCTCACCTTCGTGTGGATTCGAACTCTTGACCATCGGTATGACAGTCGAGAGCGCTACCTCTCGACCACCACGTCCCTCAAAATATTGAGCAATAGGTCGATCAAAATATTAGATAACTATAAAATATTGAGCAATAAGTCGATCAAAGAATTAGATAAGTATAAAATATTGAGCAATAGGTCGATCAAAGAATTAGATAAGTATACAATATTGAGCAATAGGTCGATCAAACTATTAAATAAGTATAAAATATTGAGCAATAGGTCGATAAAAGAATTAGATAAGTATAAAATATTGAGCAATAAGTCGATCAAAGAATTAGATAAGTATAAAATATTGAGCAATAAGTCGATCAAAGAATTAGATAAGTATAAATTATTGAGCAATAAGTCGATCAGAGTATTAGATAAGTATAAATATTGAGCAATAAGTCGATCAAAGAATTAGATAAGTATAAATTATTGAGCAATAAGTCGATCAGAGTATTAGATGCTCTCTATGAATAAAACACAAATCTTAATTGAACGAAATTCATGCCTATAGCAATGATTTTAAAATCCTTAACTACTGTGACTTGAACAAAATTCTTGCCTTCTATGGTTTGAACAAACTCCTAGCCTAATATAATTTAGCACGAGGCCCGTACAACAATAGATGAAAACAGCTATGTGAGGAAGCACAGACGAAGAAACACGAGTGGCACAATACATTCTTCTTACGAGCTGTAGAACGAGGGTTCGAATGGTGACAGGCAGAGATATATTTCGTCTCCTTGGAGCTCGGGGCACGGTGCTTGTAGTTTTTGTGGCCCATTAAAACATGCATTTAAAGTGTTTTAAAAAAAATGGGTTGAACAGTTGTTAAAGGTCATTTAAACATGCATGTACGAGTGGGGTGATGGGACGGGAGGGGGGTGGGCTGGTTAAGTCTGCTATAAAGACGGATCAGATGATTCACACATGAGCAATTACCAGTCTGTCTAGTCCCTGTCGAAAGTCTGTCTAGTCCCTGTCGAAAGTCTGTCTAGTCCCTGTCGAAAGTCTGTCTAGTCCCGGTCGAAAGTCTGTCTAGTCCCGGTCGAAAGTCTGTCTAGTCCCTGTCGAAAGTCTGTCTAGACCAGGTCAAAAGTCTGTCTAGACCAGGTCAAAATTCTGTCTAAGCCTGGTCGAATGTCTAGACTCACCATGATAATGTTTACACTTAGGGGCCATCCATAAATGACGTCACGCGATTTTGGCCGATTTTTTACCCCCTCCCCCCCCTACGTCACGCGTCGTCACAAAAT
>MUZC01000064.1:0-21839 GCA_002072015.1 Radix auricularia
TGCTAATTTTTGTGCCACGTTGTGATAACGGGAAGGGGGGGGGGATTCATCAAATTCGCGTGACGTCATTTGTTGATGGCCACTATAGAATTTTATACAGACCATGTTATCCTAATTCTTGCAGCATGCCTGGAAAATATTGTGGAGTGAAAATTGAGACAGCCTCATGCATTCTCTATATGACTCACTCCTTCAATATTGTTGTCATTTCTTCTCATGGGAATGTTTTCAAATATTGAGTTGAGAGGGATTTTATTAGCAGCAGACAAAATGCACTTTCTACAACGTTAAAGTTGTCAAACGATTTTTATGCACTTTAGGCGTGTAACAAATCAAAATATCGTAAAATACTAAAGGACAAACTATCGAGAAAGTCAAATTGAAAGGACTGCTCAATAAAGAAAAAAAAACGATCTCTCAATGACATAGACCATTGTTTCTCAAAGTGGTGGTCCGCGGACTGGTGTCGGTCCGTGAGCAATCCGCTGCCGGTCCGCAGAAGTTGTCAAGAAAGAACAGAATAACATAATTAAATCTTCCATTTTCAACCATTAATACTAACCATACAAAATATGTCAATTTTTCGGTTGTAAGCACATAACATAAACAAATAAAATAAATTACATTTCGCTACCATGGCAGTACAGGGAAAATAGTTTACCGATCCCTTGTGCAATAGAAAAAAAAAGCACTAATATAGACATTATAGGCACTGATATAGACATTATAGGCACTAATATAGACATTATAGGCACTGATATAGACATTATAGGCACTGATATAGACATTATAGACATTATAGGCACTGATATAGACATTATAGGCACTGATATAGACATTATAGGCACTGATATAGACATTATAGGCACTGATATAGACAGTATAGGCACTGATATAGACATTATAGGCATTGATGTAGACATTATAGGCACTGATATAGACAGTATAGTTCATTAGGGCCCGAATTATTTCTCCTATTTTTTTAGTTTTTACATCTTAATTTGTTGATAACAACTGTATTTGTTCACTCTATCAACTTACATGGCAAAACATTTTTGGATGAAATGAATATTTAATACAACAAAATTATGCTTAGATATGGATATGTGCCACTTTTTGTCTGATGTTGTAAAAAAAATTATGGGTGCGGAAATTAACGATTAATTAATCGATTAATCGTTCAAAATTTTAATTTTTTTGTCTCTTACACACTAGTATTATTATTATTTATTTAGACTTGCATACGTAAACAAAAGTTTTCTCTTCCTTATTTCTTGCATAGCAGAGCGAATGTGCTGTTTAACGTCACAGAATTAGGGAGCCATGGAATTATTGCGACTTAGCTGATTTTGCGAAATAATGAATTGCGACTTCAAAGGATCTATATATGCGTTATATAAAATATACTAAATCAAAAATTAGTCGCTAAATTGATAAATTTTAAAGATTAATCGAGCTAACAAATTAATCAGTACCAGCCCTACACAAAATGTTATGTATTTGTTTGACTTCTTTACACAAACTAAACTGCTCTTGAGATTTATATTTCAATCATTTTAAATTGGAAACAAATTTTAATTTATGCACAACAGATGATCAAATTTGAATATTAATTAAATTTTGATTAGGGCCTTTCTTGTCTTACTCGACTGACATGACGTCATTATTATCTTTGAATATTTATAACGGTGAAACTACGACTGGTAAACTGTCAATTAAAAACTTTAATCCCGGGTTACATCTTTTATGATAGAGTTTATTGTTTTCACCAATATTTGTTTCTTTCCTTTTTTCACGTTTTCCTCCATTGTTTGAGAGGCAAAATTGATGCGCTTATTGCGCCTCCTATATAGATCTATATATATTATATATGCCATCCGTCGGTCCTCAAGTGATGATGGCGTGGGATGTTTCCGCGTCTTGAATGCCCTCACGCATATATGAATACATGTATGTGTGAGTGTGTGTGTGTATGTATTTATATATATACATATATATGTATGCATGAGCGTGTGTGTGTGTGTGTGTTTGTTTGTGTCAGCGTGTGTTCATAGATGTATATGTATAATGTAATTGTAATTCTGGCTTTTTGTGTGAAAATTATATGGTAAAACACATGTTCATATTATTTGCAGTTTTGATTGTTTTCTTTTTTTTTTATTAAATAAAAATCCTTTATGTCCTGCAGGATCTCACACAACAAAAATAGAGACACCGAGTCCATAGACATGCCAGACATCTGCTTAGACATGTGACCCGAATCATAACTAATGTGAGGATCTTGTGCCGCCATCTTTCTCACTGCATGTCAACAGCCATTTGAGTTGATTTCCGGGAAATTCCCATGCGATATGATGCTCAAATAATATGTGGAAATACACTCTAACCCTATTGTTTTATTTCAACATAAAGTCAATTTGGCAGATATTCCAATAGGCAATTTAAATTTAAATTACTATTTGGCAAACAATGTTGAGGAGTTAATAATTTTAAAATTTCCCTTGGGTCATTGAAGTTATTTAAACATCTAGATGTAACTTGATAACGAAAATTGGAAATATTACTAGAAAAACAACTGAATCCACCTTTTTTTCTTCATGTTTAAGTTCAGCTTTTTTAAAGACCGTTAATTGAAATTAACGATTAATTAAACCTAAATTTTCCAAAGTTAACGATAAAATTTAAATTAATCGTTAATATATATATATTATAGTAAAACCTATTCCGGCCCGCCGCCAAAAGTAGTTAAGCCCACAGACCACTAGGTAATTGAGGGCCCCTGCCTGCTATGCGCACATGATTAGCGTCAAGAGTGTTTTCGCGTGTGAAGGGGTCCCTTCCAATTGCTACCTATTAGCTTAAACCCCCTCCCCCTCCCACACACACACACACACTTATTTTGGCCTTTGACCCATTGTATCACGTTTGTGGTGAACAGCTAAACATGTACGGGATTGAATACGCGCTCACAACTGATGCGATGACAAGTTTGAAGTTTTGTGCTACTCTTAAAACGATCACTTTACAAATCACGCTAGTCAGGAATACATTTTTGTAATACAATATCATACGACGACATACTTATAGGTAACAGTGGTCAACAAATATAGAGCTTCGGGATCAACGCACACACACACCCGCCCACCCACACACACACCCGCCCACACACACACACACTCACGCATGACCAACCATGCACTCACTCATACACACCCCGCACACATCCACGTGAGTGCCCACACACACACTCACGCGTGACCAACCATGCACTCACTCATACACACCCCCGCACACATCCACGTGCGTGCCCACACAATGTAAATTCCAAATATTTTTTCTTAACCTTTGAATGGCCAATGAGATTTTTGCGAAAGGCTATCATGTTCCATAACTCTATCAAATCACCGTTAGTTATGTTATTCATGGATCAATGGGAGAGAGAGAGAAACTGTTTCTTACAGCAATTATAATGAGGTTATTGGCAGTAAAACTAGTGGACATGTGAAGTACACAGAAAATGAAAAAAGGGGACAAAACATTGAACTTTGGGAGGGGGGGAGAAAATTAGATAATTCACTTGGAGATGAAACAATAAATGCCCATGACAACAGTTAGAATGTCAATCTCTCTTTAAATTGAATATTTATTGTACTTTCAAGAAATTTCTGCAATTTTTAACCCAATGAAAATTCCAAAACACCCAAAATCATAATTCAATATAAATTTCTATTGCACCTATTACACTAAGGTATCGTTTTTAAAAGAAATATTTTTAAAAATCAGTGGAGATATTTCTTTAAATGTTGAGTTTATGAATGTAAATAAAATGTTATGTCAAGTAAGCCTATAGAATTCTACGGCAATTAAAATGTTTCAATTATTTTTTAGGCTGAAAATTATGAAAAAGTTAAGGTGCGCACGAGATTTTAATGAAACAAATAACTAAAAAGTGAGACGGAAATACGTCTCAGGGCAGGGTCGTCGACCTGGGTAATGGTTACTCTAACTTTATACAACACAAGAACCTTTTCATGAGTCACGGCTAGATCTACAGTTTTGGGTAGTGTTGTTTTAGTCCCAGGTCCTATTTTAGTTTCAGTTTTTGTTTCGTTTTTTCTGTAATAATTTTAGTTTTAGTCTAGTTTTAGTTTTAGGCCCAATTTTAGTTTTCGTTTTAGTTTTCGTCGACTAAAACTAAAACACCAGAGTTTTAGTTTTCGTCTTATTCATTTTAGCTTCACTTTTAGTTTTATTCTTGTAAACACCAATAACTAATAACATCATTGTTCATGACCTATTGTTGAAACAGATTGAAGCATATATAGTATATAGTAGTCACAGAGATGACAGCTCAGTGTACTGAGACTGAGTCCATCACTCCATTGTCACATTATAAGTCACACTATCACATTATGTTATGTGCCAATGCCATGACTCAATTTTTGACTATGTTGTAGACTAGCAGACTTGCAGTGTATGTACAAAAAAAAAATCATGTTAAGCCTGGTACCTATTGGAATTCAGGACGTGTTAGCGCATTTTCGTATTATGTATCAGTACTTATGTTAGATATCAGAATTATGTAGTTATCAGTAATTGTGTTTAGATTTTAGACATATTTTTATGAATATTCTTGTGTAATGAATATACCTGACATTTTTTTAATTTAAAAGTCATTTCCTTACATTTAAAAAAAAAATATTTTCTCTTTAATCCAACTTCAAGTCACCACAAATGATGTCGTAAAACTCTCTAAACTTTTACACATATTCTAATGACGTCAACTAAAAAAAAACAACTAATTCTTTTGCACCATTTCGCACCACTCTTCAATGCTTGAAGGATTATGCATTCGACTTCCGGCAATGGCGGCCGTTCCCTGCGCTAGTGTTACCTCTCGATTCGAAATATTTTTTGGTAGTTTTAACGGGGTTTTTAAACGGATCGAGTAACTGAGTGTTGATGCACAAATGGCAGGTCAGGGCATACAAAAAACATATATACATCATAGGTCTAGGACTTATGGATGCTGTGATCAAGGGTGATGACAGACGGACGGACAAAACGGGTGCAATAGCGATTTCGACATCTCGAAAATGCGCTAAAAACACACAAAAAACCTAAAAACGTAATAACAATAAGAAACCAAAAACGTAAGTCAAAATTAAAACAAATGTATTCATTCTAAGACCTAGAACTTTGAACTAACTAAACTAAGTAACAACAGTTCACTTTAAAAGTGAAGACTACACGTCAAAACAAATGACTTTTCAGCTTGAGAAAGACCCGTTTTTCGAGACTCTGATTAGTACTGTTTCTTTTCCCAGTTGTAAAATCATCAGAAAAAGAAAAAAATCCTCTCCACGAAAGCCTCCGAAGCTGGTGCATTCAATATACTAGAGCCAATGGTGCAAGCAACGGAAACGTTTTTTGAACGTTCTGTGATTGCCAATAGCTTAAACCATTGCCATCCTCACTGACTGCTGTGGCAGCTTCTTCATAGTGCAACAAATAATCTGCCAGTTCGTCTTCAGGCACACGAACTGCTGATATAATATTAGTGATGGGTGTGGTGTTCGCAATGTGTTGCGTCAGGGATTTGAAGCGCTTGAGAGGAGGTCCAGATGTAGCCAGGGCTTTTGAACAAACGCTATCAGGAGACGCAGTTGCAGTGATATTTCGGTTAGGAATATGCTGACCAGCAGCTGAAAGCACTTGACCAAGCTGTGCACTTACTGTGGCCATGGGCGTATACAGGGGGCATGGGGCATTTGCCCCCCCCCTACATTTGAGAAAAATGTCATACTTTTTTTAACCATAAAACTTAACTAAAGTCCCCGCAAGTTAATTACATTGAAGACAGTGTACACATATCAAAAATAAAAAAAAATTATATCTGCAATTATAACTGATTACATTATTGATTGTTATAAATAAAATTTCTGTCACATTTTTAGCAAAAATACGCTTGGGCGTATAAAGAGGGGGGGGGGGCAAAGCTATTCTTGTCCAACCGTTCACCTTCCAATATTCAATTTAGCAAATGAATAACTGTCAAATTAGAAACAGTAACCTCAGCTGTGTCTGGCTGTTGACTTGTACTGCTGTCCTCGATGCTAATGATAAGTCAGATGCTGCAGACGCCCCAAAATCTTCTAATAACGACATTTCGGAATCCCGCGATTTCACTTCTTTTGGTTGCTTTTTTTAAAGCCTGTTAATAATTTCCATCTTTGGCAATCCTGCAGTTTCTACACGTATATTATTTCAGAGCAAATTATAATTTTCTTATATTTTCTTATCAGAACTTACGTTTTTGATTTATTAAATGCTTGTTAATATATGTTTTATTTTAGCTATTACAGCGCTACTTTGTGAGTCTTATTAATCTCTTAGACTTTTTGCGGCACTTATGGTATACTTAAACTTAAATTTAATTGAAAATTAAACCTGTATAGCATTGTCAATTAGGAGCCGTCCATAATTGACGTCACATAATTTTGGCCGATTATTAACCCACTCCCTCCCCCTAGTCACACTTCGTTAAAAAAACTTAGACCCTCCCCCCACAATAAGACGTCAAAAAGCTGTGACACCCCATCTTTAGGTGGTGTTGTCTATTTGAAAATGAGCATGTTTCAAAACACTTTAATGTTATTTTAGTATGTATTTAGTGTAAGGCTACACTCTGATATCGTAACACGCGGTAATCCGTGCAAAACGTAATAAAATAGATAGTAAGAAATCGAATAATAAGGTGGAACTTTGGCGTATAGTAGCGTGTTTTGACGTGATGTCAAAATTCTTAAACTCCCCTTCCCTTCGTCACAAAGCTGGGGAACCCCCTCCCCATAGGCACGTGACGTTATTTTTGGAAATTAAAAAACGTGATTTTTTTTTTGCCGCCCTGGAAAAATTCCTAGCGACGCCCATGACTGTGGCTGCTGCTGCTGAAGCAGTTTCTTCTTGCAACACAAACTGTTTTGCTGCATTTAGAAGATGCTCTTTTCCTGAAATGAACAGTGCTGAGTCAGTTGTAGGATCAAGCAGGCAAGCTGCAGAAGGTATAGGTTCAAAAATATCAGAGTCTGGTGCCAACGCAAACTCAAATCGTCGCCTCAAGCCATCCAAAAATGTGACTGCTAGCTCTTTTAGTGATGCGTCCAGAGTCCAGAGCTTGATCGGACTGTGACTCAAGAAGATGATATTCTATGTCCATAAGTGCTGGAATTACTGATGACATAACAACTTTATTGCCTTTGAGTAAACCTGTATGTTCGGAATATCGCATATTTAATGATATTTACTATTTTTTAACAAACAATTATTTAAAATTAAAAAAAAACAGATTATGACTATTTTAAAAATTTTAAAAAAACCTAGAAACTTAGACGAGGTTAAAAAAAAAAAAAACTAGATCTAGGTTCAAAAACCTAGCGCTGGCAGCACTGATTATCACCCAGTTGATGCGCATGCGTGATCATCAAAGAAATTAGATATGTCTTAGGTTATAATTCATTATAATTTCGCCCGCAGTACCGGAAAAGAACGATAAATGGGGATTTTAGTTTTTATTTCGTTGGGGAGTTTTAGTTTCATTTTTTATTCAGTCTTTTGTCTACCAGATTTAGTTTTCGTCTAGTTTTAGTTTTAGTCTTGCTGCTAATTTTAGTTTTAGTTGACGAAAAAGTCAACATTTTCGTTAACGAAGGTTTTAGTTTTAGTTTTCGCCGACGAAAACAACACTAGTTTTGGGAAAACAATTTTTAAAAATTCTATTTTCACACAGAATGGGTCTTCCATGGGTTGGAGGATATCATGACAGCGTTAATATCTTGTTACAGATAAAGGTGGATTGGATGATGATATCATGGTGGCGTTTATTTTTATGGCGGCTAATTATGGATTAATTATTGGATTATGATTGAGGGGAAATAGAATGATCGGAGCAACAAAAAGAATTTATTTTAATTAGTCGCACATAGCTGAATGTGATAGAGTTTAGAAACAACAAGAATGATTGTGAACCGGTGTAACAGGCCAAATTATACCCGAAAATATTTTGGTCAGGGTTATAATCTGGCCTGTTACACCGGTACAAATTGGCGGAACCATGTTCTGGCCAACAGAGGTGTAGTGAAGGCGGGGGTACATGTGTATCCAGTGCGCCGATGTGCAAGGGTGCCAAATGGTGCTTGATTAAGACGTTACATTAAAATACGTAACCAATGGTAACAACAGGCACACTCTCCAATGATGAAAATAATATTAGTTAATCTCAGAGTCGAGGATTATTTAAGTAATTTAAAAATATAAACATTCAAAAAAAATTTAACCATTAATTTTCAAGGTTTTTTTTAGTAGTAGGAGTAGTACTTTGAATGGGTCAATTAGTTTTATAGTGCAGACAAAATTTCAGATGATCATCGGAATGAAATTGTGACTTAGCGGATGATGTTGTCGCGTCATATGTTTATTTTATGTAAATATAAGTCATGAAATTTTGAATCTCGCGACAGTAAAAGGTGATGGTGTTTTTACGTTGGCTTTGCTCTTTTGGTGTTGGAAATCTATTAAAATTGGTAGCTGGGTGGTGGCTTTGAAATACATGATGTGATACAAAATAAATCAGTTGGCGGGCATGAGTTACTCATTGAGATTGTCCATAATGTCAACTGCAACTAAGTGCCATTTAAATTAATCCTAGCAACACCTTGCTGTGATATAGAATATTTCTATAACGACCAGAAAGATGTTTAACCATTAGAATAAAATAGACAACGATCAGTATCACCAAGCAGAAAGAAAAAAAAAACAGTAGCATAAAAAAATGTCTCCAATGAAGCAGTTTTTATTTACAACAAATACATATGGTTTCACGTGCATAATGTTTAGTCAAAGTTTAATACTTTGATAGTTCATTTTTTTTCTCGAAGTCAAAAAAAAAAAGTTAGTGAAAGGGGCCTTCAAGCATCTAGGGGGGAAGAGGGATCCCCACATTTGTGACGATGTGTGACGAGGGGGGGGGGGGAGAAGGGAGAGTTTAAGAATTGTGAGGTCACTGCCAAAAATGCTACTTTAAATCAAAGATCCACTTATATATTCGATTTCTTACTATTTATTTTATGTCGTAAAACGCGTGTTACGATATTAGATTGCAGCCCTACGCCATATACATACTTAAATGATAATAAAGTGGTTTGAAAAATGGCCACTTTAAAATAAAAATAACTGCTTTGGGGAAAGGGGGTCGCATCTTTGTGACGTCATATTGGAGGGGTTTATACTTTTTGGGGGGAATCCTGACGAGGGGGGAGGGGTGTTGAAAATCGGCTAAAATCGCGTGACGTCAATCATGGATGGCCCCAAAGAGAGAGTCTGAGAATTCAGAATGGAACACACTCTTGTTAAGGTCAGCCAAACAGCCGTTGTGTTTGTCGACTGTGCTAGCAGACATTCGTCTCAATGTCAACGTTGCCTGTGAAAATGACTTGGCGTCAGTAACTTCTACTCTAGGGAATGCAAATATGAATCTTTTAACACTGGGCAAATCTGACAATCTTCTCAAATATGAATCTTTTAACACTGGGCAAATCTGACAATCTTCTCAAATATGAATCTTTTAACACTGGGCAAATCTGATGATCTTCTCAAATATGAATCTTTTAACACTGGGCAAATCTGATGATCTTCTCAAATATGAATCTTTTAACACTTGGCAAATCTGACAATCTTCACAAATTCAACTGAAGCTAACAATATCTTATCTTAAATGTTACAGACGCTCCCTCTATACAGAAGATTATTGCGTCCTACGTTTATCTATAGTTTGTGATTAGTCCTACATTCTTATTAGGGTTTTAAATGATGATAAAGTGTTGGCTTTCCTGGTTTCTTCAGGCAACCTATCACACGCCCGAATTCCGGACGGAAAGAAAGAAAACTTGTATGTGTTTGTTCTTGCATATGGAATAAGAAAGTTGTTTTTATCCTTATGTCTATCTGAGGGTTGTATTAAGTTATCTTTGTGTTGCATTTCTAAATTAGAATCAATTGCTTTATGTATAATTAATTACTAATTTAGTCTAGGTTCTTCTATCCTCTAGTGTTTCAAGGTTTAATGATTTAACTAATGGTGTTACTCTTGTCAGTTTTGAATATTCTGCAGTAATGAATCTTGCAGCTCTTATTTTAATTTGTTCTAGTTTATCAATATTTTCTTTGGTGGATGGGTCCCATACAAGAGTTGCATATGCTAGTATAGGTCTCACCAGGGTGAGGTAGCCTTTTAGTTATATATCTTTATCACATTTGTACATGTTTCTTTTTATGAAACCTAAGGCTTTGTTTGATTTTGTAATAACTTCATTGACATGGGGATTCCATGATAGTTTTGGTATCTCACAACAATTGACCGTCCCCATTCAGTGGAACGGATTTACTCAAACTCAAAGACTTATGTAGGGACGCTAAGATGTGCCGACTAAAGCAGTAAAAGTTTGCTAACAAATTAAGTATGAAATGTGTAACGTATTATAAACATTTTCTGTAAGGCATCTAAATGGAAAATATATTATTAATATATTAAATATTGAAGTTTTTTAAGCACCAACAAGAAACAGCTAATTGTAACTTTTCCATTACGATCCGTGGTGTAGCTGTGGCTTTAGGGGCCCGGGGGGGAGCTTGGCCTCTTTGGGGGGTCCTGCATACATGGTGGTGGCGTAAAATTTAATGGAACAAATTTCAGACATTCCTTTGGAGGGCCCTTTTAAGTGGAGGCCCGGGGACTTTCGAATTCGGACCCCCTCCTCTATCTACGAAACTGAATACGATTCATTGAAAATGTTAACTTAATTACTAAGATAGTATGACTCTTTATCTTTTTATCTGAATCGATAGAGGCGCTCCTTCTATGTAGAAGATTATTTCGTCCTACACTTATTCATGGTTTATTTAAGCTTGCATTTTTATTAGTATTTTTAATGTTGATATTGTGTTGGTTTTAATCTTTTCCTTTGGCAACCCTTTCAACGTCCTAATTCCAGTAAATTATTTCATGAACCTGCTCTTGTCTATAGAATGGAGATCAATGTTTTTATCAACACATTTTTAAGGGCTAATTTAAAACACATATAGAAAAAAAAAAAATCCAAATATATATGGCTTAATGACTGGCGCTATAAAGTAAATTTTTATGTAAGTTATGAAGCAATTATAAAATATAATGATTTTAATTATCGTTTGGTTTATTTTAGTGTTAACTGTCATCTTATTCCAATACGAAAATTTTGATTGGGCGAATTAAAAAAAACATTCTTAACAAAAAACTACGGCTAGGCAATGACATAAGGGGCATAATAAATACAACTCAGAAACGTCTTCATACAAATAGTAGCTTCCCTTATGGATCCCTTTCGGTGATTTGAAAAAAAGATTGATGAAAAATCGGGTTTATTTTAATTTGTAATTGTTTTTTTAATATTTTTATTTTTATTGATGTTTTTTCTTTCTTTCCCCTTGTAATTATGACGTATTATAGTAATGTGATGTTTATAGAAATGTGTTGTTTATTGCAATGCCATGTTGATAATAATATGTTTGTAGTAATTTGTTTTCTAATAGTGACATAATGTTAATAGCGATCTGTTGTTTTGTTAATTACAAAACGAACTTGAGTTGGGCAGGGCCAGAATCACAGGAAGGGGGCACGTGGTCGAGTGGCAGCGCGCTCGACTAGCATGCCGATGGTCACGGGTTCGAATCCATGCAAAACCCGGGGTCTGTCCCCGTGGCCTAGGGCGTCCCTGAGTCTACCCAGCTCCGAATGGGTACCTAACATTAGTTAGGCGGCTGGGAATCCTCATAGCGCTGCATCATCCTTCATTGTCTGTGGACGCAATTATCTTCTGCATAGAAGGAGCGTCTGTAGATCTAAGATAAATAAGAAGAAGATAAGGTTGGTGTGGAAGGGGTTGTAACCAATGATTCCTCTAGAGTTCGTTGGTCCGTGTGCAAAGTGAAAAAAAAACAAAAGCTGTGTTCAAAGTTGTGCAGCATCCATTTTCTGTGCAATATTACAAAATTTGCTGCATGTTGTTTCTAAATTGCTGCGCGGCGTCCGTCAGATATCTGTGCAACCACGCAGCTTAAAGGGAACATTGACCATCAATCGACTTTAGTGACATATGATAAAATGTTTGTGCACCACCAGCGATGTTCCCTCTAAGCCTAGGGCTGGACAATAACTTGAAAATTAGATTAATTCTGAAGGTAAGCAGTCTTCAAAATCCCTTGAATATTCTTCCATTAACTTGGCTACTGCCCATCGGATGGCGTCATTGCTGAGCTCAGTTAGGTTTGTAAGAAAGCCAAATTTCTCAAGGATGTCTTTATATGCGCCTAACCGATGTTGTAGGGCTCAAGAAAATTTGTCAATGATTACCAGAAATACTGTTTTGGTGACGTGCCTTTATCAAACTGACCTTTCTTGTTTTGGTGACGTGCCTTTATCAAACTGACCTTTCTTGTTTTTTTGATAGTATTGATGATTGTTTATTTTCTTTTTTTCCCCACATAATTGTCCTTTTCTTTTTGTCATAATAGGGATAAAATTAAGAATGCCGTCTTTTAACAAACTCAATGAGAGACTTTAAAGGCATGGCTGAATTTAAAGATATTCTCGGCGCTTGAATAAATACATTGGTTTTCTGAAATCTTTCTAAAATTGTTTCGAAAATGTCAAGTAAAATAGCTCCTAACAGTTGTTTAAGTTCTTTCCGAAATCCTTCTGCTTCAAGTCAACAGTCTCTTAGTTAGTTGCTAATTCTGTCAATGCTGCAATAATCTTATGGTATGATTTATTAAGAGACCTTACAGCATCATGTCGGTCTGACCATCTTGTGAGACACAAAGCTTTGTTAACAGTTATCATTTTTATGTTTTTGAAGTACCTGTCAATGTTGAGTAGATGCAACATGCCAGTTATAAAGATTTTGCAGAAGACAAAGCAAATATGTGCACTTTCCCAAAAATATTAAGGGAATGGGCTGTGAACGGCGCATAATAAGCAACACTGCATTTCTCACGAGGAATAGCCTGGACTCAGTTATACTTCCTACTCATATTTGATCTATTGCCGTGTGACTGTCCAAGGCATTTTCAGGGTGTCATACAAACATTTACCCATCTTTATTATACTCCATAATGACATTTAAATCAATGAGGGCTCCTGGCGTCAGCCCGCTTAGCCCCCCCCCCCATTTAATCCGCCATAGGGGAGTGGGTCACGTATCAGTGACGATATGTGACGAGAGGGAAGGGGTGTTTAAAAAATGTGGCATCACATTAAAAAAACGCACAGCTTGAAATAAAAGTTCCACTTAAATATTTGATTGTTTACAATTTATTTAATGGCGAATTCAATGGCTTCACGCGTGTTACGATATTATAGTATAGCCTTACACTAAATACATATTTAAATGACAAAAATCAATTTGCAACAGGCTAATTTTTATTTAGAAAATACTGTTTTGGATGTGGTGTCAAAGCTTTATGACGTCATAGCGGGAAAAAAGGGTGAGATCTAAGTTTTTGTGACAAAGTATGACACGGGGGGAGGGTGGGTAAAATTCGGGTACATCACGTGACGTCATTTATGAACGGCCCCTTAAGTCGTGAAGGGGTGACACTATGAGCTACCGCCCCGGGTGACAATAACCCTAGCGTCGCCTCTGCGAAAATATTTACAATTTTTAGCGCATTTTCGACATGTCGAAATCGCTATTGCACCCGTTTTGTCCGTCCGTCCGTCCGTCTGTCATCACCCTTGATCACAGCATCCATAAGTCCTAGACCCATGATGTATATATGTTTTTTGTATGCCCTGACCTGCCATTTGTGCATCAACACTCAGTTACTCGATCCGTTTAAAAACCCCGTTAAAACTACCAAAAAATATTTCGAATCGAGAGGTAACACTAACGCAAGGAACGGTCGCCATTGCCGGAAGTTCAATGCATAATACATCAAGCATTGAAGAGTGGTGTGAAAGGGTGCAAAAGAATTAGTTTTTTTTTTTTTAGTTGACGTCATTAGAATATGTGTAAAAGTTTAGAGAGTTTTACGTCATCATTTGTGGTGACTTGTAGTTGGATTAGAGAGAAAATATTTTTTTTTTAAATGTAAAGAAATGACTTTTAAATAGAAAAAATGTCAGGTATATTCATTACACAAGAAAATTCATAAAAATATGTCTAAAATCTAAACACAATTACTGATAACTACATAATTCTGATATCTAACATAAGTACTGATACATAATACGAAAATGCGCTAACACGTCCTGAATTCCAATAGGTACCAGGCTTAACATGATTTTTTTATTAGCTATTTATACTTGCAAGTTACTTGTCAAGCCACTAGAAGCCTATAGATCTACTCACTGGTGGCCTCCTTATCAATTTCATTACAGAAGGTAACAACACAAGAAACTAATGAGTTATTTTTGTCTTACTTCGCTAATTTTCCCCCAATAATACCAATGTTTAAACAGCTTCTAATGTTACTAGATCTTCTAAATGATGATATAGCCGACAAAGACATCCATCCATAAAGCTTCCAGTATTTCTTTCAATTTCCTTAGGAAGCGAGTAGGCAGGACTCAAAAAAAAAAAAAAAATCAATTTCCAGTTAATTTCAAAATATGTATTTAAAATATTATTTATTTACCTGTTGTTGTCGGGTTGTTTTGTTTGCTTAAATAAAATTTATATTTATTTATACAATTACGTTTCTTCAAAACCGTGTTACATATCTAAGGTTAATTTAAGTATATATTTTTTAAAGTTCATTTCCCAGAATTAAACTGTACTCCCGAGTCCTTCATTTACATGGTAACAAAATTAAATTAAGCAAGTCCTTAACTCGTACCAGCTTATGTAGATTACCATAATGGGTTCTGCCCCTTATTTTAGATAACATTTAAATACAATACTAGCAACCAAGATAATTACAAAAGCTGATTTCAACCCAGAAACATGCAGAAACAAAGAATTTCAAACAAATACAAGTTTAAAATGTGTATATTTTGACGACTTGGACATGAAATATAGGAGAGAGGGAGGCAGAGGTACAGATTATGTCGTCAGACTTCAAATGTCACACACAAGGTGATTAAACAAGGGATAGGACATAAAATGGAAGGGGAGCTAATGTTATAGTTTAGTCATTGTGCCTGCATCGTCTACAATAAAAAATGAACCCAACCACATACCAAAACAAAACAACAACAAAAAATAAAAATAATAATTAATAAATTAAATGAATGAGTTGATATCGCTCTGTTGGTGTACATTTTTTTAAAGCTTGAAAACTTAAAAAGAAGTAATATTAAAAATAAGTTTAGTTTAAAAACAATTAACATAAAAAAGTTTCAGAAGATGTATTCTTTAAAAAAAAATAATAAACGCTAACATTACATACAACACACACAAAATATATGTTGCATAACGCAGTTTATTATAACTTAGAAATACAACACAAAGATAACTTAATACAACACTCAGATAGACATAATGGTAAAAAACAACTTTCTTATTCCGTATGCAAGAAAAAAAAAACATACAATTTTTATCTCTTCTCATCCGGAATTCGGGCATGGATTGTGTTTCCTGAAGAAACCAGGAAAGCCAACACTTTATCATCATTTAAAACACAAAAAGAATTTAGGACAAAATACAAAACATAGATAAGTGTATGACGCAATAATCTTCTGTATAGAAGGAGCGTCTGTAACAGATACGATAAGATATATGAGTAGATCTATATGATTTAGTTCAATACATTATTATTATTTATATCAAGACTCGAGACAATTAAAAAACATCTTCAGGATTTTGATTATTTTTAATTTAAATAAAATACATGTATCATTGTGTATGGTCCATACTATGTACACATTTATCTTAAGTTCACTGATTTCTCATTTGTTTATAAAACTGAATAGCTAAATTCAAATAAATCATTATTAAAATAAGATTTTTTTTTTTTTTTAAAATCGGTTAAAGCGGCAATATGAGCCCACTATCGTCCTTCAAATCCATGCTGGCAGTTGTGTCTCAGCCCATAGCTTGTGATGCCTTTGATTTCTTTCTCTCTTCTTCTCATGCTCCAAACTGCGGATCACAGTCATTTACCGAAAATCTTTTGGCGGCCGTAAAAATTGAATATAATTCAAAACCATTGAGCCCGATTTTTTTTTAAAAAAGTGTTATTTAATGTTTAATTTAGAGTTTTAAAAATTAACATGTTCCAAGATAGGTGCTGCTATTCTAGGGTTGTTCTGATTGATAGTCCAACTATCACCTCTCAACGCCACGTTCTGCTCTACACCCTTCTGTCAATGATGCGTTTCTATCAACAGTAAATAGAGAGTGCAGATGCGGTAAAGATTATTTTTTATAACATCATCTTGCAAAGTTCGTGGTTTCTGTACTTAATACTACTGTGTATTCACTGGGTAAATTAAAGGCACAGGCACATGTAGCGGTCGAACCAACTTTAAGTTTACGTCAAGAATCTGCATTAAGTTCAGTCTCAATATTTTAATATAAAATAATATATTCTTGATTTACTTTCTCTGTCTCAGTTTTGGATCAAATTGCATTTAATTTTCTATTTAATTTTTTTTTTTTAATGAAAGGGTGGAACAAGTGGGGGAATGAGTGTAAATTTCAGGTAGACCCCTCAGCCGACGCCGCGCGCCGAATACGCCGCAAAATTTTCGTCCGCCGAAAATCCGCCGGAAAATATTCGGCGCGCTGCATTAGCCGCCGAATTTTGTCGGCCGTAAATCCGCCGAAGAATGAACGAGCCGCCGAAAAGTAATGTTTTTGTTTTCTTAAGTTTCATTGCGTTCCGTTTTAAGATCGATTGTTGATTGTATTTTTAGAATAACCGTCGCCGTAAGTGTGACGAACATAAGTTATTTGTATAGTTTGTTTAAACCTAAATAATATAATTACTGATACAGTACTTGCATGTTATCTTTTTATTAAAATCTTAATTTATAAAATACTAATACTAAAATAAATACAAATTAATTAAATAATTAAAATTATCGTTAAGCTTTGTCGTAAATAGGCGACTTATTTTTACTCAATTATGGCACAACGATCTTCTACCTTTATTAGCAGAAAAGTAAGCCTATATAATATACTACTATATAACTATATTAACTATATACTATAATAATATATAATAATATAAGCTATATTAATTGTTTTAATTAACTAGATAAATACTAGCTTAGTCAACAACTGATGATTTTTAAGGGTGATCGTGAAGCTTTAGCACGTATATTATTTCACTGCGAATTTTATTTTTTCGTGAGAACTTTCATTTTTAATTTATTAAATGCATTTATATATGTTATATCTTAGCTATTATAGCGCTAATTTGCGAGGCTTTTTAATTTATAAGGCTGTTTTCGGCTCTTGATGCTACATAATAAGAGCAGAGTATGTTACATCCATTTTGTTTATCTAGCACCCTACTTGCTGGGTTGTCACAGCAAGAGGTTAAATGAAATTTTCTCACTTACAAACAAGCAAAAAAGAAACAAACATCTAGTAAGGAAATAAAAAATGAAACTTTTATTAAAATATTTATTGATCTTCTAAGAATCTTAAAATGGATAAATAAAACTTTAAAAAAAAAACATCTTCAATCATTAAATTTATTTTAGCATGGGTTGTTCCAGGTAAATAAAATCTGGCTAGCAGGGTGCTAGATAGACAAAAATGATGCATCCTACTGTGATAATGTAGCGTCAAGGGCCGAAAAAGCCTTATAAATTGAAAAGCCTTACAAATTAGCGCTATAATAACTAAAATATGACATATATAAATGCATTTAATAAATTAAAATTAAAGTTCTCACGAGAAAATTAAAATTTGCAGTGAAATAATATACGGGCTAAGACTGCAGGATTACCTATTTACGTTACACCATTTCTAATGTAACAATTCTTTATGACTATATGATGATTTAAGGTGAACTCAAATGTCAGCAAATTTCATCTTAACCTGGAAGAGAGGCAGTTCATTAAAAACCTACAAGTAAAACCTAAACCGCCTAGCCTACATGGAAATTCTAAAGCACAATGCTGGAAATATTTCGGTGGCCTGTTCTCTGCTGATGGGAGAAATGTAGACGAAGATCGAGTTTATTGTCAGCTGTGTCTCACTGCTCAGCAGTCATTGGGTGACAAGGGTCACATTTCAAAAGTAACCAATTTTGCCGCAATTACATCAAGTGGCAATATGAATCTTCACTAAAGTGTCAAGCACAATGTGTCAGTAGAAAGTCAAGAAAAGTCTAATAAAATTTTGGAATATTTCCGTAAATATGGAGAAGACAACAGTCAATGTCTGGCAACATAAAGTCATGAACTGTTATCTGGTTCTGTAGAGACTTGCTCGCCTTTTAAAATGTGGCTAAAGATGGTTTTGTTGACTTCTTCAAAATTAATTGCTCTTCTCTCAACATGGCACCTGTAACAATAGCTGGAACAGCCCTGGATGATGTTTACCAAGCCGTCAGGTCAGCAGTCAAAACGAAAGTGGCTGATAATAAACAGCAAACGATCAAGCCTAACAGCTGATAAACCACATCGCGTTTGTTTTATCCATGACAATTATAAACTGATTTTCTAAGTGCATAACGGGCTAGAGTGACCGAAACTGATTGAGTGGAATGCATTCATGATTCATGCACAATTTTAGTAGTATTTAAAAGTTAAAGTAATAAATTTTTCTGAAGTATTGTAAAAGTGTTTTATTGCTGAAGATTTATTTCTTCATTATTGGCCGGGCTTCAGCCAAATTTCAGCTGAATATTTCGTAATCAGACAAAAATCAGCCGCAAATGTCAATTTACGGAGAATTCCGGCTAATCCGGATATCAGCTGAAAAATTATGTCAGCCAGCCGAAATTTTAAAATCCGGCTAATCCGGATATCAGCCGAAAAATTATGTCAGCCAGCCGAAATTTAAAAAAAAATTCGGCTGGCAGGTCTAATTTCAGGCCATAATAAAATATTAATCATAACTTTCTTTAAATTCGAATACCTACATTGTTTGTTAATATCGATTACAAATTAGTATCGATATTATTCAGTGCCGAAGAACAGAGACTGCTGCCAGGATAGTGATGGAGAAAAGGGAGAAATGGAACAGCGGATTAAATGGATGTTTGGATTACGAATTATAATATGTTTTTTTATTATTTCATTTCATATAGGTAAATATATTATACATGAATAATTTAATGTGCACACAATTAGAACAGATGTATAAATAATACTTTATTACCGAGTCTGGAATGAAGAATCTGCATTGTTTAGTTTACAGTTTAGTCTTTGTATTGTAGTTGTAGAGTAGACGTATCAGAATCAGTGTAGTCAGATAACTTACCGTCACTATTGAGACTTATTTTACAAATGAACACTGAGTCCGTGTTACCGGTATCGGTTAACTTGGTTGAAGTCTTGTCTAAAATTCAAATTATATGCTTAAAAACACTGATAAAATAAATAAAGATATTGTCAGAGTACTATTACCTGGGACTGGGATGGGCATGGGATGGGAATTTAAAATAGGTAATTAGTTTAATTAGGTCATATTCATATTTTTAAAATGATGATTCATTTACTGTTACTGTTACTGAGTTACTGTTACTCAACTCATTTACTTTTCTCGCTAAAGGCTAAAGTTACAATAATAAAGCCAGATGAAATTAAAAATAAAACGTATTTTATACATCATAAACAGTTATATTATATTATATCCACAGCTATAACCATTATTGTAACACTACTAAGAAATGAGTAGCCTACTGCCTATGCTGACTTTTTAGACAGTCACAACGCTGCTTAATAAATGACACTAAAGTAATACTAATGTCACTAATGTAGTTCTAGACCTGTCACTAATTTAGAGTTTAGGGCTATGGTAGGTCTAGCACTAATCTAAATAAGTAAAGTACCGGCACCAATTTTTTTTTTACAAAAAAAGCACTGCTAGAAGTTAATACACAAATAACAGGGACAGGGGTCACCAAACTTCATTCATTGCGGGCCTGATGTGTTGACTTAACAAACTTCATTTTTTTTAAAAAATGTGCACACTGACATTATATGTTGTTCCAAACACTGATGACATGCCAGCGACAAAATTTCATTAAAAAAAAATTCAACTTTGGGTAAGCAGAGGTACAAATTGCACAGCATCAATTTTTGTGTAATATTTTACAAAATTTGCTGCGCAGTAATTCAACACAGCTGTGCAGCATCAGTTAGATGTCAGCGCAGTCGCGCAGCTTAAAGTGAACATTGACAAGGGGTGGTGCAAAGTAAGCTAACATTTTTTAAAATAAATAAAATAACATAATTGAAAATAATAAATTTTAGTCAATAGGCAGCAAAGATTTCTCCTTATGTATCTGCTAGTATTCTAAATTTAATATTATCATTGTATCAAAACGTCTGGTGTTTCGAGTACAGTTGGCAGTCCGGATGAAATGTCGCCCGCCAGCCACAGTTTGGAGACCCTTGGTCTATAACTATGCAAACTATTTATAGAACTATAAGAAAAAAGCAAAATATAAATTATAAAAATAAACTCGTGACTAATATAATATTAATCAAAATCATGTTAATGTTACTCATCATCATACTCATCCTATATTATTTTGAAATGATGAACCTAAAAAATTATTAAATTCAATTGTAAACACAATTATAGAACTTTCAAAATTAACCTGTGGCGCAATTGATCATTTAAAAATATTTACACTACTTTATGATTTTGCCTATAAAAATTATTGAAGTTTGGGAGGGGGAGGATGGGGCTATGGAAGTTGGGAAGCAATGGCCATAATTATGTACCTTGAAGTAGAGTCTAAACTTGAGTAAACTAAATCTAAGAAAAATTAAAATATTGCTTATTGACAATTGTGATTTAAGATTAGCTGTAAATATGGATAGGTGATAAGGTAGGGAAATACAATGAAGATTCCAAAATCTCAAAAGAAAGTAATTCTAATTATGTAATAAGAACGTTTGCTTAATTGTTGAAATATTATATAAAATAATATAAGTTTCTTTGTCAAGTTATTCATATGATAGTAACTGTTTTGAAGCACACAGTTAATTCACACAGTCAGTCATAAATTGTTATTAAGTCTAAGTAAAAGCATCAATTACAACTGCAGGCATTACAAGAGAATGAGCCTGAATATTACAGAGGAGATCTATATTTCTGAATCATTAGCCTAAGCCTACATATAATTTCTTAAAATAATTTCTTTAATCAGGTGAAGCATTTGAATTTAACAATACCTTTAATTTGATTTTTTATTGACTTCATTATTCAAGTAAAATGACATTACAAAACTCGATTCTAGTCAGACAACTATAACTATAAATTTTAATTTATTAACTTCCAGAGTCAATTTTTCAACACTTTACTTAATTGGCAAAATGATTATAGATAATTGTGTTGTCAAAATTCATTTGAAATTTTAAGTTAATTATTTAAAAGTAATTCTTTTTAATTTGCTAAGATATATTTATTTGCATATATGTATAGCAAGGGTATGATTGCTGTTTGAAATGTTGACTAATGCCCAGGCCAATTGCTTAATCCTGAGGGAATTTTGTTTGAATAAATTAAAAACAATATCCCCTTCATTGGTAAACAATTCCCTTTGATTTTATGCAAAGATGCTTGTATCCATGGGCGTCGCTATGAATTTTTCCAGGTGGGGGGGGGGGGGGG
>MUZC01000064.1:21861-33335 GCA_002072015.1 Radix auricularia
AAAAAAAAATCACGTTTTTAAAATTTAATTGACAATACCATACATGTTCAATTTTCAATTAAATTTAAGTTAAGTATAACATAAGGGCTGAAAAGGTCTTAGCTATTAATAAGACTCATAAATTAGCGCTGTATTAACTAAAATACAACATATTTAATGCATTCAATAAACTACTAACGTAAGTTCTCACTAGAAAATTAAATTTTGCTGTGAAATAAATTATGTATAGAAACTGCAGGATATCAGAAAAATTTTTTACAAGTAGTGCAACAAAGGATTTTGAAATGCTGTTGTTAGAATATTTTGGGGCGCCTGCAGCATCTGATTTATCATTGGCTTTGAGAACAACAGTACAAGTTCAACAGCCAGACACAACTGAGGCAACTGTTTCTTATTTTATTGTCCCTGAAACTTATTCATTTCCTAAATTGGATATTGGAAGGTATTTCAGGACACTTTGACCTATCAAATCAGTTGAAATTGCAGCTGATTCATGATTGTTGGACCCCTGATAAAATGTATGAGTTTAGAGCTGACAGTGAGGGAAACAAGAGTTTTTAAATATGCATGGTTATCAAACTATTCACTGTGGCTTTTATACTCGCAAATATTAAAAGTTGCCTTTTGAAAATATTGTGTGTTGTTTCAGCAAAAAGTAATTCGAGGAGTTCAGTAGGCATTTGTCATCATACCATGCACAAAATATAAAGATTTCAACAAAGATCCACGTAGCCACATGCAAAGCACATGACACAAAGGCTCTCATGAAGATGCAAGCAATTTTTGTTGCATTATTGAAAGCCAAAGCAGTTTCTACAGATGAGCAGTTGGACTGATCTTTTAGAAGAAAAATTCAAGAAAATCACAACAAACTGGGTCCCATCATTTCTACAATCCTATTTTGCAACTTGCATGATTTACACCTTGTGGAAAAGAATCAAATTCTGGTAATTTTTATAACCTGTTTCGAATTGATTCTGGAGATGAAGTTCGTGGTAATGATTTGTCAATTGGTTCTTGTAGGGCCAGGTATATCTAGGCATATACGCAAAACACTCTCTTGTGTGAAGACATTGTTCGTAAGGGAAATAATTCAGTTGCATTTTCTATACTTGCCGATGAGACGAACGACATTACAGGCACTGAGCAGATGTCACTTGGTGTTAGATTAATCAAAGAACAAAATGGGAAAATGATGGTCACAGAAGAATTCCTGGGATTTATTCAAATTTTTGTATAGAACAGCTGAAGCTTTAACCAACACCATCATTACAAATTCATTAGAATTTGAATTTGGATTAGATATGACAAAGCTTGTTGGTTAAGGATACCTACCATGGCAAGAAAAGAATAAGTTCTGTAATCTCCATGGCATAATTTTTTATTTATACTTAAATATAAATATTTAAATAAATTGTTGCATTATGTTATAATTTATGCATTTATTTCAAAGGTGGCTCTAAAGGATTACACAAGCCAAAAAGTATTTCATTTTTCCATCGTCACCATGATTGCCTTGTTTCATTATATTTTAATCATCATATGGTCAACTCCACTCAAGTGACTGGGGTAAGTAAATGGTTTTGTTACAATAATTTAGGTTATAAGAAGAACTTTTTTATATTCAAAAGTGTGTTTGGAGTCTTAGCTTACATTCAGTTGTCACTTAATTAGTTAATAAAATACACAAATAGTTGATGAGTTTTACAAAAACAAAAAGTCCAATCAATAGTAACTGTGGAAGGGGTGCTGCACAACAGTTTGGTAGGGGACGCAACATCCCATAGTACTTTAGCAAGACTTGTCAGCCCCTAACAATTAACCTTTGAAAAAATGTTCATGTCAATATGGACTGTGAAGAAAGAGCCAAGACAAGTCATCAACTCCTTTTTCTCTTCTCACACTTATTTGGACTCACCTGCCCATAGGTGTAACTCATCAAATTGCTTTATCAACAGAATTCATAATTTGACCATTCAAAAACATAAGATCTGGTTGCATGATAATTTCTAACACAAAATAAAACAACTTCACACCCAAAAAAGATTAAGTTAGTTTAACATTAAACTCTCTAGAAACAGGTGTTAACCTACCCGAACCAAAACAGCCTTGAGTTACTGCAGCTGTCTGTGGCTCTTTTTTAGGTGACTATATAACAGGCTTTTTTTTTATTTGGGTTCATAAGATAGGAAAATGTATTTTACATCTTAGAGCCACAGTTGTAATCAAATTTTTAGGAAATTCTATATACCAAATGTTTGAAGAAACATGCTATTTGGTTATCAGACTTGAGTATGATGACTTTAACTTGTTATAACAAATTGAATCATTTTACCTATTCTTTTAATTATACACAATTATAGCACATTATAATTTTCAGATTGCTCATTCCTTATACTTACATTGAAAATAAACATTAAATAAAGAAATTACAAAAAATGAATCAAATGGAAAGTAATTATCTACCATTACTAACAACAGCAATTGTAAAATGTGTAATTAATTATATTTGTTATTAATTATATCAAGTCTGTCAGTTACTTTGCATAAGATTGATAATCTCAAAAACTAAAAGTCTGTTTAACTAAATAAGGCAAATAGCTTTGTGAAATTTCATTAAAACACCCTACTGTAATTAAATGTAATGGTTAAACAGAAAACATGTTTAAATATGGCAACTTTATTTAATTCTATGATTTTTTTTTGTGTGCAAAATAGTTCAAAATTGAACAACGAAAAAAACGATGACTATGATTTTTAACTGAATAGTGTGTTTAGTTTCGGCGGCTGAGCTATTGAGTGTGGCACCCTTAGTCTATGTTTAAAGTGACTTAGTCACAAGGACTTCATTACTGGGTTCTACAGTGATCTACGTTGTTTCCATGAGACCTTGTTTTTTTGTCACTTGTTATGTCTTTTGTCGTTTTGTGACTTGTTGTTTACTCTGGCTACCCAGGTTTGTCTTGGTAAAATAATGCCACCCAGCTATCGGGGTTGTCTTGCTGTAATAACGCCACCCAACTATCAGGGTTGTCTTGATGTAATAACGCCCCAGCTATCAGGGTTGTCTTGTTATAATAACGCCCCAACTATCAGGGTTGTCTTGTTATAATAACGTCAACCAACTTTCAGAATTGTCTTGTTATAATAACGCCCAAACTATCAGGGTTGTCTTGATGTAATAACGCCCCACTTATCAGGGTTGTCTTGTTATAATAACGCCCCACTTATCAGGGTTGTCTTGTTATAATAACGCCCCAACTATCAGGGTTGTCTTGATGTAATAACGCCCCACTTTTCAGGGTTGTCTTGTTATAATAACGCCCCAACTATCAGGGTTGTCTTGTTATAATAACGTAAACCATCAGGGTTGTCTTGTTATAATAACGCCCCAACTATCAGGGTTGTCTTGTTATAATAACGTCAACCATCTATCAGGGTTGTCTTGTTATAATAACGCCCCAACTATCAGGGTTGTCTTGTTATAGTAACGCCCCAACTATCAGGGTTGTCTTGTTTAATAACGTCAACAACTATAAGATTTTGTCTTGTTATAATAACGTCCCAACTATCAGGGTTGTCTTGTTAAAATAACGCCCCAACTATCAGGGTTGTCTTGTTATAATAATGCCCCAACTATCAGGGTTGTCTTGTTATAATAACGTCAACCAACTATCAGGGTTGTCTTGTTATAATAACGTCAACAACTATAAGATTTGTCTTGTTATAATAACGCCCCACTTATCAGGGTTGTCTTGTTATAATAACGCCCCAACTATCAGGGTTGTCTTGTTATAATAACGCCCCACTTATCAGGGTTGTCTTGTTATAATAACGCCCCACTTATCAGGGTTGTCTTGTTATAATAACGCCCCAACTATCAGGGTTGTCTTGATGTAATAACGCCCCACTTATCAGGATTGTCTTGTTATAATAACGCCCCACCAACTATCAGGGTTGTCTTGTTATAATAACGCCTCAACTATCAGGGTTGTCTTGTTATAATAACGTCAACCAACTATAAGAGTTGTCTTGTTATAATAACGCCCCAGTTATCAGGGTTGTCTTGTTATAATAACGCCCCAACTATCAGGGTTGTCTTGTTATAATAATGCCCCAACTATCAGAGTTGTCTTGTAATAATAACGCCCCACTTATCAGGGTTGTCTTGTTATAATAACGCCCCAGCTATCAGGGTTGTCTTGTTAAAATAACGCCCCAACTATCAGGGTTGTCTTGTTATAATAACGCCCCAGCTATCAGGTTGTCTTGATGTAATAACGCCCCAGCTATCAAGGTTTTCTTGATGTGATAATGCCCCAGTTATCAGGGTTGTCTTGTTGTAATAACGCCCCGGCTATCAGGGTTGTCTTGTTATAATGTCAACCAACTATCAAGAGTTGTCTTGTTATAATAACGTCAACCAACTATCAGGGTTGTCTTGTTATAATAACGACCCAGTTATCAGGGTTGTCTTGTTATAATAACGCCCCAGATGTCAGGGTTGTCTTGTTATAATTACGCCCCAGCTATCAGGGTTGTCTTGTTATAATTACGCCCCAGTTATCAGGGTTGTCTTGTTATAATAACGTCAACCAAATATTATCAGAGTTGTCTTGTTATAATAACGCCCCAGATGTCGGGGTTGTCTTGTTATAATAACGCCCCAGCTATCAGGGTTGTCTTGTTATAATAACGCCCCAGCTATCAGGGTTGTCTTGTTATAATTACGCCCCAGCTATCAGGGTTGTCTTGCTATAATAACGCCCCAGATGTCGGAGTTGTCAAGTGTATTAATGAAGAGACTTGTCCCATCAGTGATGTGGTTCATGCCCCTACCCCCACACCAAACATGCTCTCTCACCCCTCGCTTCAAGCTTCAGGGGAATTTATCTAGTAATGAAGATAACATTTCTGTCAAGTCGTAAATTCTAAACCGATTACTTTTTTTGTGTATTTTTTTATTTGTGTTTCTAAAGCACGGAAAGGGTTTATACCTATAAATACTGAATGTCATTATCTAAAAAATTGATAATGTTTGGCATTCACTCCCCAAATGTGTAAATTTGGGCTCACTAACTTTCCTGCACACAATTCTTGGATAAATCAATATCAGAGTGAAATAGACTTGGCCCATGGCGTTTTCATCAAATATAGGTTAACATAGCTGCCCAGGGGGAAATAACATGAGCATGTATCATCTGTTGAACAGTCCAGTAGCCACTAAGTTTTATTAGGACTGTTGGGCATACGGGTGTTTTCCTTATTACGTCTTCGGCACATTTTATCAATACTTATTTATTTGGCATACTTGTTTATTTCATGAGTTGTGAAAAGTTTTAAGATGAATGTGTATGAGGTGTGACCCCACACTTCCCAGTACAGCTTGTCTCTATGAGTAATTGCAGTGTCAGCGCTCTCACTTGACATAATTGTTACACACGTGTTCTGCTGGTTGATGTGGGGCCTTGATTAATTAATATCTGGTTCCCACGTTACAAAGATTTGAATTTAATGAACGTAGTTTGGCACATTCTACTGATAGAACTGTTGTCAATGTACACACCCTACTGTATTGTTTTAAATGTGGTATATTTATATAATGATTACCTCCTTCATAGTTAGTACTGAGCTTGATTGTTTAAATTATTAAATTTGTAATTTAGTATAATATCCCAATTCACCACTAAAAGCAATGCATAAACTATACTTATTTTATTAATTTGCCGCGTAACCTTAAAAACAGAAATATACCTTATAATAATCTAGTAATTATGGCGTAGTACATTAATGTTTAACTTAACCAGACCTCGTACTATTACCATTACCAATACAATACATGTATGACAGCAGCTAGAAGCTGCACGTCCATACACTAAATGACAGCTGTACTTTCTATATCTGACAGGGCCAACACCTGGAGAATGTCACGGTACAGTTCATAGCCTTTGGCCGTCAGTTCATAGTAGACCTTCATCTGAACAAGTGAGTACTGTATGAACGATACCACTTTATATTTCACATTTCCATTGTGCCAAATAAACTTCAACCATTCCATCTTAAATATCAACGGGCGTTCAACTGGTCATACCCTATAATGAATTATTTATTTTTTTAATATAGAAATAACTACATTTTAAAATATGGTTTGTGTGTATTTATATGTGTGTATATATATTTAAATTATTTATATATATGAAATTTTAGTCAGGGGATGTTGTGGCTAAGAAGTACTTAGAAGCAGAGAGAAATTGATAAGGCTTAATTGGTTGAAGTGAAATTCCACTTGGAATACTACAATCTGTGTGCAGATTAAAAGCGATAGTTTAATGAGCAGATGGTTGCCAAGGGAAAAAGAAGTCACTGTCACGGTTTAGAACCAGAGTTGCACATGGTCGAGTCCGCCTTTATTGCCTTAACAGACGTATCCCAACCCAAACACACCATGCTGTCTTGATGACCGCCAGTAACACTAGCCACACTCTTAGTATCGTCTCGTGCCGGCCTGTTAATTGGATGGGGGTGCGTCCGTCCCCTTAAACAAATCCCCAGACCGCTGTATCAGTCAACTTCTAAATGTGGACGAGCCGAGGGTAGAGATCTTGCTTCTTGTATGTGTCAAAAGATGCAATGAAGATTTTGGGCGTGGCGAGCCATTAAGAACATTTGTTTGAGTTATCATCAGCTGCAAGTGCTCCAGGCGTTATTTGTAGTTTTATGGTTGAGTATCCGCCGTTACTTTATGTAGTATTGGAGCAGCGTTTGCTACATTTAACTATCACACCACCAGTTTTACATTGCAGTTACATTAATCTTCATATTTTTTTAAAAATTAAGGTTTTATGAATAAGTTTGCCAATAGCGATTTACAATGTTCCCTCTAAAAGTCGTCGGTCCGCGTACAAAGTTTAAAAAAAAATAATAAAAAAAATAAATCAAGTGAAAATTTGCACAGCATCCATTTATTGCAATATTTTAAAAAATTTGCGCTCCTCGGTCAGATATCTGCATCAGATATTTTGCGCCACCGCGCAGTTTAAAGGGAACATTGGTGATTTAACAACTTCTAGATAGCATGATCATCGTCGCTTTTTTATAGCGCCCTTCCTTTATTGCTGGGAATTATTATTATTTTACTATTTTACTTCTTTATATAATACTGACTTAAAGGTCCTAAAAGAATTGAATGCATTTTTTTCATAGTTATTGTAATACAATAAATGGCGTTGTTACTTACATGTCAGACGGGCTTAAGTAAACATATCCCGTCCCCCGAATCCCCAATTGATGGAAATAGCAGTGTAATATTTCTATTCATGAATAAAATGTTACAAGTTTAAAATATATTTAATATTTTAAAAAGTCAATTTTTTTAGCTAAGGAATTATGTGTTTCGTATCTTGTAACTTCTTACAAGACTGATAACTATCGTGTCTTGTAACTTTAACAAGACAGAAATATAGTGTCTTGTAACTTCTTACAAGACTGAGAACTATCGTGTCTTGTAACTTCTAACAAGACAGAAATATCGTATCTTGTAATTTCTAACAAGACTGAGAACTATCGTGTCTTGTAGCTTCTAACAAGACAGAACTATCGTGTCTTGTAACTTCTAACAAGACAGAAATATCGTGTCTTGTAACTTCTAACAAGACAGAAATATCGTGTCTTGTAACTTCTAACAAGACTGAGAACTATCGTGTCTTGTAACTTCTAACAAGACTGAGAACTATCGTGTCTTGTAACTTCTAACAAGACAGAACTATCGTGTCTTATAACTTCTAACAAGACTGAGAACTATCGTGTCTTGTAACTTCTAACAAGACTGAGAACTATCGTGTCTTGTAACTTCTAACAAGACAGAACTATCGTGTCTTGTAACTTCTAACAAGACAGAAATATCGTGTCTTGTAACTTCTAACAAGACAGAAATATCGTGTCTTGTAACTTCTAACAAGACAGAAATATCGTATCTTGTAACAAGACTGAGAACGACCGTGTCTCGTAACTTCTAACAATATTGAGAACTAAGGAAATACCCGATAAATCTGTTCGTGTGGCAGCTTTGAGCTTCATATCACCACATACGCTTGGTCCTCCTCTAATCAGCCAAGTCCGTCACAATGCATTCCGTGGAGGCGATCGGTCAACATTGAGCCAAACTGGGGAGACCTGTTTACCGAGAACGGAGTTTAAAGAGGCAGCTTGGGACGGCTCCGTTGTTTAAACACACAAAACGGCCGTTAAGAATTGTTTAACTTCTTCATTAAATTAGTGTCCGTTAATTTGGACCACATTTGAGATTCGAGGGATTCTATCATTTGCTGCTGGGCGTTAAAATCTTTTTTTTTTTTTTTTTGGTGGGGGGAGGGAGGAGAATGTCCCATAACTACAAGTTTGTATATAACATATATCAAGCCCAATGTTAGAATATCTTTCCTTTATTAATTTCACGAATTCACGGGACTTGAGCCCTACACACAAAATCAGACCCAGTCCTTAGCTTGATACTAATTGTAGATCGGCTTTATGAGTTGTCTGGATGTCAAACATTCATCAACTTCTGGCACTCGCCGTTAATCCAATTGCTACAGATCCATAATCGTATAGGTTATATAGTGATGTAGTTAGATATCTGGCCTATCTGATTCTTGTGCCTATGGTTGAACTTCACCACACCAAAAATTACTTGGAGATTCAGTAAAGACTTATGATAGCTGAGTATGTTATAGATTTATGAACAAACTGGACTTTTGTTAGACCTATATATTATCATCTAATAACCAGTAACAAGGGGTGGACTGGAGAGTCCAAGCGGCCGAGAAAAAAAGAAAGCGGCCCTATCTTCATATCTTTATTTTCCTTGTGCATTTTTTCCATCCAAACCTGAGGGCCGAGCCCTCCATAGTCATGGGTCACTTTACAAATTACAATTTAAAAAAAACAACAGAAAAACTATAAATCGCATTAATTTATAATTATAAATAAAATATAAAAAATGCGTCAATACAAGTTATAAATAAAATTTATTCGAACTCACTGGGATGGTGTTTATAGTATAAGCAAATTCTTTAAGCTGAGTGCCATTTCGGATACATGATCTATAATTTTGTCATTCAGTTCACTTATTAAAACATCGGTTTCTGTTGACATAAACATAAAAGCTTCAAGGTGTGTAGAAAACAATGAGCTTCGCAAGCGATTCTTAATGTATTTCAGTTTAGAGAAAGATCTCTCACAAGCTACTTGGGTAGATGACAGAGTCAGTAAGAGTTTATATGCACTAAAGAGATGCTTGTATGTTTGCCCATAGAAACAGTATTTATGTGGTTCCAAAAAGCAGCAAACTGTGAATTTTTTGCAATATTTGCATTTTGCAAGTTCTTCACTGTTATCCACAACTTGGTTGTCCCAGAGTTCATGTGGCGAATCTTCACTGACTCTATCCTCTACTGAATCATCGAACATTTGGAGAAGGTATTCGTTGGGGAAAGAATTTTTAAATTTGTCCATTTTCGGTGCAAAGTCAGTTATCTCTTGTCTGAGATTAGTCACTGTGGTGCTTTCATCGAATATAAAGAGAATACTTTGAGGTGCTGCATCGTTGATGTATAAGCTAAACCTTGTTGTTAAATATCCCTCAAAATTCTGTGTATCAAGACAGACAATATCTCCGTATAAGGAATTGTGACTTTCAAATTGCTTTTCAATAGTTTTACAATTTTGTCCATGATGCAATTATGAACATCAATGCAATATCTCTCCGCTGCATTATTTCCTACTACCTACTATAACGCACTTTCTTTGGCCCACCATCGGGTTTCACTAATAGTATTTAATCTTTGGTGTCTAGATTTCTGTTGGTGATCGACCCAAACATTCATTCTTTTATATGATTCTCTAAAGAACACCGCACATGCATTATGGAGTTGAAATATGCTAATTCAAGAGGTCGTGGTTTGAGTGGTATCACTTAGAACAAGATTCAATACATGTGCTTAGCACCAGATATGCATTTGATGAGGTGCGACGTCACTCAACCATTTACTAAACCCATTGTACTGTTTTTGGATATTGGCTGCCCCATCTGTAGCATTACAGACACAATTTTCAATACTTATGTTACATGCAATGAGTCTCTCTTGAAATAATTCAAACATACCTTTTCCAGTAGTAGATGTACAATTTACAACGCATTTTAATCGCCCAGGGCTTGGCTTTATTATTATTTTTTTTTATTTGTAGCCTCATATATCACCCATATTAGTTATTAATTAGTTTCAATTCACCGGTCCTGTCGGGCCATCGGGAATTTTCCCAGCGTCCCAGTCCACCCCTGCTAATAACAATAGTCTTGTAACAAGTAGCTGCTGTAAGCTTTACAACCTAAACCCGTTACAGTGGCGTAGCTAGGGGGGGGCGGAGGGGGCGGTCCGCCCCGGGCGGCACTCATCTAAAGGGCGGCATTTTGGGCATTAATTTGAAAAATAGAGCCATTCCCGACAATAGCCCTTTTTCTTTTGAAGGGGGAAATAAGGCGAAACAAAAATACTCTTAATTTCGAATCTTAATTAGCGGATTCACGCAACATCTGTATAATTACATAGTTGTAGTTATAAATAACGCAAACCCGTTCAAAAATTAAAAATCGCTCAAAAAAGGAATTGGTTTGTTTGGAAAATTAAGCGGTATGAGTCACAAATTGCGCTATTGGAAGAAAACTGCACAAAAACAGCACATCGCCGCTGGGCCTAATAATATGTTCTATTAATATCACCACGACAGTTTTTGTGTGGAATTGTCGTCATTCGCAAAATGATGCGCTAACAAGTACCTGCATGACATGGTACTTCAAATATTGTGTTTAACTTGCAAGTATTAATTTACATTACTGTTTCAGTTTTAGAAAATAATTTTAAGGTTACCCACTAAAAATTAAATGTATTTTGTTTTAATTGCGTTAAAGTAGAACACATAATTTGTGTTTATCATTAAAATATTGTTATTCATTAAAATGCTACGTCTATCCAATTAAAGCAATGTGTAAATAATTTGAATTTTTATATTTTATTGAAAATCATTAAGATTTAGCGCAAGAACGTGAAAATATTCAAATTTATTCGCTAATAAACATCGATATAACATAAATAATTTTGAAAGTGGCATATTTCAAAAATTCCATACGTGTTGGAAAAAATTGACACCTGAAGAAGTAACAAGTAAAACGAGATCAGATGCTGGAACTTTACACAGTTCAATGCAATAATTTTTTTTCTTTTCTATAGTATCTCAATTTGTGGGAACACATTTTCTTTAAAATAAATAATGACAACCAACTTCATGGAACAAAGTTATGTGCTGTTATAGATTATAGGGAGTTGGAGACATCAACTGAACGCCGTGCTGGAAGGAGAATAAGTATGAGTGGAGAAAATTCAAGAGACGAGATTCTATCTTTAGAGCAAGTTGTACAA
>MUZC01000064.1:34126-57663 GCA_002072015.1 Radix auricularia
GGGGGGGGGGGCCTGCGAACTCAATAAATTTCTAGTGGCCTTTAATAAAAGCATCTTATATTTTTTAAAAATGTGTACTTATAGGTATATCGTCTTATTTGGCCTATTTTATTAATGCTTACATAAATATGGCATGGAATGGTTAACATGTTCCACACCTTTTACTTTTACAATGTACTTCCTTTAAATTACAATTATTTATTAATGTTTATTAATTTATAAAAACCATCATACGATCGACTTAAATGGCCGTCCTCAAATGACGTGTCGCGATTTTGGCTGAAAATTTACCCACTGTTCCCCCCTGGTCACAGGTGGTCACAAAAACGTAGACCCCTTTCTTCAATGTGACATCACAAAGCCTCCCCCCACCATAAAAGCCGTATTTTCTATTTGAAAATCAGCATGTTTCCAATTTATTTATTTTTTGTCAGTTAAATACTTTCTGTGTAAGGCTGCCCTCTAATATCGTAACACGTGTAAAACCATGTAAAACTTTATTAAATTAAGTTTCGGTAATCATATATTATTTTATTTAAGTGGAACTTTTATTTAAATTTGCGCGTTTTTGCTTGACTTCAAATGTGTGACACCCTCTCCCCCCTCCCTATATGCGTGACGTCATTTATGGACAACCCTAAACGGGCGGCAAATTGGGAGACCGCCCCGGGCGGCAAAAGCTCTAGCTACGCCACTGACCCGTTATCAACATTTTGTGTTTTGGTGTTACACGTGGTTTGGCCTATAGCACCACTGGCCCACCCCTTCCCACGCTACGAATAATGTGTGTTATGAGAAGATGCTCGGCCCAAAATGGCTGGGTGGGCGCGATATTGATTCCCTCCCTAGTAGATTACGGATAATCGATGTGCCATACCATTTGTATCCCCCTCTCAACTGCCTGAAACAACCATCCTAATTTGTTTGGCCCGTAAGTCCCGTCCGTCCTCATTCAAATAAGTCATTGTGATCTTACTGTGTGAAGCTGACTCAACCACCCCACGTTACCTTTGAATGTACAACTGACCTAATTCTTCTATCCTATCCTCGCCATCTTGACATGACCTAATTTACCCATATCGTATTCCCCAGATCCCACGAGGCTGCTAACAGCACGCGCCAACGGTAGGGATAGGGGCTAAAATTATACCGAAAACGGCTGTTCCCACAAGGGGTGGGAAACGGCTGATTAAAAAGGTCCATTCTGAAATTGGTGACTCTTGTGTGGCATAGATGATTTACTCAATATAAAGTTATTGTTCTGTCCTACATTATTAGTCTTCTAACATATTTAAACCAGGAAAACCAATTCTTTAACATTTAAATTCTGATAAAAGTGCCATGCTAGACTTAAACCACGTATACGTGTAGCACGCAATAATCTTCTGTAACAGAGAACAAATGTGGATGAGAATGCAATCAGACTTATAGATATATATATGTGTGACTAAAACAAGGTACCAATAGGCCTGACAAGACGTCACGGAACAACGCACGTTTCGGCATAAGTCTTCCTAAACGAGAAAATAGACAAAAGTAAATTAAACTTATCAAATGAAATGAAAATTAATAAAAAATGAAATGAGAAATTAGCTGCGGCGTTATCCAAAGCCAAAAAGAGCATTGATTGGTCTTTCTGGCTTTGGATAACAGTAACACCGTAGCTAAGTTCATTTCATTATTTTTATTTGTTTTTGTCTATTTGTCCTTTGAGGAATGCTTTTTTCGCTAAACGTTTGTTGTTTTGTGATGTCTTGTCAGGGCTGTAAATTCCCTGTTTTAGCCACATATATATTTATTAGGGCTGCGAAAATTACCGATTAATTTATTGATTAATCGGTAATTATTTTAATATATTAAAATTATTTTAATATATAAAATAGCTATTAAAGTTAGAGACATTATTTTTTTTAAAAAATGCTATTTATTAATAAATAATTGATTATTAATAATTAATCATGCTTTGCTTTTTTAACAAACAAACTTCTCCATTTAAAGGAGGAATGAAGAAGGTGAAAACTTTAAAATAACCTGTTTTATAAGGACAAAGATATTTTTAAAAAAAAACAACAACATTGTTTTTAATTAATTAACAATAAAAAAAAATTAATTTATTGCCATCATATTGAACTACTTATATTTAAATATATATGCTAATAATAATATATTTTTAAAATTGAATTCAATTAAATACTAAAGTTATGGGCAATTTAAAAAATGCAATAAAGGAAACAAGTGAAAAAAGTCATTATGAGGTCATAGAAAAATATAATAACTTTTGAACCACTTGGGATAAAAAGATGATCTGTATGTTTTTGTTAATCATCAAAGAATTTCTAAATAGCTGTATTACTTTTATATTTTAAAATTAATTTGAAATTTTTATACAAGGGCATAAACTTTAATTCGTTATTTAACTTATTTTTTATTGCTAACTATATTTTAAAAATAACTCAATTAAAAAAAATCAATTGCCTGTTTTTATTACTTTCCTAGAAATTTTCAGTTTAGTGACATCATTCATCTTTATTTTTAGCTTTAACAAAATTATCGATTAATTAATCGGTAATTTTTCAAAAGTTAACGATTAAATTTAATTTAATCGATAACAGCCCTAATATTTATTTAAGCTTATCAACAGTTGCGTTATCCTAATTCTATCAATCGCATATTTATGCAACAATCAAAAGAAAAACGTGGACTCTGAGCAAATTCTCCATTTGAAACTTCATCCCCACCCATCCTTTTTTATTCTAATTTTTTTCCCTTCCAAATTTCCCCACCCCGTTTTGCAAAATTTGATCATGTTGGAGGGGGTTACAATGACTACTTTTAAAAAGCACTCGACTGTGATCTTAATTGGATCAACAAAAACTATTTATATGCAGCATTACCTAATTGGTACATTACAAAACATTAGATGATCTTAAGTACTGAGTTTGAGACTACTAAATATATTTGTGGTTGTACAATTCAAACCTTCTATTTAATTCATCATTTTTATAATAAGTCTCAATCAAATCAATTAGTTATACAAGAATTCTTGATTTCCTCTTGTAAGAAATTAATGTTTTATGTATGCTCCTGAATCACAAACATTATGAAGATAACTACACTAAAACCCATAGGCACCTCGAATCTGGCCCAATCCGTACGGCCCCCAGATCTAGGCTTACTTTATTTCCTGATATTTTTTTTAAAATGCCTATCCCTGTCCTATGAGATTATTGTAAGACCAGTGCGTCCACTCCTAGACTATTATTTTAAGACCAGTGCCCCCACTCCTAGACTATTATTATCAGCTTAGAGCAGCCACAAAGCCTGGCAAAAACTCATTCAGGCGCTGTCATGCCCTTTTATAAGCTGTCACACCCAATGTTTTGTCTAACCACAGGGATAGGCTGGACAATAAACAAAGGATGGAATGTCTCAAATAATCATTCCATGGCCTATGGAAGTGGTCCTTAAACTTTAAAGAATACAGCAGGGCTCGTGGCATAGGCCTGAATATATTTTTCCAACGGACCTGCCATTACAGATGGTTTTGATTTGTCATAATTCTTTTTTCTTATAGCTATTAATGGGTTAATAGTCTGCTGAAATTAGTTGAGAAATCTTTTAAAGCCCACATACTATGAACGCCCAAAGAGTATCTCTCTTTTTTTTCTGAAACAAGAATATATTAATAATATTTTGTTTCACCTACCTAGTTCTTAAATTGTTTGGCTATTTGTTTTGAATACTTAACAAAACTAGCCTGCACAATGCAGCTTCTTTTCTTGTAAAATTATTTGATATTTAACTTAATTATTTTAGAGGTGTAGAGGAAAGAGAGTACCAATATAATGCAACACTCAATACATGTTACAAGTAAACATCTGCATAAAACATTGGATCCAGGGTTTAAAATGTAACACCATTCCCATTTACCTTACGTAAAGTAACATGTTTGACAATTGAATAAGCAATTACAATAAAAGTTATGTTTGAACAATCATCATTTTTATTTCATTCAATAAGCTTTTCAAATGTTTGAAATAAGATTGGATCATTTTAATTGACCTATTAAAAAAGTGAATTTGGATCTTTAATTGCAATTTGCTTTTTTTCTGTATTTTTATGTCATATTTTTTTAGTCATATGAATTTTCCTTTTTTTAAGTTCAAATATCATTTTAACATTCAAATAGGTATTTATAATGACATTTTTATTTTTTGTTCAATTTCAGAAATCTTTTCTCCAAATCTTATGTAGAAAAGGTGTTTCATTCTCATGGACAGAGTTCAGAATCTAGTCATATATCACCTAACGTAAGTACAATAAGCTTTATTTGTCCAGAGGGGCAACAATAAGCTCTTTTAGTCCATAGGAGCAACTAGGGGCTCTTTTAGTCCATAGGGGCAACAATAAGCTCTTTTAGTCCATAGGGGCAACAATAAGCTCTTTTAGTCCATAGGGGCAACTAGGGGCTCTTTTAGTCCATTGGGGCAACAATAAGCTCTTTTAGTCCATAGGAGCAACTAGGAGCTCTTTTAGTCCATTGGGGCAACAATAAGCTCTTTTAGTCCATTGGGGCAACAATCAGCTCTTTTAGTCCATAGGGGCAACTAGGGGCTCTTTTAGTCCATAGGAGCAACTAGGGGCTCTTTTAGTCCATAGGGGCAACAATAAGCTCTTTTAGTCCATTGGGACAACAATCACCTCTTTTAGTCCATAGGGGCAACTAGGGGCTCTTTTAGTCCATAGGGGCAACAATAAGCTCTTTTAGTCCATAGGGGCAACAATCAGCTCTTTTAGTCCATAGGGGCAACTAGGGGCTCTTTTAGTCCATAGGAGCAACTAGGGGCTCTTTTAGTCCATAGGGGCAACAATAAGCTCTTTTAGTCCATTGGGACAACAATCAGCTCTTTTAGTCCATAGGGGCAACTAGGGGCTCTTTTAGTCCATAGGGGCAACAATAAGCTCTTTTAGTCCTTTGGGGCAACTAGGGGCTCTTTTAGTCCATAGGGGCAACAATCAGCTCTTTTAGTCCATAGGGGAAACAATAAGCTCTATTTTTCAATAAGGGCAACAAAAAGCTCTATGTATAATTCATCAGAACAAGCACAAGATGAGTGCAAATAAGCATGACGAGTGACCCAGCAAGACAGCCAATCACAGTTTATGGTTGGCAAGCTAGGGTGGTGCAGGGTGGGGGGCAGGTAGCTAACCACGGTGGGCATGTCGCAGATGGACTATGCATCGGCAGTCCCCCTCCCAGCATTCACTTGTTTTGTTCTGATTTCTTTATGCTGTAGATTGTGTCCGTTCTTTGCCCCTTTTCTTCGCACTATCTAAGAGCAAGTATGCAGCATATGCTACGCTGCAGATTGTATCTAGTAAGCTCTGTTTCTCCAGAGAGGCAACAGTAAGCTATATTGGTGCAGAGCGACAATGTTGATTTTCTGTTTACTAGAAATTATTTACAAGATCATTAATTAAAGTGTTTCTTAAACACTGCTGTCACGTAGGTTAACTGTTGCCATGCTTTTAAATGTTGACATTTTGCTCCACAAGAAATACTTATTCACCTTCCTGTTGTATAAGGCATGAATGTATAGAAAGTATGGATAGTTGTTTCTTTCATTTTTATTATCATAATTTTTTATTGTTATCTGATAAACATTAGATCAAAGAAAACTGCTATTATCATGGAAGCTTAAGATTTCAGCCTGGGTCTGATTCAGCTCTTAGTACATGCCATGGAATAAGGTAACTATATAAACTTTATACCTTATACTAATTATACTGACATTGTTAAAGGTGGAGGCAAGGGGGGATATCACAAGTTATCAAGGGAAATAATAAATAACTAAGTTGTTATGTACATTAGTCAATTTAAATAAATTACTAGTAAAGAATAAATGATAAGCTTGTGAGGTGAACAATGTACATGCAAAGGGATGTATTGAGGGCTGCTTGGTTAGCACACATGAGAAAGGTGGCCACACAACAAAGTTCAGCAACAACACAAAACATTGAATTATACAAAGTTGTTATTGATATGGGATACTCAAATATTGATGTGGTTAACACGATAAATGTAATGCTTTATTAATGGACAAACACTTAGTATAATCATTACTGCAAAATAATCCTTTCATCGGTACAAATAAATATAAATAACATTGTTTGAATTAAAGTTACACTGTATGTTACCTAATCTATGCTTTGCTTTTGTGAAGGACATGTACCCACAAATGTTTTGTTTAAAGTTGTTTGGACCAAGTGCTAAATAAAAAACTCTGTGCAAAGCATCCATTTTGTTGCGAACAATTTTATTTTTACACCCCACAAACAGATATTACTTTATCCTTATCAAAATTTGCTGCGTTTTAATTCAAAACTTGTCACAATAGGTCAAATATCTGCAAGGCTGAGTGATTTAAAGGGAATTTTGGTGCCCACTATTTTTCTTTTCTAATCATTCTTAATTAGTTTTTCTATGGTTGGTTAGGCTATATATATAACATAAATTTAATTTAAACACTTTTTTCTGTATTATTAGGCTGAAATGTCTACACCTGTATTTATGTATCAATAGAGCTTTACATTAATTGTTTTGTTCACACAAGTTCTTTGCGTACTTTGTATTCTATTTAAAAGTTTTGTCGTGGTCCTACTTGTTAAACTGTAACTTTATATTTCTTTTCACCTCTAATATTGTCAAAGATAAAGCATGCAATGTGTAATGTAATGCTCATGATTCATTCACCACATACATCATAGAAAAATGTATTTCATCAAATAAATTTCGATAAGATGTAATTTTTTTTTGGAAAAAATCATCAAATTTTGATTTATTTAAATTTATTTAAATCAATGTAGAAATTGCCAAAATCCAATTTTTCTGGAGTGATTGAACTTTTCTTTATAACCAAAGCTATGTTCTAACATTTTAAAGCCATCCATTATTCATATCACTGAACTCCAATTATAAATGTTTTTGTCTTTTTTTCAATTTCCCAAGCGGCTATATCACAGACAAGTATGATACATACCACATTGAACCTATTGATGGAAAGATACATAGAGTTTATCGTAACAAAGATCAAAGACGCTTGCCTTTTAAATGTGGTGAGATATTCATAACTGTCTTATGAATGTTGTTTTTAACTTCATAAGTTTTAAAACTGACCATTATGTTTGCCCGCATTAGATTCCATGAAATGCCTGTTGACAAACAATTGTAAAATAGAGGATTGTAAATTTTTAAGGCATGGAAAGAAAATTATAGTCTGCTTAAAAATTGGCCCTAAAATACAGATGCCAGCATTGAGACAAGAAAGTTTATCTAGACACTCAGTCCATGACACCTGGCTCTCTTAACAACATTTAAATAAAAAAAAAGAAATATCTGTTTAATATTTCATTAGTTTTTGTATATAAAAATAATAAAATTATATCGATTACATTTTCTTAATATATGTATCGTTGCTTTGTTTTAATGAAATTCAAACATGTATACTCAGCCATGTACAAACCTTATAATCATTTGAAAAGTAATTAGTGTATTTAATTATGTTTTTTTTTTTCATGCATCATTTTTAATATAAAGAAATATTGGTTCCCTCCTAATTTCAGGTTTAACAATACTATATATTTTTTTAAAATTATTTTCTGTGTAAATGAGTGTAATGGGATACAAGAGCTAGCACTGTGTTGATGAAATCAGGCTTTAATATGAAATCACATTTCTTATAGGAACTGAAGGTCATGACGCAAGACTTCACAACCACAAGTCTGTTATTGGAAGGGTAAGTGGTTACTCTGATAGAAACACAAGTGTTAGTTTTAAGTCATTGTGACAGAAACGGCTCTGAGGACACAAGTGTTGGTTTTAAGTCTTTGTGACAGAAACAGCTCTGAGGACACAAGTGTTAGTTTTAAGTCATTGTGATAGAAACGGCTCTGAGGACACAAGTGTTAGTTTAAAGTCATTGTGATAGAAACAGCTCTGAGGACACAAGTGTTAGTTTTAAGTCATTGTGACAGAAACAGCTCTGAGGACACAAGTGTTAGTTTAAAGTCATTGTGACAGAAACAGCTCTGAGGACACAAGTGTTAGTTTTAAGTCATTGTGACAGAAACAGCTCTGAGGACACAAGTGTTAGTTTTAAGTCATTGACTTTCTGAAACAGTCTTACAATTTATTATTAGTTTTTAACTTCTCACAGCTTTGAAGAAGTACATCATAAGTTACCCTAACATACAATATATATCACCATTTGTAAGGCATGGAATAAATGTAGAAATAAATGTATAATTGGACAAGGAAAAGGCTAAAGGTAGTGCTTGAGATGGTCATTATTGGAAACAGTATTCTTATTAAAAATAAAATATGTATTTAAATTACTGGTAAAATTTTATGGCCCTGCATTAAAATTTAAAAAGAAAAGAGTAAATGACGTGATAAATGTCCTTAAAAAATTGCCACATATGAAATAAATGTCTGATAGGCTCATCATAAATCACAAAGTGTTTTGTGACAACCTTGTTATAGTGTATTCACAATTTATTTCAAGTAATGTTTCTTGTGATTTTGTTTTACTTGACAGCACAAAAGAAGTATTGATGCCCCATATGACAGTAATTCTAACACCAGATATGTGGAGCTGTATCTTGTCAACGATTACAGAACAGTAATGAACTGCTGATTTTAATATCATAGATTTAAAGCCTTAATGAAAACATTACTTTATATGTTGGTTTTGCTTCTAGAGTGAAATAAAATGTAGATAGTTTCATTACCGCATGAATGAAACATTTATTTTTTAATTTATATTATTTCTTAGGTTAAGCTCAAAAATGGTTCAAAGAATAACTAATTTTGATCATTAGATTATTTTAACAATGTGACCTTTTGTTCTCACATCCAGTATGACCGCCATGGCAAGAATGCAAGCAAGGTCATTAAAAGATCACAAGACATAGCTAATATTGTTAGCAGTGTAAGTGTGTAGGATTTTTTGTCCTTTGCAATAGTTCAAAACAATCGTAAAAAACATTTTGGATAAGATATAAGATTTAATTGACTCCCCAGCCATTCCAGCAGGGAAAGAATTTGTCCTTGCTAGCATCACTCTGTAAGATGCACAATTCAATGCATTGTCGTACTTTGACTTATGTCTTTAAGTTATCCTAATTTATCATAAAATCTTTAAGAGAATTCTAAAATCTGATTTTGTAATTAATTTTATTATTAAAAATTATTTTGAAAAAGAGCTATTCTCAACTTGAGAAATGGATCAGGAGTGGACAAGGAACATTTTAAGGCAATTTGTAGATCATTACAAATTTTTATTAATGATATATATATATATATGGTTAATGAAGTATGAAAATATATTCAGTATGCTTGTGACAAAGTTAAATATATTTTGATCAGATGGTGCTTAGAAAAATAAGTTCTCCCATCAAGCTCACTAGGAAAACATGTTGGACATTTCCCTTGTGGTCTGCCATAGTTAAAAGAAAAACTCATTTGTTAAGAATCCACCCACTTTTTCAATACAATACCCCCCCCCCCCCTCATCCGCTATTTGTAAGGGTAACTTTACTTCCCTTACAGTGAATCCTGAAGATTCGTTAAGCATTTAAACAATTTTAAAATGCTTAAATAGATGCTTGTGACGTCACAAAGCTTGTATCTAACATTGTTATTACAAAATTATTTACCAGTTAAGGTGAATAAAAAAATTTCTGCTGTAAAACGGCCTATGAAATTCACAAAATTGCCAAAATTATGAAAAAAAAAACACTTTGAGAGTGAAATCCGCAAAAAAGTGGTGAGCTGAACTGTGAACCGCGAATGGCTATACTGTATGATAAAAAAATCTGTCTTTGGGGTTGGTGGGGGGATACTTGTTTTTATTTTGCTATGACACTAATTCTGTTATATCTCATTGGCTTCTTTCTTCTAGGCATCTTCTCACAAGTTTTTTGTTTGTTTTTAATGTAAAAGTTAGTTCAGGTATCATAGATATTTATTGAAACGGCCATTTTGACAGTGTTTATTGTTTCCTTGTAGCTGTACAGACAATTGAACATTTATGTAGCGTTGGTTGGTGTAGAAGTCTGGGATGGAGGAGATCATGTCAGTGTTACTCCAAGTGCCGACAAGACAATGGAAAACTTTCTTCGTTATCGTAAAGAAAGAATTAACCCGTATCATCATAATGATAATGCTCAACTTATAACGTAAGTGCTGTCTTGTTTGTAGTTAAGAAAAGGGATTAAATGAGATTTTCTTTCATAACAAGAACACTCCTCATAATAATGAATTGTTTTTACTTGTGTTTTACTTGAGCAGTGGTGTGTTCTTTGAGGATGGTGTTGTTGGGAAAGCCATCAAAGGTCCTATATGTACTCACCAGTTTTCTGGAGGGGTGAATATGGTATGTACAATTTTAATTAATCAATTCTGAATTCTTTAACCCTTTACTGGGCGTAGCAAAACGGGCAAAATGGCCGGTACTGCCATCAGTCAAAATCTCGCATTTTAAAAAAAAATTGCTAGACTTCCGGTACGTGATTTCCTGTTTCTTGTGTTGTGGATAGATTTCACTACATTTCCACACGTCTGCTCTTTGTTGTGTTCATTTTTGCTAATTTTTGTTCTATTTTTTTGTGTGAGTGTTCAAAATTGATGGTTTGGATTCTTGAAGCTATAAAGTGGAATTTACAGGCTTTAACAGAAATTGGGTTGAAAAAAAATGTACTTTGAGTTGGATGAAAAGGTCGATAGTGACTTTAGTGTTAGTACAGTACAAACATCAAAGCTTTCAGTTGGACTGGAAATTTTTGCTTGTAAATATTGTCAAAAGTACTTGTTTTGACTTCTTAAAAACAAATTATTTTTTTGGGATGTGATGGATTAAAAAAACAAGATTTGACAAGGATAAAAATGTAACAATCAAAAGAGAATTAATTTTTGTTTATTGTGCATTTTTTTGCATTTAAATATTTGCACTTATGAATAAGATATGGTGTTTTTACAGACGTACCGCTAAAATTGTAAAAAATCTTGGCCGTTTGGAGGATGAAAATCTATAAACCTCTGCCCAGAAAAGGGTTAATAGCAGGGAAGCATTTTTGTTACTCTTAACAAATCACATCTAACTAAATGAAAGCAGCCTGTATTAAGTACAGGAAATATAAATTAGGTAGATATTAATTGTTTTTGAAGAACTTGATGAAATTTCAAATATATTACAGGACTATGGTGGTTTAGTGACTGTAGTAGCAACAACAGTAGCCCATGAAATGGGACATAACTTTGGTATGGAACATGATAACGACACAATGTGTGAATGTCGAGATGACAAGTGTATCATGGCTGCTACCAGTGGGTCAGTCTTTCATTTTTTTTACTTACCACTAAAATAAATTAATTCAATAGTGTCAAATGTTTTTTTAGTCCTGGTAATTTCATAAATATTTTCGAATGTATCAGAATTAATTAACTGTTGTAACCTTTTCAGACAAATAAGTCCAAGCAGATGGTCGTCCTGTTCCCAGAATGCCTTAGCAGAAGCCTTTGATCTAGGAATGGACTATTGTCTCCGTAACTTGCCAGCCAGTATTTATGATGGTCCAATCTGTGGCAATGGCCTGAAAGAGGATGGAGAGGAGTGTGATTGTGGCTTACCTCATGTAAGATATGAGTGTGATTGTGGCTTACCTCATGTAAGATATGAGTGATTGTGGCTTACCTCATGTAAGATATGAGTGTGATTGTGGCTTACCTCATGTAAGATATAAGTGATTGTGGCTTACCTCATGTAAGATATAAGTGATTGTGGCTTACCTCATGTAAGATATGAGTGATTGTGGCTTACCTCATGTAAGATATAAGTGATTGTGGCTTACCTTATGTAAGATATAAGTGATTGTGGCTTACCTCATTTAAGATATGAGTGAGATTGTGGCTTGCCTCATGTAAGATATGAGTGTGATTGTGGCTTACCTCATGTAAGATATGAGTGATTGTAGCTTACCTCATGTAAGATATAAGTGATTGTGGCTTACCTCATGTAAGATATGAGTGTGATTGTGGCTTGCCTAAAGTAAGATATGAGTGTGATTGTGGCTTGCCTCATGTAAGATATGAGTGTGATTGTGGCTTACCTCATGTAAGATATGAGTGTGATTGTGGCTTGCCTCATGTAAGATATGAGTGTGATTATGGCTTACCTCATGTAAGATATGAGTGTGATTGTGGCTTACCTCATGTAAGATATGAGTGTGATTGTGGCTTGCCTCATGTAAGATATGAGTGTGATTGTGGCTTACCTCATGTAAGATATGAGTGATTGTGGCTTACCTCAGGTAAGATATAAGTGATTGTGGCTAACCTCATGTAAGATATGAGTGAGATTGGGGCTTGCCTCATGTAAGATATGAGTGTGATTGTGGCTTGCCTCATGTAAGATATGAGTGTGATTGTGGCTTGCCTCATGTAAGATATGAGTGTGAGGCTTACCTCATGTAAGATTTGTTTATTACTAATCTTGGAATTATTTTGGCTAGTCAACTTAATTTTTCTTATATATTTCACACCTTTTAGTTATTTTACTCATTGATCATGTATGAATTTTTTTATATAGCCCAACTTTCAGTTAGTTGACTCTCATATTTTCATATTTTAATATTTCATATTTTATAAATCCTTTTGTGTTGAAAGTAATAGATAATGTCCCATTATCTCATTCATTTGATACTAGAATAATTTCTGAAATGAAATTGTTAAATTTTAAACTAGGACTGTGGAAATCGTTGTTGTAATGCCACAACATGTAAGATGTATGCAGCTGCCCAATGTGCCACAGGAAGATGTTGTGATTTTGACACTTGTAAGGTAAGGCCCTTAAAACATATACTGACCTAACTTGATAGGTAAGGCCCATTAAATATATACTGACTTCACTTGTAAGGTAATGTCTATTACACATATACTGACCTCACTTGTAATGTAATGTCCATTACACATATATTGACCTCACTTGCATGGTAATGTCCATTACATATATATTGACCTCACTTGTTAGATAATTGTCGATAACACATGTACTGACTTCAAGTCAGCAGTTCTGTGCAAAGAAACTTGCATAATTTTTCTTATGGCCGTCCCTGATCGATGTAGTGATTTTTTATTTTACCATCATTGGTTGTCACTGAATAATATGATCTTACTAACTTTGTTTAGCCTAAAGGATCGTCCACCTTGTGCCGTGCACCTAGAGGTGAATGTGATCTCGGAGAGTTTTGTGATGGGATCTCAGAGAGCTGCCCAGAAGATGTCTTTATTCAGAATGGGCTGGAGTGTAAAGGAGGACAGGTCAATAGTTTTATAATAAAATAAATCAAGATTTGAGAATGATTGAAAGAGTCATAAGTGATTGTGGCTAACCTCATGTAAGATATGAGTGAGATTGTGGCTTGCCTCATGTAAGATATGAGTGTGATTGTGGCTTACCTCATGTAAGCCACTAATGAAACAACTATTTTAAATTGGGTTAAATTTTTTACTGGCTACAGGGTAATTTTATTACATTCAAATTAGGGCTGTTAACAATTAATTTAAATTTAATCGTTAACTTTAAAAAAATTAAAGATTAATTAATTAATTGTTAATTTCGATTAAGGCCAAAATTTTAAAATATGATTTCATAAGTAACACTTATTAAACGTTATAATCTAAATAACGCTGGAATGTCTGTATATGTCATCTTTTAACAAACTGCACAAAAGATAGATATGTTGACATTATTTGATTGAAGTAATGAGCGGGTCTAATTGACAATATAACCAGCCGAGCTGAACAATCATTCACTTGGAACTGAGGTAACTGGTATGCACAAAACGGTCTTGGCGAGGAATGGCATTATCGGATATCAGTGTTCATTAAGTTTACACCATTGCATAGGGTTAATGGTTTCAGGAATTTTCATCTCCATTTTGTATCGCAGTAATTCAGCAAAAGAACTCTTGTCTTTTTCTGTCTCTGAGTCAGACTCCATTACTATCATTAGCTTAATACGCTTTTCATTTGGTTTCATAAGTAGACAAAGTGTTCGAACCATGGAAGACAAACTTTATCAATATTTTGAACATTCCTGTCAGTCAATAGTTTTAAATCAAAATGTTCATATAATTTTCAGAAAATGTATTATTTATCTTCCGCTATTTTACTTTTTTCTCTTCCAATAATTTTTAAGTGATGGGGCGATTAATCATTAGAAAATAATTTAATCGTTAAAATTGTGTGACGATTAATTGAGAAATTAATGGTTAATTTCCGCGGCCTTAATTAAAATCATATTAAATTGAATGAAAGAATGTATAATTTTTGTATTTAATTGTCACAAGTGGGTCCATCTTACATCTGTTAATGACAAACCAGAAAAAGCAATGTTTGTTTTCTATATGTTGTATAGTTTAAATTGTTATAAAACATGAAATAAATTATGCCAGATCAGTGACAATATTCTCTTTATCCAAACAGTCTTACTGCTACAATGGTCAATGTAAGACACATTCGGACCAGTGCAGACTGCTGTGGGGTGAGAGTGGACGGGTTTCAGATCCTATTTGTTTCCAGCAGCTCAATATGAATGGTAATAATGATGGAAACTGTGGATACAACTGGACTACAAATAGATACAAACATTGTGACAAAGAGTAAGTTCATAAGTTCAGTCTGCAACAAAAAGGTTTTATCAAACAAGTTTTTCACCAGATTTTTGGTTAGTGACAACAAGAACAAGAGAAGAAATTTGTTAATTGCCTTTTAACCCTTCTGGTACCGACCTACATTTTCAGACTTCCCTCAGTGATAATAATAAAAATTTACAAGGATAGAAATTATTCTAAAAATAGATTATAGCAATTAATTGTTTAAGAAATACCATAGAGCTGCTATTTCTGGAGGTGAAGTCGATGACAAAGGATAATAATATAAAATATTTTATTAACTTTTAATTAAAAGAACATTTATTACAGTTGAAACCGCTTAAGTCCACGGCGTTGGGGTATGAAAAATGGCATCGACATAACCGATGATCGAGTTAAAGCGAAAACCAATATGGCGGCAAAATATTAACATGCGCTTGAAATTTCTTTATGTGCGTGTTGTGGGTTAATTAGTGATGGGACGATTAATCAGAATCGTATCGGAATATCGGGAGCCTATTTCTTCACTCTTTCTTAAGGTTGTTAAGACCGTTCGTTTTTAAAGACCGTTTAAGTTTAAATATAACGCCGTTTTGCGGTGATTCCCAGATTGAGCGATACTGTACCTTCGAAGCCACTTGCTTGATTTTCCTTACAAGCTACACAAATAAGTAACCTACACATCCCCTCATTGTCCCCAAACCATTCTCTTCCTAATCATCTTCTTTGGGTCCGTCCCCTCAGCTTACAATGGACTCAGAATGGTCTATCGTGACCTATATATGACTCATGACAAAGCGAACTCTTCTCTATATAAACGTACACAAATAAATTAGGTACTCCTTTTGAACCTTCAACTTTGACATATTTTAATTAATTCTATCCAATAGTTAAATGGCTTTTGCACACGGCCACTTCTTATGAATGAAACAATGAGAACAAAGCAGTAGTACAGTACATGTAATAGTCAAAATGAGGTTGAAGGATGAATGGTTGCCAATGACAACAAGTCTGCACACGGTACATTTTATCTTTTAGACAAGATCAACAAGATTGCGTGAACTGTTATTGAACGATCAATTTTATTGGTTAGCTAGCATAAACGTAACCAATCGTAAAACTTTTTATAAGACGCGCGCGAAAATACGGAAGTGAGATGGTGAGTCGCAACGATAAGTAACATTTTCAAAAGCTGGCGATTTAAGTTAGCAACACAGGTCTCAACGCAAGTGGGCTGTGACGTCACCAGCACACATCGCAAGGCTGATACTTTTTTGTGGCCTTGATGGCTATAAAATAACTAATAATTTCAAAAGCCGGTGATTGCCATAGTACCAGAAGTAACACAGTCCTCAACGCAAGTGGGCTGTGACGTCACCAGCACACATCGCAAGGCTGATACTTTTTCGTGGCCTTGATGGCTATAAAATAACTAAGAATTTCAAAAGCCGGCGATTGCCATAGTACCAGAAGCAACAAAGCACTGAGAGCAAAACGCAAGTGGGCTGTGACGTCACCAGCAGACCCTGGTGAGGCAGAAACTTGGTCCCTTCCCTTGGTTATACAAAATCATAGCTAACATTTTCAAAAGCTGGTGATTGGTCATGGGGATTGAGATAACCAATGTTAAGGGGAGGTGCGGGTCAAAATTTGGCAAAAAATTACATTTTTAAGGATTTCTAGTTTTCGATTTATTTGGTTTCTAAAGCCATTTTTTAATATAAATCATATTAAAAATGTTGTGATATTATATTAGAACATATTTTAAAATATTATTTTATTAACCCTATAAGGGGGTGTAAAGTCGTATTTTGATACTAAATACAGTATTTTTACGGTCTCCATTCAAGTACTTGAAATCATCCAACCCCATCGAAGGTGGTATCAGTGGAAAGCTGGATTTCTCTAGATTTAGATGAATATAAATTCCCGACCAATCAAAATTTACCCAATCTTGCATTTGTTGATTCGCGTTCAAAAAATGACACTTTCTTGACCTACTTATGGGGTTTCCACATTTCGTATGCATAACCCTTGACCTTTCAATAAACCAAGGATTTTGATTGGTTATTGCTGTGGAAATTACTTTAGACTACTTCCGTTTCTACTTAAACAAGAAAAAAAATGTTCAGATAAACTATTTTCATATAATAAAATTCAGAGTTTTGTGCTATAGCACAATGCTATTATTTTAACACTAAAACTACTTTCTAATCGATCACTTTAGCGTGAAATACGTAAATATGAAGGTGGGTCTTGTATTCTCATCACTCGGACTCAGTCTCAAACTCAAACTAACTAAAACTTATAATAATATAAGTCTAAAGCGTCTTAGTACTCTTAGCGTCCATTCCAATAGTAATAATAAGAACATATAACGTTCATGTAAAAGCAAAATTAATAGCTACTGTCTACTGTGCTTAATTTTACCCAAATAATTTTTAAAATATTCTATGAGCTAGCGTATTTTTGTCACTAGAACTAGTAATACCAATAATAGTAATAGTATTAGTATTTACTAGAGATAATAAGACTAAGACAAGATATGCATTGGACAGAACTAATAATCAATAAATAAAACTGGACCTAGATTGCTATTTAACTTTAACCCGTGCTCTTGCTAGGATACATCTGTAGATAGTACATAAAAGATAACCCTGACAAAAAAAGAAGTTTATTTCTCTCCAACACAGGCCCAAGCCCAAGCACTTTCAATTTGAAAGTATTTATTGTGAATTCAATTCAATTTTATTGAAGTCAAAGTGTATAAATCTTAGTATTCCAAGTGTTCAAAAATAACTTAAGATCTACATTTATGTCTGCAATGAAAATTCAGCTTTGGGATTGAGACTATAAAGTAATTTTGAACTAAAAATGAAATAACTGCACGAAGCAGCGAAAATTACAGGCGGAGAGTAAAAGTAAAATACTTTGAAGGGACACTAAGGAAAAGATTAGAGGAGCTAGAAAGTAATGTGTAAGATCGAGCTTAAGCTACTCAATCATTTTATTTACAGTAATTATACAAAATAAAATTTTAATTTAATAATTTCTAGAAATTTTGTTGTTTTTTTGAGTTTTCTCGCTTTCGATGTTTTTGATCACTTAAACCCTTATAACTTTTTAATGAATTGAGCAAATTACTCCATATTTTTTCTTTGTGATCTTTAGACACAAATAAAGATTTGAATAACCTAACTTTTTGATAACTGCCTTACAAAGGAAAATACAGATAAAAATATATCCCATAACCCATAATTTTGATCTAAAAAATGGAGACCATTTTTGTGAATTTTTATTTTCTAAACTAGAGCATCTATAGAAAAGTCCCATTATTCAAAGTTTTATAACATGATAAAGTATCTATATTTTAAATTTGAAAGCAATAACTATTAATTTAAAAAAGCCTTAGCGTTTTGAAATTTACCATAAAAAACAAAATGGCGGATGTTTATTTCAGTTTCCATGGAAACCAAAAAGTTTTTTGAAAAAAAAAATAGTGTAATTTATATCTATTGTTATACCCTATAAGAATATTTTATTTAAAATCACTCAGAACGTTATATACAAATTTTAGAATTTTGACCAGCACCTCCCCTTAAGTGGCAAATTTGACCCTTTTTTGTGCTCGTGTTATGACGTTTCGGCGACTTAAAAAAATCGAATTAAACGACAAGAAAATGCTAAGACAAAGAGAGAATTTGGCGGTTCCAATAAAAAACGTCGACATAATAGGGTGGTCGAGCTAACCGAGCTCGAGGTAAGTGGGTTCGACTGTATATAATAAAAAGTTTAATTCAATAAAAATATAATAGGTTTTATCAACTGTGTGTACGTACCATTAACAGAACTGCTAGGCAACAACAAAACAGATCCACACTGATAATTCATTTATTGGTAGATTTTCATAACTTTAAAAGCAAACTTAAATTTGACTATTCCCCTAAAGGCTTAACCTTCTGCCTGATACTGTGGGGAAAGGTCTTATCCTCTTTTTGTGTATATCCGATACTCCTCTTGTGGCTTATACACGTGCTTGGGCCACAGGGGAAAGATGAGGCTGATGAAAAAAGACACGTCCAGTACCTGAAGGGTTAAATAGATAAAAATTCAATAAATTTCTCAACATGTAATCTAACATTGGTGGAGTAATAAATTTTATTTTAAAATTGACACTTTGAAAGTTGCCTCCTAATTTATATTTTCAGTTTTTGGAATAAATACATTTTGAATGAAGTATTAGTGTTCAATTCGAAATGTTCATTTCAGAAACGTCATGTGTGGCTTGTTACACTGCGTTCATTTGAATGAGAAACTCATGTTTTGGAGAGATAACTTAGCTATTGACATGCGGGCCTCTTTCCTGTCACGGGGTAATAAACAGTATGTTTGTCGGTCAGCTATGTTGGATGTTGGGATGGACATGCCCGATCCAGGTTTTGTGCCAGATGGCTCCAAGTGTGAACACGACAAAGTAATCAAATATTACATTTTTCCTTGGTTAGCTTGACAAATTAAACCTATATTCTCTTTGTAACAATTATTCATCATTTAATTATTAAAATTGTTTATTCTCAGAGATACTTCTTGTTTGTTTTATACTTTTTAAATTTGAAGCTATAGTCACTTGTTATTTTAAATCCTTTGACTATTTCTAGGTCTGCATCAATCAGCAATGTGTGCCTATAGCCAAACTCAGAGTAGAAAAGTGCTCTGATAATTGTCATGGTAAAGGGGTGAGTCACGGTGGATAAGCCATAAGTTTTGTTTTAATTGCTATGAACCATGTTCTATCTAATTTGACTGGTAAAATGGCCAATGTTCAAAATATACTAAAGGTGCCCATTCAAATTCATGTTAACCTATATTCTTAAAGGCAATGAATAGTGTCTGGAAATTCCTGAAATTGTAGAACAACTCATCATGAGATCAGTAATTAAATTGGCTTCATCAAAAGTCTCCCACTAGCCATTATTTCTGATTTAGAAGACGTACACGTTTAGTCACTAGAATACATGATCATTTAGTTCAGTTTATTTGTGTCAATATTTGTATTGACATGTACTTCTTTTCCAGAGATGTAACAGCAAAGGGAACTGCCATTGTGACACTGGCTATGCCCCACCCCACTGTGACAGGCCAGGGTATGGTGGTAGTATAGACAGTGGACCTGCCAGTGATGAGTATGGTAAGTGGTTTGCTCTTTCAAAATGTATTCATCTATAAACTCGTTATCTTTTAATAATAGCTTGGGAATACTATATATATTATATTGAACCATTATATTATTATAAACACCCAACGTCGTAACTTATTTTATAGTTTCAATTCGTAAGATTTTAAAAATTGCTTCAAATTCTCTTATTTGTGTTACAAATAATTATTTGCTATTCATTATTTTAGCCCCAGATTAAAATTATATAGATATCTTAAAGAATAATTCATAAAGAAATTTTTTTGTTTATTAGCGGACAATACATGTAATTCTGAATGTAAGTGCGTCTCATTGGTTTTAAAATAATGAATAATGGCTTTTAAGGTTTTCTTTTTTTACCTTTAAACAAAACATTATCATTTTTACTTACATTCTATTGGCTTCTTTTATCAATATTGTTTGAAAGATTCTCTCAGCTTTCTTAAACTTTTACTAATCCCCCAATAAAATGCATTACCTTTTTTTTTCTTTCACTGTTGTAAAAAATAGTAAATAAAGATAGAGATCTTGAGTTTTTATATTAATCAATTACTGTCAGATATTTTTTAAAACATTTTATTGGTATTGAAAAGTATGCTAGCCGTCTTGGCCTTCAACATTAATGTTTCTGTTCAGAGAGTTAGAGACCAGGGAAAGCCGATAATATAAACGGAAACTGAAATTTTTCTCTATGTTTACCACAATACTACATTACAACTTAGAGGCCTTATTTTTTAGTTAAAACTTATTTTAACAACTTGTAACTGAAAAATAAAACAAGATTTTTAATTCAACTTTAACTTCCAAGACTAACTGCTAAGGGAGTCAATAAGAAACATGTGTTAGTGTATCCTCATGGGGGAAATGAAGGTTTTATATTGAAGAATTATGAAAAATGTACCCTTTAAGCTGCCCAAATATCTGACCAGTTTAGAATGACCTCGCAGCAAATTTTGTAAAATATTGCACAAAAATTAATGCTGTGCAACTATTTTAAGAGTTTTTTTACTTTGTACATTTACCAAGAAACCTTAGAGGGAACATTGGTTGTGAAGCTACCTTTTACTTACATTTATGACATTCATCTCCTTAATGATAAATTATTAATTCACTATTAGACTTTATTTGCTCTTGAGGAAAGTAAAAATATTGTAATCTTTTAGTTGGAAAAGTGACCATTGATTACCTTTTACAGAATTGTTGATATTACCCTCCATTGGTGAAGTTCATGATCAAGTTTTCACCTATTTTTATTTTTTAAAATCAAAGTTTCAATGCATTTTTTTAATGCAACATTTTTGTATCTATTTTATGTAATTTAAAAAAGAAATTATAATCAATAAATGTATTCAGCAATTAATGATCTAAAAAATTGTGCACTTTTGAAAAATAATTAACAAAATACCATTTAGTTCAACCTAATATCACTTTAGAAAATCTGTCAAGTGAGATTTTGGTCTTTTTATTGGTAAAATTAAAATGTTGTAGTTCTTTTTTTTCCTTCTAATTTTTTGGAGTCGCTTCTACTAGGGGGTGGATGGGTATTAGGATTTCCAACACTATACAGATCCGAATAGGATTCCCATATCATCTGCGATATGATTTACGAACTTAAAAATAAAAATGTTGCTTGTTTCAAGCATTATAACTTATTCAGTCTTATAACTTTTAAACTCTTGTCTATTGTGAATATTACAATTATACAAAGTTAGTTAAGTAGCAAATTAAGTTATACATTTAATTCGTAATATATATATCAAAATAAACAAATTAACAAGCGTTGATAATGAAATCCTTTTAAAAAAACTGTGCAAAATATAGTTAAACAATCAATTTCAATACGAGAAAAAATTATTAAGTTAAAAAGTTGCAAGAATAGATATTACTTAACTACATAATCCGGCAAATATTAGGGCCAAACTCTCCGGATCCAGCAAATAGTAAAAAACCATATCCAGCCACCCCCTACCTACTACTGAAACAAAATGTGGACAAAATGTGCTACTGAAAGGAGCTCAGATTCAAATGTCCATTTAATTCGTGGAGTATAATTCATCTTTTATTTGTTATTTCTCTTTAAAAAAGGGAATATTTTGTGATGATAACTGCACTTAGAAAATAGAAAGAAATTAATAATTAAAATGGTAATGGAAAATATTAAAATATAATAAATAGTACAGAAGAATAGGTGCATCTATTTGTTTTAGTTTACCCATATTTTAATAAATTTCATTGTTGAACTAATAGATACCTTCCATTAGTAAATGGAAAACAGGTCAACGGGGTATGAATTAGCCTGAAAGGACTTCAAAAAACAACGAACGTTTTGGCAAAAAGCCTTCCTCGACGAACGAACAATACACAAATAAAAGGAAAATATAAATGATAAAATATTCACTACTACTAATTTATAAGCCTGATTGCAGTCTAACCCCCATTACATTAGATACCTCCCATTCATTTTATTTAAGACTCCTGTTTTGTTTTTGTTTTTTAATTTTTTTACATTTTTATTTTACTATTTAATTAATACGTTGTACATTTTTTTATATAATTGACTTATTTTTAATTTTTTAAATTTTTTTTTTTCCAAGGCCATAATAAATTCACAACCCCTATCCCCTGTATCAGTACTAGTCTAGTCAGTGAGATCAATTGGCTTACCAACAGTAATTGTCTCTATTAAACCTGTGTTTTTCCCCCCATAAGTTTAACTGAACATGTGTGTAATAATCTCTTAAAGTTTCCTCATCAATGTGGAGATAGATCTAGATTTGTGTTATATCTCCATTTTATTTTAATAGCATCAACACCATTGACACAGAGCACAAACACAAGGCTTTTCCATTCTGAGAGTACTCAGTACACTCCCTTTGATCATGAAGTTCCATAAAATGAAAAAATATCTAAAAGCATGTTAGCTTTCTATTGAGCATTAAAACAGATATGAACAACTATTTATAATTATGCCATTGACATTTCATTTGAAAATGTCATCTTAAAATGGTATCTTTTTTTATTAATAATATTTAGTTCTTTTAATTAATAACTATCTTATAAAAGTTTAACATCAAAGATGGTAGTATTACAATTATTTTCTTGTTAATAATGTGAGATTAGATATGTTTTTTCTACTATTTGCCTGATCCAGATAGTTGGCCCTTAAAATGTGCAGGATCTGAATATCTCCATGTTGTTCTTCACTATTTTCTTTTAAATATTTATTACTATTTATTAAAGTATTTATTATCCAACATATGGAGAGTATATGCTATCTACAATGACAGTCTGTGACACTGTCAATGTCAATGATGAACATTTAACAATGAATTGAATGAACGAAGTTCAACAAAATCTGTAGTGTGTACCAAGTGAACTGTGGTGTACAGAGTGTACAAGAAGTCGTGTTCCATAACCATAATAAAAAACTAAGGTTGTTAAGACTCCTCGTTTTTGAAGACAGGGATTTAAAAAATACGGGTTAACTGCCTGTCCGTAATTTTCTAATGTTTTGAGAACTTACTAGAGAATGTATACAATTTTTGCCTTGAGTCGTCTGATGTGATGTCATCGCGCTTGTCATGAGCTCTTTTTTGGGATGTCATCATTTCAGTGTGGGGGGGGGGGGGGG
>MUZC01000064.1:57680-70741 GCA_002072015.1 Radix auricularia
TTAAATTGTCCCAACAAAGAAACAACTGGTGATTATTAATAGTCAATTTTATGTATTAAAACGGCATATTAACAAATAAAGACATTTAATCGTGTTGTATTTTTCCCCTTGTCTTTTATTCTCATTTTGACATCACGCCCACGCTATGTGTCTCGTACTAAGCCTCAGCAACTAAGCAAATTTAAAATAAAAATTGTTCATCAGCCAGATACCCATATATTGGGCCAGGATATCTGGTCGCCCCCTACTTGTTAAGGTATGAAAATTGCTTGCTTTTATTTAACAGCTGCTCCTGTCAAATTTTGTATTGATCTCAGTTCTCCGCATTGATATTCTTGGCAGTCCTAGACATAGTTTGTTATTATAGCTTGATCCTACCACCACACTTTTGTACTGAGAGTGTATCCATGGCAGTCCTAGACATACTTTGTTATCATAGCTTGATCCTACCACCACACTTTTGTACTGAGAGTGTAGTCATGGCATTCCTAGACATACTTTGTTATCATAACTTGATCCCACAACCACACTTTTGTACTGAGAGTACAAATTCTCCAAATGCTTAATGTAACTAATGTCTACACAGCTCAGAAAGACCTTCTCATTGCACTGCTGGTCATGTTTTTGTTGGTCATCCCTCTGATCATCCTACTGGTCATTGCCTTCTTCAAAAGACAAAAGCTGGCTGAATGGTGGGAACGCTTGCCAAGGTTCACATACAGGTCAGTGAAAAATACCAGTCCATTTCTAGTTCATAACTAGTTGAATAGCTAGTGCATTCTTTGTAAATTTTCTGTTCTGTAAGCAGTCAGCATATTTCAGATAATTTTTCAATGAATAAGTTCTATCTATGAAATTATTAATATGCTATAAAAGCAGAATGCTATTTGTTGTCAATTGAAAAAAATTTACATTTCAGAATACGCGGGAAGCCTGCAAAATTTAAATCTCCACCAGATTCTAACTCTTCTGTTGGTAAAAGTAGAAAAGAGTTACTGCCACGACACAGTGAGAACACGGTCTCATTGACCCACACCACAGATTTTCATTCTAAACCAAAAGTTTGGACCTCTGTCAACATTGGCACCCACCCTCCCCCGCCTGCAGCTCCCCGCCACCCTGCACCTGTGGCTCCCCCAGAGAGACCAGCAGCACCCAAGCGCCCTCCTTCATTGCTGAAAAGTGCTAGTTCTGTAGAGAACAGAGACACAACTAAAAAGGTCAAATTATCCCTTCCTATCCAAGAAACAGGCAGTCCACCATCTCCTACACAGAAACAGAAGAAGTCTTCCCAGGTGATCACATCTGTTAGTGGGAAGCAAGAGTCCTCCAAACTCTTACCTGAGTCACATGTTCCCAACCCTATTGTCAAAAGAGAATCTTTCCGAGGATCAGAAATCTCAGAGCCAGTCCTTGTGTGTACAACTAATAGGAACTCATTGGTCCTAGCTGACGGGAATGTAGATATTATAGGACCTGAAGCTAGACTGGTTGCAAGAGGCCCATCTCACAAAGTACAAGGGCCTGCAACGGTCAAGCGCAGCCAGTCAGACCGCCCAGTGGCTCGACAAGAACCCTTACGTCCAGCCGGGGTCCCTCCAGCTCCTGGCAGCGCCACAGTTAAAAAATCAGCTTCAGCCAGATCGCCACCTCCCAAAACTACTCCATCTACGACTTCAGCACCTACCACCAACAACACCAAAGTGAATCCTTCAGGCTTTAGACCTCGCCCCATCCCCCCCATCCCAACAGAAGAAGAAGATGACTCACAACCCATCTACACCAATGAAACTTCTGATATGAGTGACTTGCTCACTGCAATAGAAGGAGCCCTTAAAGATTCTTCTAATTTATACAACAACATATCACCAACAGGAAACATACAGACCCCCATACAAGAGACTGCTCCATTCACTCCACCTCGCCAATCTTCCACCAAACAGATCTCTCAGCCTACGAACCCCTCTAGTGTTCCCATCAATAAAACAGTTACTCCTGTTACTAAACCTGTCAGCACTCCCAAACCACCAAGTTCAGCATTAGAGTCTAAAGTAAACAATGTTAATGTCATCCCGACCCCACATGGACCTGTACCCAGACAAAACGGGGACAACGTTTCTAAAACACATGACAAAAATATTAAATCAGCAGTACCATCAGAAACTAGTGATAGACTCAAAGGTGCCGTATCAGATGAACTGCGAAACAAAATTCTTTCAAGATCTGCCAGTTCAGCTGCTCCACCTTCTGATGTTCATAAGCCTAGTATCAGTGCCGCCTCGCTGTCAGGGGCTTCCAAAGACTATTCTGGTGAGCCAGGTCCCAACAGACCTGGTAGGTCTGCTGTTAAAACAGCTGTTAGTTCTTCAAAAACCAGCGTAGTGCCACCTAATACCAACATGCCGCAGCGGGGCTCTGGAGTCGGCAATGGCACCTCAAAGTCAGGCGGAGGAGCTGCCAATAGTGGCAGTGGATCTGCCAACAGTGGCAGTGGATCTGCTAACAGTGGCAGTGGATCTGCTAACAGTGGCAGTGCCTCAGGATCAAAGCCTGGCCCCAACACTGCATCCACCGTCAGTGGTAGAGTCAATCCTAAGCTTACAGCTACAGACAAGACTGCCAATCAAGCTGCCAAGACTAATGTGTCTTCTATTGCTGCTAAATTTAGTAACTCTAAAGATGATGACAGTAAACCTAAAGTTTACAAACCACTGGCCCAATCTGAAGATGATGTCAAGAAAGCACCTACCATTAAGAAAGCATCAGACACAGAGAAACCTACAGTGTCAATCAGAAAGGTTAAACCTGGGTCAGCGAGGTCAGAAGCTATAGAAAAACCAGTAGCCCGTGTCCAGTCAATGAACACCAACAGTCCTAGACCTTCTCTGCCACCCAAACCTGACCAAGGAAGTACAAATACTCCAGACCCAAAATCAAATGCTCAGCCTAAAAGAGTCCAAAGTTTTAGGATTTAATATTTCCCCTTTTTGGAATATCTGTTATTCATCGTCTTGTCTCATGTGAAGCTATATTATACAGTCGAAACCGCTTAAGTCGGCGGCGTTGGGGTATGAAAACTGGCATCGACATAACCCATTGATCGAGTTAAAGCGAAAACCAATATGGCGGCAAAATATTAACATGCGCTTGAAATTTCTTTATGTACGTGTTGTGCGTTAATTAGTGATGGGACGATTAATCAGAATCGTATCGGAATATCGGGACCCTATTTCTTCACTCTTTCTTAAGGTTGTTAAGACCGTTCGTTTTTAAAGACCGCTTAAGTTTAAATATAACGCCGTTTTGCGGTGATTCCCAGATTGAGCGATACTATGCCTTCGAAGCCACTTGCTTGATTTTCCTTACAAGCTACACAAATAAGTAGCCTACACATCCCCTCATTGTCCCTGAACCATTATCTTCCTAATCATCTTCTTTGGGTCCGTCCCCTCAGCTTACAATGGACTCAGAATGGTCTATCGTGACCTATATATGACTCATGACAAAGCGAACTCTTCTCTATATAAACGTACACAAATAAATTAGGTACTCCTTTTGAACCTTCAACTTTGACATATTTTAATTAATTCTAACCAATAGTTTAATGGCTTTTGCACATGGCCACTTCTTATGAATGAAACAATGAGAACAAAGCAGTAGTACAGTACATGTAATACATGTAGTCAAAATGAGGTTGAAGGATGAATGGTTGCCAATGACAACAAGTCCGCACACGGTACATTTTATTATTCCATACGATCCCCTATGGACTTAGAATTCCTTCGGTAACTTGATGCTAATAGTACTAATAGGACTAACCAATAACAATGGTGTGGGAGATTGAGAGTGGGGTGGGTAAACTGTCTGTAGTCTGTTATATTATATACATTGTATTTTAAAATCTGGGGAGCCTTGTTTACAGTAAGCAGCCTATGATTTTGGTATCGTCTCATCACTAGCGTTAATAAATGATAATGTTCATGCACGTGTTTTTGGAGTTTTTTTTAACACAACAGCATTGCCGTTATTTGTTTGATGAATTTCAAAAGCCGGCGATTGCCATAGTACCAGAAGCAACACAGCGCTTAGAGCAAAACGCAAGTGGGCTGTGACGTCACCAGCAGACCCTGGTGAGGCAGAAACTTGGTCCCTTCCCTTGGTTATAAAAAAATCATAGCTAACATTTTCAAAAGCTGGCGATTGGTCATGGGGATCGAGATAACCAATGTTAAGTTGCAAATTTGACCCTTTTTTTGTGCTCGTGTTATGAGGTTTCGGCGACTTAAAAAAATCGAATTAAACGACGAGAAAATGCTAAGACAAAGAGAGAATTTGGCGGTTCCAATAAAAAACGTTGACATAATAGGGTGGTCGAGCTAACCGAGCTCGAGGTAAGTGGGTTCGACTGTAATTGGTAATGTTTTATGGTCAGCTTTCTACCCTAACCAGAGTATTGAAATGTAAGAATTCTATTCACTGAATCGGGGAAATTCAACTGTTTTATATTATGATTGGAAAATAGTATATACAAAAATATCCTTCCATCTCAATATTCTTTAACATTATTATGTATTGTCTTGTTCTTTGGGTTCAAGCCTTCACATTCATTATTTCCTGCTTAGTTTTAATTCTGACCTTCATTCCTTATTATTTTATATTTATAGTGATAAATTTTTAAAAACACATTAAACAGCACAAAAAAAGAAACTATTATACAGGAGCCCTAAAACAAACAAACTAAAGACTGTAATATATTTATAAATATATAAGAGACAAAAAACAAACAAACTAAAGATTAGATTCATGACAGCGCTACCACACCCAGATGCTCCGCCACACACATGCTCCACCACATAGATGCTCTGCCACACACATGCTCCACCACATAGATGCTCCGCCACACACACATGCTCCACCACACAGATGCTCCGCCACACAAACATGCTCCACCATACACGTGCTCCACCACATAGATGCTCCGCCACACACACATGCTCCAGAAATATACTAACCAGAGGAAATCTAATAACTCACCTAAAACGTGAGCATCATGATGATTCACTTGAGAACCATGACCCAATATTAATTAATGTATTAGCTGCAGCTTCAGATTGTATTTCTGTGTTAAATTGTGACCATATAATGACAATATATTAATTGTTAAACCTTCTCTGCATTCATAATATTTCAAGCTTTGTAGTTTAAGAAATACGCCTGTATCCTATTAATACGCTCTATAGGACATTTGCTGCCTTTATAAAAAAAATGTGATGTTTTCTTTTTGTAGTCTGTGCTATAATCTAAGATGTGATTTTCTCAATGAAATTATGTCTGCTTTCATTTGTCAGAAAGACTGAATGCAAATTTAAGCTGGGCTGTTTTGAACAAACGTATTATAAAACATTAAACTTTAAAATAGTTTTAGCTTCATACAGTTCTTGTGTAAAACAGAGCGTGCTGATGTCCTTAAGAGATATGAAGTCCTACTAATGCTGATGTCCTTAAGAGATATCAAGTCCTACTAATGCTGATGTCCTTAAGAGATATGAAGTCCTACTACCCTTAAGAGATATGAAGTCCTACTAATGTAGATGTCCTTAAGAGATATGAAGTCCTACTATCCTTAAGAGATATGAAGTCCTACTAATGTTGATGTCCTTAAGAGATATGAAGTCCTACTATCCTTAAGAGATATGAAGTCCTACTAATGTAGATGTCCTTAAGAGATATGAAGTCCTACTAATGCTGATGTCCTTAAGAGATATGAAGTCCTACTATCCTTAAGAGATATGAAGTCCTACTAACTGACATGTTTGGGTTGCTTGATATTGACTTTTGTGTCTGTACCACCAAGGCCTAATTGAAGTACAGAGAAAACATAATTAGTGAAGCTTTTATTGTTGTGGTGCGGGTGTGATATGTGCAATATTGCCTATGAATAATAAGTTGTGTATAAATGCTAGTCAATAATTCTGATATGGAGTGTACTATTGGATACATTATGACACATATTTCATTTTTTCCTGTACCATCTCCTTCAAAATTTGTATATTTTTTTTCTCATTTCATTAATTTATAGTTTGCAATGATTGTGTTTTTTTTTTTTAAAGTTTACCCCCAAGAATTTAATTCACAAACTCTTCCAGCCAGCATTCATAAAAAAAAATCTTGTTTACCATGCAGTTGCTAACCATCATTAATCCTTCACATACATGTGTATACATACCTGTGTATAACTGTAAACTTTATTTTTAAACCTTGTAAACTTACGTTATATGTCAACCTACCATAATGCTTGTGATAAACTTTCTGTTATTTGTTCTGTACAAAGATGTATACATTGATTTATTCTTTTCTGAGATGATGTCATTTTTGTTAAAGTTTGCTTCTGGTGCAAAATCTCTTGTTCTTGGATGGAAAATTGTTAGTTTTAAAAAGCTCTTCAGTACAACACATTTAATTAAAGTTTCACCTTCTTCATTTGCCACCCATTCTTGTGTATAAGTGAAATACAGAACTTGGTTTTTTATTTCATAATTTATTTTCATACAAATCTGATACGTCTTGTAACACAAGGTGTTCAAGTCATATTAGTTAAATTAGGAGTTTAATTATTATTTTTTAAATTCTAGATTGAATTGTATGAAAGTAAGCGTATAAAACGTTTTTAATATAGATACATAGATATATCCTCTTAAAATAGTATTGCTTTAGTTACATACAACCATAAAGAGCAGAAATATCCGGTTTATTAACAATATTTCTCAAATATTATCAATTATAAATTCCCCATTTTGAAATGACATCAAATTTAAAACCATACTTTTTTTTGCTGCTTAATGTACTTTAGTATTATTTGTTTACATAATCTCACAAATTTATAGCTGTTCTTTTTTTTTCCCATATTAAGTTTTAAATGTTCATTTAGATGCCATGTTAAAATAAATTTCATGATAAGTCAAATTTTAATTTACCTTTCATTATTGAGGTTTACAAATAACAAAGTACAGGGAGTCCTCGGGCTATGCCGGTCAAGACCCAAACTATTTCATGGTTATGAACGTGCCCCCTTAAATGTATAAAAATAATATTATGCGTCATTCCGTCTTGGTTTTTTTAAAATTAATATTTACTCTAATTCATGTGGTAAGGAATTGTTTTCTCTTTTTTTAAATACCTTCATAAGTCATTAACTTTTACAATTTTATAGTACTAGTTGTACAGACCCTGACAGTATATTTGATATATTTTCTTTATGTTTTGACTTACACTGAAATTCGGGTTATGACTTTCTTAAGAACAAATCAACATCGTAACTCAAGGACCCCCTGTATTTGTTTTTGTTAGGACTAGAAATAATGAATAGATTATCTACTATACTAACTAAGATCATTTCAACACTGTTCAAATAATTTATTTCAGTTTCAGTAGTGGAAACTTCTAAGTGCTCATATTATGTGGGTGTGGAGGGGTGTTCTCATTTACATGTACACATTATCATTAAACTCTTGTCAAATATTTGTGCAAATTGCATGTTTATTTTAAGAGCAATAAAACTATTTTTTATTTTAATTGACTTTTCATTTGTATAAATATAAGAGCAATAGTGAACAAAATATGATGCAGAACCAGTGCACATTTTTTAAGTTTATAAAACTGCCTTTATTTCCAACCAAAAAATGTATCCGTTTATCTCATTTATATAATAAAAAAAATCCATTTCTTGTAGGACATTTAAAGAAAATAATAATTTTGTTTAAGTTTATCATTTATAATTTTGTAATGAATTTGCAATAATTTCAAATTTCACAAATGTTTTTCTTTTATGATAATTTTATTGATCATGTTTAAATTAGACCAGAATATTTAATTAGATATAAAAAAAAATGTATTTGAGATGTCTTTTAATATGACAATATTTAAAGAAGATAAAATGTGTAAGTCATTTGTGTCATGATTCAAAGCTTTACTTCAAACTTACATGAGGTCATAACTCAAGCATTCACAAGTGAAGGTTTAAGAAGAGTTGTTGGAACTTATAGAAAACTGACTTTATTTTAAAATTGTATCATTAATTTTCACCAACATTGTACTTGCTTTCAATGAAATGGAGGGCTTTTATTGCTCTGTATTTATAACATCTCCCAGCCTAGAAATTTTATCATTAATTTTTATGTAACCAACTTTGTCTAATATCATTTCCTTTAAAATGTTTTCAATTCCCGGCTTCCATTGAAAGATTGCATGTAATTTTATTTTTAAGCTTTCTTTTTTGCTGGCCTGATTCTGAATTTTATACGCTTAACTACACCAGTCTATGCTAGCCTTAGGAAATTTCAAATTCATTTTGACTTACCTATGACATTTCTACCTGTCTACCATCCCACATCATGTTAACCCTTACCAAAATATTATTACTAGAAAATGACTTCATCTGATGTACATGGGCTATGGCCAGATTATTTTAGATATAATTCATTAAAACTTGTTAGATGAAAACTATAGACGTGTGAATAGACGGCCACTTGCCAAACAACCGAATTATGACGAATAAAATAAACTCAAATTGGTTAACACCCCAAATTATCAATGTGTTTTTTTAACTTTCAAAAAGAAATATTCTTTAGTTGTCCTACATTCCAAAATTTTTTTTAAAAATTATGTCTCTGGTTTTTTTACCATAAGGTCATGTGACTGACTGCAGAGTTTTGTTACAGTCAAATCTTTATTTGGTGCTTGTCAGTCTAGAGCTGACAATCTTCACTATCATTGCTGGCTGGCCAACTCTTCTCTATGCCAGGGGTCTCCAAACTGTGGCCAGCGGGCTAGATGCGGCCCACAAAGCCCTCTCATCCGAACCTTGGAGACCTTTTAATCTCAAAAAAAGAGAATATTTTTACCTGTAGTTTACAACAAAACTGTATTCGGCCCCCAAACTGCTGTTTGCCCATTAATGTGGCCCTCTGGCAGAAAAGTTTGGAGACCCTTGCTCTATGCCATTAGCTTGATTCACTATCATTGCTGACTGGCCATCTTTCTATATGCCATTAGATTGATTCACTATCATAGCTGACTGACCAACTCTTCTCTATGCCATTAGATTGATTCACTATCACAGCTGACTGACCAACTCTTCTCTATGCCATTAGATTGATTCACTATCATAGCTGACTGGCCATCTTTCTATATGACATTAACTTGATTCACTATCATTGCTGACTGGCCATCTTTCTCTATGCCATTAACTTGATTCACTATCATAGCTGACTGGCCATCTTTCTATATGACATTAACTTGATTCACTATCATTGCTGACTGGCCATCTTTCTATATGCCATTAGCTTGATTCACTATCATTGCTGACTGGCCATCTTTGTCTATGCCATTAGATTGATTCACTATCATAGCTGACTGACCAACTCTTCTCTATGCCATTAGATTGATTCACTATCATAGCTGACTGACCAACTCTTCTCTATGCCATTAGATTGATTCACTATCATTGCTGACTGACCAACTCTTCTCTATGACTTTAGCTTGATTCACTATCATTGCTGACTGGCCATCTTTCTATATGCCATTAGATTGATTCACTATCATAGCTGGCTGGCCATCTTTCTATATGACATTAACTTGATTCACTATCATTGCTGACTGTCTATCTTTCTATATGCCATTAGCTTGATTCACTATCATTGCTGACTGGCCATCTTTCTATATGACATTAACTTGATTCACTATCATAGCTGGCTGGCCATCTTTCTATATGCCATTAACTTGATTCACTATCATTGCTGACTGGCCATCTTTCTATATGACATTAACTTGATTCACTATCATTGCTGACTGGCCATCTTTCTCTATGCCATTAGATTGATTCACTATCATAGCTGACAGGTCATGTCTTCTCTATGCCATTAACTTGATTTATAGGTGTCTACAAATGGTCATCATTAACATACTCTTCATTTTGCCTTTTATTTATTCATTGTTCATAAAAAATTTTATATCAAAAAGATCACGTCACACATTGTTAAACTGTAATTGTGACTGTATTTTGGTTGGGAAATTAAGAGACTGTAATTTTGTGAGATTATGGATTGGCTGTAGTTTTTAAGGCAAGGACAACTCTGACAAGGCAAATTTATTGCTATGCTTTGATAAGATAATAACAATTTTTATACTTTGATATGGTAATGGATATGTAGTGGTTATTAATGAGTAATTAACAAACAGCTTTGTTCATCTTTGAAGACATGAAATTCTGCCTTGTCGTCTTAATATAGAGTCAAGAATCTGAAGGCTCAGGGTCTAACTTGAATCAAAAGTACGAGTTTTGAATAAGGCAATGATGAATATAAATAAGAAAAATGCTTATTTTATGACATCAAAAATAGTTTGCATTTTGGAAAACGTTTATTTCCAGCTATATTTTTATTTTAGTAATATTGGTTTTTTTTAATGAAAAAAACTTAACTCTAAAGAAACTTGTGAGTTTTTTTTATTGATAGTAGCTGCTTATCTTTATGCAATGTCTTCATTTCAATTTATGTAAAAATTTTAATTATTATTAATTATTTATTTTGCTGATGAACATTTTCATATGTTTTTGACTTGCAACGCTTTTTTTTTCAAATAAAACAAGATACTGCATTCAGTGTTAAGATTTTTGTTTAAAAATTATTGATGAAATGCGTGTAAGTTCCATAAGCTTGAAAATAAAACTAGTCAGTACTAGCACTAGCCATATAGGTTGAAGTGGAGTAAACAAAACATTGGCACAAACTACCCTCAAATAAATGGCATTGTATTGTCTAGATCTCTGCAACAAGCAGGCCATGAGTTATGGTTGATGTCAGTTGGGGAGATATGCCAGGTACTGTGGGTTGTGGCAAGGTGTGGTGGGTTCTGGCCAGGTGTTGTGGGTTGTGGCCAGGTGTGGTGGGTTCTGGCCAGGTGTGGTGGGTTGTGGCCAGGTGTGGTGAGTTCTGGACAGGTGTTGTGGCAAGGTGTGGTGAGTTCTGGCCAGGTATTGTGGGTTATGGCCAGGTGTGGTGGGTTGTGGCCAGGTGTGGTGAGTTCTGGACAGGTATTGTGGGTTGTGGCAAGGTGTGGTGAGTTCTGGCCAGGTATTGTGGGTTGTGGCAAGGTGTGGTGGGTTCTGGCCAGGTGTTGTGGGTTATGGCAAGGTGTGGTGGGTTCTGGCCAGGTGTGGTGGGTTTTGGCCAGGTGTGGTGAGTTCTGGACAGGTGTGGTGGGTTGTGGCCAGGTGCGGTGAGTTCTGGCCAGGTGTGGTGGATTGTGGCCAGGTGGGGTTTAGATATTGCAGGGAAGTTTTAGCCAGGTGTGTTCTGGCCAGGTGTGGTGAGTTCTGGCCAAGTGTGGTGAGTTCTGGCTAGGTGTGGTGGGTTGTGGCCAGGTGTGGTGAGTTCTGGCCAGGTGTGGTGGAATCTGACCAGGTGGGGTTTAGATATTGCAGGGAAGTTTTAGCCAGGTGTGTAAATCTGCATTGGTATAAAAATGGCAAAAACTATGCCGCTCACAAGAGGTCTTACAATTTAAATGACAACAAAAAGTAGTTTATTTATAGATTTGGTGAAAAATACACACACACATAAAAATAACGTATTTATTTATAAATAAAAAGAATTGCTTTAACAATTGCTAGTATTTTTAAAAATAAAAAGTGTTATTCAAGGTGGAAACCACAGCCATATTTATTATTTTAATTGGTTTATAAATAAGGTGGAAGCAAAAAGAAATATGATGTCATGGCAAAACAAGAACACAAGGATGGAATGCCAACAGCTTAAATTCCAAACAGCTTACAGAGAGGTTTTATTTTAGTTTTATTGATATTTAAAGTAGTAAAGAAATCACAACACAATTAAATGTTAATAAAGATCATCTTAGGATTGTTTGTTGCTATGATATCAACCCGCGATTTCTGGTAGCAATGATATCAACCCGCGATTTCTGGTAGCAATGATATCAACCCGCGATTTCTGGTAGCAATGATATCAACCCGGGATTTCTAGTAGCAATTATATCAACCCGGGATTTCTGGTAGCAATGATATCAACCCGGGATTTCTAGTAGCAATGATATCAACCCGGGATTTCTGGTAGCAATGATACAACCCTGAATTTCTGGTAGAAATGATACTAACTGGATTGCTAATTGCAAGGATACTAACTGGATTGCTGGTTGCATGGATACTAGCTAGATTGCTGGTTGGAATGAGATCAACCTAGGATTTCGGGTTGACATGAATTCAACCCGCCATTGCTGTTTTCAATGAAATCAACCCGGGATGGGTTTGCTGTTTTCAATGAAATCCACCCGGGATGGGATTGCTGGTTGCAAGGATACTAACTGGATTGCTGGTTGGAATGAAATCAACCCTAGGTGGGATTGCTGGTTGCCAGTCAACAACTAAACTTCTTCCTTCATGTAACTTATGTCACAGCTCCTTTCCGTTTGATAGATAAATAGAGAAATTTAAATTTAAAAATAAAACATATTGCAAAACACATTAAATAATGTCAGACACTTCCCCTTTATTTTCCCTCAACTATCACGACCCGAGTCACCGTTCCCTTTAATTTATACCCAGCAATGTGAAGTTTACCGCCTGAAGGATCTCCATTGCCACATGATTTAAGCTATCTAGAGAAATGGTTTCTTGGCTTCCCCGTTGTCTCCCTTTGTTTGCTCCAGCCAACGATAGTAGACGTTGGTAGTCACTTTCCCTCCCCTTGCCCACCCCACCCATTGTCCTGGCGACGAGCTATAGAGCGAAGAAATTATGTTTTTCTCCAATGATAACACCGCAATACTTGATGATAAATGATCCTAGACCTAGCACATTCGGGAACAATACAAAGACGATCAATTTATTATGTGTGTGGTCCTGATGTTCCCCAATAATACAAAGACGATCAATTTATTATGTGTGTGGCCCTGATGTTCCACAATAATCCAAAGACGATCAATTTATTATGTGTGTGGCCCTGATGTTCCACAATAATCCAAAGACGATCAATTTATTATGTGTGTGG
>MUZC01000064.1:77491-91345 GCA_002072015.1 Radix auricularia
TTTTAACGGCAACTTCGCCTTTACAAAATTACTCAAGTAAGATGAAAATAGGTTCAGAAAAACATCCCGGACGAAGGCCCCAATCTTCTTTTGTCACGTATTACGAATTGAATTATATCTATTCTAATTTGTATTGGCTTGTCTAGGGGAACGTGACAATAGAAAAAGCCGTTGTGTCACTATCTTAAGTCTGAATTTAACCACAGACTTACAATGAATAACACAAGAAATCGGAAAGTAAAATATTAACTGAATGTTTAATAAAATATAAATCAAATAGTACTTTTAAATGAATCACATTAAGTTACAAGCAAAAAAAAACACAAACATCTACTCAATACAGAATTGAGAGGTTGACCAAACCCTTTTACAAAAATGGCATGTAAAAATATTACACTTCAAGAGTTTTAAAAGATAACTACAATTACCAGCAAGGCCTTGAAAAGGAAAAATCTCAACTTACACTATCAATACCACGCAGGGGTCACGCAAAGTCTCCGCTATTCTGTCTCACGGCTGTCTCCGTATGTCTTGTCCGTCTCAACGTTATACGGGCGGTCTTTTTATAGTCCACCGCGCGTCGAGCTCAAGACAACTCTAGTAGTTTCTCGAATACTATTCGAGAACAGGACAAGTGAACAACAAGACAGAGCTAGAACCTTCTCTAAAGAGACGGAACGAGAAAACCTCATATTTTTGACCAGATGAAAACACACAGGTCAAGGACCGGTCACACGGTCTGTGTGGCTTGAACTCGCCGCCGCTCATAAACAAAACTCATTACACAAAAGGGGCAGACAACCTCGGGAATTTTCTACCCGTCTCTCGACCGCAACAGGTCAAGTGAAAACAACAAAAAAAATAGGTAACAATGCCTAGATACGTAACAATCCAAAGACGATCAATTTATTAGGTGTGTGATGTTCCCCAATAATCCAAAGACTATCAATTTATTAGGTGTGAGATGTTCCCCAATAATCCAAAGACGATCAATTTATTAGGTGTGAGATGTTCCCCAATAATCCAAAGACTATCAAGTTATTAGGTGTGAGATGTTCCCCAATAATCCAAAGACGATCAATTTATTAGGTGTGTGATGTTCCCCAATAATCCAAAGACTATTAATTTATTAGGTGTGTGATGTTCCCCAATAATCCAAAGACTATCTATTTATTAGGTGTGTGATGTTCCCCAATAATCCAAAGACGATCAATTTATTAGGTGTGTGATGTTCCCCAATAATCCAAAGACGATCAATTTATTAGGTGTGAGATGTTCCCCAATAATCCAAAGACTATCACTTTATTAGGTGCGTGATGTTCCCCAATAATCCAAAGACTATCAATTTATTAGGTGTGTGATGTTCCCCAATATGTTCCCCAATAATCCAAAGACTATCAATTTATTAGGTGTGTGATGTTCCCCAATAATCCAAAGACTATCAATTTATTAGGTGTGTGGCCCTGATGTTCCCCAATAATCCAAAGACGATCAATTTATTTGGTGTGTGATGTTCCCCAATAATCCAAAGACGATCAATTTATTAGGTGTGAGATGTTCCCCAATAATTCAAAGACGATTAGGTGTGAGATGTTCCCCAATAATACAAAGACGAATAGGTGTTAGATGTTCCCCAATAATACAAAGACGATTAGGTGTGAGATGTTCCCCAATATTCACAGGGTTTCTACTTTAAAACAAAATAAAAACAGATTTTTTAAGAGTGTTTCAAACTCAGTGTGTTTTATTTGATTTTTACGCTTGGTATTAAAAAAAAAAATGTTTTCCAAATGCATATTTTGATATTAACTGTCTTTCCTTTGTTGGTTTTTAAATAAACATTTCTACTCCTTTTTTTTACACTTGCTGATTTTTTGACATAATACAGTTTTTATGTTTCTTTTTATTGTTTCTTGCTCTGATATTATGTGTTTTGTAAATATTTTTTTTTCCAAATCAAATAGTTATGTCTTTGTTTATTTAAAGCCAACATAGCTGACAAGAATTAGTAATCAAAACATGTCATTTATGTTTAAAAGTACACTTTGTTGTTGTTGTTGTTTCTGTTTTTCATCATGTTTCTAAAGCAGTTACATTAAAGATAGTAATAAATAAGTTTATTTGAAAAGTTTATTTGAAAAGCTTTGTTTTTTAACATCCTTTTGTCAATGTTAATATTATTAAAGCTAACCCTGAGAGCAGTAAACAGTATTTTTGTCGGTTCCATAGACTGCAAATCAACTCAACAGAACAATGCAGTTCAAAAGTAGCTCTACTACAAGTCATTGAATCACTGATTGATGTATTGATCACGAGGCAATATTTCAAGTCAAACATAACTGCCTTAAATCAAGTTCTAAATCATTCCCGCGAGGGGTACAGCTACGATAAGATGAGAGTCAACCCCCCCCCCCAACACGACCCCGACCTACGACCCCTAACCAAGATCCAGTCCTGTTCAATGTAACAGTTGCTAACCAAATACAAGCCGCGGATAGCACAGTCGCCGTTGGGAGATTGAGTTGAATAGATGGAAATAAACAAAGTCACGGAGTGGAGCCCATTTCTGCCTTCTCAGATAAATCACCTGAGCTGTTCACTCGTCATTAAACAACAACGTTCATCAAATGTTTTTGAAGAGATTCTCAAAATCCAATATACGTTTACAAACATCATTCAGTAAAGTGCCCCACGTGTTTAAATAACTAAACCAATCGTTACCGCATTTAGAAATCTCATTGATAAACAGTCGCGTGCGTATGCTTCAAAGGATTAAGAACAAATATTTTAAAATACTTAAGTTTTGTTTTTTTTTAAAATGTGAGAACCCTCTCTGTGTTGCATTAAGTCTGATGTTCGTGTTTACGAACACGTATACAAGATACTAATCCATTAAGATCCATTATACCAATACCACGTCTGAATAAAAGAAGCTAATTTAACTGCCTCTACTAACTAGGCTCCAGGGAATCACAAGACCACAAAATCCCCTCAAGACCAGGTACACAACAGGGACAGATTCGCTTAAGTTTGCTGACTGAGACTTTCTATTTTATCAAAGGCCCAGAACTCCACATTGCCAAGTTACTCAAAATTATCTCCCATGTAACCTGTTTCAGCACAGAAACGGTTCGTGATTTTTTCAAATTATCTACCATATTCTACCACAACCCTCCTGCCCTCCCCCAACAAACACTCGCACGACCACAACCCTCCTGCCCTCGCCCAACAAACACTCGCACGACCACAAAGTTCCTTCTTTGGTTTAGTCAAGATATTTTAATCTAAAAATTTGACACCTGAAATCTCTGCTTCTGTGCAACATTTAATCAAACTATAAATCACAGTTAAATAATATTAGCCAAGCACTTGTTCTCATTGTTCTGTCAACTCGAATACACGCGATAGGTCGTAGCTCAGATAGTTCTGGGATATAGTATAGTAGTGCATAACTTGTTTTAATTTACCATCGGTTCACACCATCTTTCACACAATTGAAACGAACCAGTCAACAGTTGACACCAGTGATTGTTGAAAGGGAAAGAATTTCGTCATATGGGGTCAAGATTTAAGAGATTAAAGTTTACTTGATTTACAGCAGCCCCTTTTGACCACGGCTTTAATTCCGTCGTATGTTCTCATGAATGTGGTTAGATAAATTAAAAGTAAACACATCTAAAACTTCATACAGAGGCGTCTTTTACGACAATGATTGTTATCGAAATGAAAATCATTTAAATTATTGTTTACACCATTCTATTAAATTGAACATGGAAGCACATTCTATCTGCACAAATAATGTGTTAATAAACACATTTACATTACAAAAGCAAGATACCTTAAATTTGCCCTTTCAATGCCGTTAAGCAAGTTGAAGATCTTTGTTAGTTTCAACGCCCCTACCTATATGAAATAGTTTGAATTAAATTTATAGACGTTGGGAATAATAATAATTTTTTACCGTTAATTTAATTAGAATCGTGCTTAGCTTCTTATCTTAAGGTTCAAGTCAAATGGAAAACGTTTCATTATTTCATTATTTTTTTTAAATTAAAATAAATAAGGTTAATAATTGGGCGCTATAGTTTCTGAATTTCATTTTGAAATGTTTGCAGTTTTCATGTATTATTAAAAGGTTAAATGTCGCCAACAGATGTCACTGCAACAGTCACAATGTATGTGTAGGTCAAGGCACGGTGTATGGAAGACGTAAATATTACGTCATTACCGTATTTGCCCAGATTAGTAATTTGGTCAATGTCCTTTGAACCATATCAGTATCGGTCAATCATTGACGGGAACTTAAAATTATTGTGCAGCCGCCGCGCTTTCGTATTTAAAAAAAATATATCACTCGCTATAGTTAGTAAAATCCCCAAGATTTCTGTGGTTGACAATGTAGACATTATTATGAAATATAATTTGGTTTTAAAAGTTAACTATCTTGAAGCCTAAAAATTCATTATTATTTAAAAACATATGTCAGATTTAGAGAAGTTGTCGCAACACATTGCCGGTATTTTACTCAACATATAATTCATTCGTAATTTTATGTCTTACTGAAAAGAACGGGAACAAAAATTGTATGAAAGCCAAAATCTAATTTAGTGAGAAAATTTGAATAACTTTTAAAGAATTCAGTGTAGATATTCAATCGCTATATACAATTGACGATAGCTTATATTGAACTTCAAAAAAATAACACGAAAATTTCCTTTTGCTCCATTCTAAAGAACGACAACTAGAGATTGCAGACAGCCTACTTTGACCGAAAGATCATCAACAATTTCGGAATGGTAAATACACAATTTATTTTCACTGAAGCGAATAATAGTTTATACGATACGTTAAAAAGTAAGATTTATGGATGATCTTTGTAGAGTTTGTTACATAAAAAGTAAAAGGTTTTTCTTGATTTGTTTGTCTCAAATTGTTAAACATTATCAAGCGTTAAATGCACTAAGCCCAGTTAAAATTACAAACGTTTCTTAATGAAACTTTCTGAGATAAAAACTATTAATACATTTTAAAAAGATAAAGATTATGGCCTGAACAGTGGCATGGCGAGGGGGTCAAGGGGGGGGGGCAAATGCCCCGGGAGGCACTTGGCTAAGGGCGACAAATTCCTGGTCATTTATTAGTTTCTAGCAAGAAAACTTATACAAGAAAGTGTAGCTTTTTATCGAAATAAAAGAAAAGCCAAATATGAAATTAAAAGAAAGTTCTCCTGCTAAAACTTTAATTTCCTTATCGGCTATAAGGGGTGGCAAATTTCTCGTTGTCAATAGCTTCTAAAATTTAAAAAAAAATGATAAAGATTAATAAAAGAAAAGCCAAGATAAAAAATTTAAAGAAATGAAAAAAACTACATTAAAATACGTGAATGCTTTCCCCATTTCAAAGTATGAAACTCCATTATTAGTCTTTTGAAACTAATATTACAGAGCTAAAAGTCATAGGGTCAGCTACTGCAACCTATGCGGCCGCAATGGGTCTCGCTCTTTCATAGGTCGGACCTGTTTCAATTTTCACTTAATATCCTAATTTATTCCTTATCCCTACCAAAACTGGGCCTCGCGCAATCCGTTTCGGATACTCAGCGCGTAGAGCCCCGGAATTGCTAAGACCAGCCCTGGTCTGAAGCAGTGTACAAACATGACACTGTTATGCTGGTTAAATATAAATGATACAAGAATGATTTTAAGGTAAATAAACTACTGGGAGGGAAACCTTGATGGTGTGCTTAAATGGTTTATTCTTCCAACGCATCATTATCTTCAACTTAAATTTAATGTCTTTTGTTTCTGGCATAAACAAAAATAATGAACAAAATAGTTTATCTAATTGAATTAAAACTTGGCAGACATAAATCCAAAAGTAACCATTCATGAACAAGTACTCAACATTATCAAAGTTTTTTTTTTCAATTGAAAGTAATCAGATATCGGATCTTAAAATAAACTATTAATAATTAACATTGATACGTTGTTGTAAAAGTAAAAAAACAAACTATGTGGCAAGACGTTCTAGTTAGAATGTTTCACATTATCAAATCTTAGCAAAATTGAATGTGGCTTTTTGAAGTCACAGATTGGACAATACTGTTGAAAAAAAAAAAAAAAAAAGCAATAATATCCTGGAACTAGGGCTGCGGAAATTAACGATTAATTTCTCGATTAATCGGTAAAAATATCGATTAATATTATTTTAATCGATAAAATAGCGATTAAAAGTAAAGAAAATGTTTTAAACATTTTTTTCAATTTATTAATATTTAAATAATTAATAATAGTTTATTTTATGTACAAACTTCTCCATTTAAAAAAAAAGATTTTTAAAGTGTAAACCGTTTTTATAAGGAATATGATATAAAAAAAAATTAAACATTGTTTTTTACTAAATTAACAATAACAAAATTTTAATTCATTGACAGTAATTTATTATTAAACTAATGATATTTAAATATGTCTCCCTTGAAATTTTCAGTTTAATGACGTCATACATCTATCTTAAGCTTTGATCAAAATTATCGATTAATTATTCGGTAATTTTTCAAAAGTTTACGATTATATTTAAATTAATCGATAACAGTCCTACCTGGAACCAAAGCATTTTCTTAAAAATTATGGTCTAGCTCTCCAATATTTTTTTTTAAATTGTAAAAAAAAAAATAGGATAAACTCACATTTAAACCGAGATCACGAGATCGTATCAATTTTAGGAGATACAGAACACGAAAAATCATCTTCCAGAAACAAGATACCAAACATTGTTCAAAGTTATTCGATAGCTCTTTATATATTTCACATTAAGATCAAACAAACCCTTCCTACCCTTCGCACCCATCGTTCGTCTCGAGCTCTGCGGTGGTTTGACAACGTTCACTTGCGTTGATTTTGTTTCTTAGTTCATGTTATTTGGGGCTTTTTTCCTCTTTTCTTTGCGAGCATGGCCACCGCTTCGCATGTATTTCATGAAGACAATGCTTCATTCACTGCTTCAGATTCAAATTTACTTTTTACCTTTACGGGGTGACAAACTCCTCTTAGATTAACCTTTGCAATGATAATAAGGTTCACAGAAAACGTTCAAAAAGATATGCCTATATCTAACAAAACCGGTTTGCAGTCACGCACATCTCTATGTAGCTCTCCAGACTTCCATCTTTTCACGCAATCACAGCTGTTTACTCAAAATCACTTCATTTCGACGATTGTATTTTTCATGAAGTCTTCACTAAACAATGAGCGATTGTGCGGCGTATGCGGGAGTCGTGCAGTAGTAAAAATTGATCATAAAAAAAGTAGACTTTTCAAAGATTTTATTGAAGTGAAAGCGAATCGCCAAACGAGATATCAGAAATGATTTTAAATACGTAATGATAATGTTGAAATAATTTATTACAGACAACCACCCAAACGTGTGTTACTCTTCTTCATGGCTGGAAATAATAAAAGAGTTCAATGGACAAGCAAGCTCAAACAGTTCATTAAACCTAATTTGTTAACCTGGTACTCCGACTAAAATGAAAACTATATTTAGTTCACTTGAAAGTTGTTAGCAGACTTTTCACAGGTTAAAAATACCAATACTTCTTATATACATTTAGGCTCGAAGTTACACTGCCTAAAATAATATAATTTATTCGAACATTGCTTACAACTGTTTTAATTAATGCATGGTGTTAAGGTAGCTTCTTTAAAATTAAGTTGATGAAAAATTAATTATGATTAATGATGAATACACCAAGATTGACTAATTTATTTGCTATTTTTGCTATTGACAAGTATTGAGCAGGGCATGGCTGACAACATTGATACATTAAAGGTTAAGTCAAATATAAAACTTCCATTGTAATCAAGAAATAAAGGCTTTTATTTTTTGATCTAACATAAAAATGTTCAGTCTCATCATTTCCTTTTTTTAAAAATATATTTCTTTTAAAAATGTAATTAAACGACGGTTAAGTACAAATATTATTAAATATGTGCAATTAATATCCTAAATAAATTCGATTTTTCAAAATTAAAATTAAGCAGCAGGTGACAACAGTTGTTTTTTTAATATAACGGGATAGAATGTCTAAAATATTTTAGAAAATTCTAAATTTTATTTTTGCAAAATCTCCTTTGATTGTTAATCTCTTTTATTGGTACAAGTTTTAAATTTTTAGCCCAATTATTTGCCAGACTATAATTGTACTATACATTTATTATCAACTTAGGATATTATTAAAACTATTCAAGAAATTCTGTGCTTATTTAATGTTTAATGAAGTCCAAGCAATGTATAACAAACATAAGTCAAATTTTAAAGTCATATCCAATTGTTTTTCAGACTTAATTTCGGTTTGAGATTTCATGTGGATAGAATGCGGGTTTCCGCTTGGGCCTCGTTTCAAACAACTTAAATGAATAATGTTTTAGCGGTGACCCTGTTTTAGCTATAATGTGAGAAAAATCAGAATGGGATCTCACAGGGAACGAGATGCCATGCCATAATAAATAATATAATTGCATCTTACTGGGGTAAATAAAACAAACTGACGTATTGGATCCAATCGGGAAAAGGGATCATCTAGCGGTAAGGAATTCGACAAAGCATGGGATTCCTTTATGCAATGGGATCAAGGAAAGGGATTCTACCAAAAACAAGATCCCATTATGCAACAGATAGCACTTGTCTGATGATGGTGAGAAGGTGTGGGAGCAGCCGATTTTTTCCAGGATTTGGAATAGCCCGTTGTGACTGACTAAATCAAAGGCAATGTATAGTGGCTCTCTGCAATATTCCTTGGAGCTGCCGTATGGAGGACACCATGTCTATGGTAGACAGACCAGCCCGAAAACCGCACTGAGATTCTGGATAGACACGGGAGGCTAAACTCTGTAATCGTGTTAGTGTAACGGGAATTTTTAATTTTGGTGTTATCCCTTATGATGGTGTCACTCGGTGCTGTCCGCACCCCCTAGTGACGCCACTGTAAATACGACACCTTTTGTAATTTCTGTTCTTTAAACTGTCGTCTAAGTATGACTTACTCATTAGTTTTGTGACGGTGACCCGTAAAATAGCACACAACAAAAGAGCGCAGATGAAGATGGGGGGGGGGACGACTATTGTTCTAAAATATATGCTGATGTTTTAAGTTGGGCTACCATCGAGGTATAACGCTCTTATATATGCGCCCATTTGTCGTCGCTCTTTTATATTGCACTATTTAATGACATGTGACAACAATTTAAAGAATAAAAATATTCCCATCATCTGTCATGGTCTGTGGAGCGTCTGTATATCTAAGATATCAAGATATCAAGCCTTGAACTAAAAAAAAGTATTTGAATTAATTGAATGACAGGTTTTTAAAGTTTAAGTCTTGTCTTTCATAATTTAAAAACATTTATTAATTTACTTAAAATATCAATTTCTGATAACTTTTGCACGTGTCCAAAATTTCAGAGTAAATTGGCTTACTTTTGTAACGCTTAAAACTAAAGTCCATCATTATTAAAGAATTAATTAAACCTTAAAAGGTAAAACGGGGCATTTTGACTCAAACATAATTGGAGCTAATTCTCACTATCTTTCCCTCATTTAACAAAATTAAATAAAGGATTCACTTGCTAACCTTAACTGCTGCAAGATTGTGTAGTTGTAGACAAAATACTTGAATATAACAGATTATATCTTTAATACTATACTATATAATGGTCAGATCAGACGTTTTTCGACTTTTAAAAATTCTTCGCTGCAGTTGCGCAGGTGCGGTTCTGATCGGTGTCTTTCAAAATCAACTTTACTTCAAATGCCGAACGTACACATCACGTGATCTATCAGTTAAGATCCTTTCATACGAAATGGACAAAACTAAAATGGTGTCGTGTGAAAATAGTTTCATGTTAAAGAATATTTTAAAAAAATACCTACACTCATGAAAATTAAAAGGGTTTTTTTTTTTTGGTGGGGGTATATTATGCATGTTTACATGCTTTTAATACATATAAACAAAACAAAAGTATTAACTCAAAGACATTTAATACATAATTTTCCTCTGAACAAAGAAAACAAATATTTTAATTATTTTGTTGGGAGAAAAATCGTATTCCAACCCCGCTGTTCGTCTCACTAGCTAACTTCATGGTGTCAGTCTGTCAAAGCCAAGTTGGCTTAATTTTTTTTAAAACAAAAGACACCAACTATTTCTTTTCCAGTCCATTTAATGCTCTATCCAGTGCGGCTGTTTCTTTTCTTTTATTTTCAAATTTGTTTTATTGTAGTTTGTTGTGACTGTTTTTTTTATTGCATGTTAACTGATATATCTTTCTTTATTAAGATGTGTTTGTGTTTAACGTATTTCATTGTATTTCGTAACTTTTGTCTAACTTACTTATTGAAAAAAAAATTTTTTATTTTTTTTTAAACTTATCATTTTTATTCTTATTTTATTATTATGTTTTTAAAATGTAATCGAACACAGGAAAGTTTTAGATTTTTGTGTCCCTCCCCCCTAATTTACAGCAGTTTCACTAATTACACTCTAGATCTGGTGTCTTTTTTCTGAAGGCAAACTTGATAAAAGTCATACGGATATTATTGGCGAGTTTTAATTATTTCTATTCCAATTTCTACATATCTCAAAATTGAAAGGGTAAAAATGCTTCTCTTAACGCTTCTTGAACTTCGAGATAATTCTAGAATATTCGATATTCATAATATTTCAAGGATTAAAATAAATTACTTTATTTGTTTTCGCTATCTAGAAAAAGAGAATATGAGTTGTTGAGTAAATTTCTATAAATTTCTAAAGTGATTATTTTGTATCATGCCGGAAATTATACAGCATAATGATATTAAGGGCTTATATGACTGAAAATATGTGTTGGTAGATCGTAGGTAAAGTTGATAAGTATTTTCTGCAAAATCCAAAAAGGAAAACATCTAATCCTTCTGTCAGCTGGATCCAATCATGAATGCCAGCTTTGAATGAATGCCAACAGTGAATGAATGTTAACACTGAATGAATACCAAAAGTGAATGAATGCCAAAAGTGAATCAATGCTAAAAGTGAATGAATACCAAAAGTGAATCAATGCTAAAAGTGAATGAATACCAAAAGTGAATGAATACCAAAAGTGAATGAATACCAAAAGTGAATGAATGCCAACAGTGAATGAATACCAACAGTGAATGAATACCAACAGTGAATGAATACCAAAAGTGAATGAATACCAACAGTGAATGAATGTTAAAACTGAATGAATGCCAACAGTGAATGAATACCAACAGTGAATGAATGCCAACAGTGAATGAATACCAACAGTGAATGAATACCAACAGTGAATGAATACCAACAGTGAATGAATACCAAAAGTGAATGAATACCAATAGTGAATGAATGTTAAAACTGAATGAATACCAAAAGTGAATCAATGCTAAAAGTGAATGAATACCAAAAGTGAATGAATACCAAAAGTGAATGAATACCAACAGTGAATGAATACCAACAGTGAATGAATACCAAAAGTGAATGAATGCCAACAGTGAATGAATACCTACAGTGAATGAATGTTAAAACTGAATGAATACCAAAAGTGAATCAATGCTAAAAGTGAATGAATACCAAAAGTGAATCAATGCTAAAAGCGAATGAATACCAAAAGTGAATCAATGCTAAAAGTGAATGAATACCAAAAGTGAATCAATGCTAAAAGTGAATGAATACCAAAAGTGAATCAATGCTAAAAGTGAATGAATACCAAAAGTGAATCAATGCTAAAAGTGAATGAATACCAAAAGTGAATCAATGTTAAAAGGGAATGAATACCAAAAGTGAATCAATGCTAAAAGTGAATGAATACCAAAAGTGAATCAATGCTTAAAGTGAATGAATACCAAAAGTGAATCAATGCTAAAAGTGAATGAATACCAAAAGTGAATCAATGCTAAAAGTGAATGAATACCAAAAGTGAATCAATGCTAAAAAGGAATGAATACCAACAGTGAATCAATGCTAAAAAGGAATGAATACCAAAAGTGAATGAATGCCAAACAAAGAGGAAATACGTCCATGGAAGGGATCTCTCCAACTCGTGTTATTCACCAGTGAACCTCATCCATCCGAGGACTGGTTATTCTCAGGTACCCGGATCCCTACATGTACCGATACGCTACTGCGGTGGCATGAATACATATTTGGTTGTGGCTAAACGCTTTCGTTGACCCCTGGTCAACACATATTCTGAGTGAACTTCTGACGTCACTGTGTACTCAACTGTTGATTTGATCCAAATAATGTGTCCTTATTTGTTGCCCCCGCCCCCACCCCTTCCCATGGAGCCCAAAAATGAAAATAAAGAGACGGTGTAAATCTTTGTACCAGTAATTTTTTTTTAATTTTGAAAGATCGAATTCTGCGAATACAGGTTCGTGTTTAATCCACAATATTAAACTTTTTTTTTTTGTAATGGACAAGTAAAAAAATAAAATATTTTCCATAAGATAATGTTGCTTATGGAACATCAAAAATAAGTAGACAACTTCGTCAGTTCCTATTGAATATTTCTGTATTAGTCTCTCCTCCCATTAGACGTCAATCGTATGAAGACACACCCACAATTCAATGCCATTTAATTACATTATATTGTAAATACAAGGCGTCGGTTGCATTTATTTCTTATCAATCTCTTTAAGGATCCTTAAAATTCCCGACAAAATATCGGTACACTGCCAAACTAATATTTACTTATTTAATAACTTAATAAAGCTTCAATAGTCGAAGTCCTAAAGTGATTTGTTTTGAAAAGTATCGATATACTGTGAATTAATATTTTCTGTTTGAATAACACTTTTTTTTTAAAGAGCTTGAAATGCGATACTGGTTTGGTCACTTACGAATACATTAGCTACACAAACATACAGTTAAATGCTTCGTATTGACATAAAAATCTGTGTATTTTTAATCAGTTGTGTAGCCTTTTAATTCCAAAAATTGTTTTTAAATCTCGTGAAATAAACTTCCATAATTCAATAATATTTTAAGAGCGATTTTTAAAAAAAAAAATTAAAATTGAGAAAATTTGAAAAAATGTGACAGTTGTCAGGACCGAGTGTGACAAGTTTTGTCAGCACAGTTCTCACTGTAGTAACCTACTGTGTGAGACATACACAGAGTTTACAACCATACTATGCACTCACCTCTGTTTGATACATAAAGGAAATCTTTTCAAAGCTTTAAAGCAATCTGATCTATTTCTGAAAAATTATAGTGTAAAATCTGCAAGTTGTGACAAGTTAAGTAACTCTGCCATTGGTCTGGACGATTCAAGAACTTCACTTGAAGACATTGCCAAGAAAGCCAACAGCTTACAAAGGGCATCCCAGAAATCAAAGTTTACTAAGATAATTACTTTGTTATGTTGGGAGAAAATCTTCATTGTCAATTACCGTTTACTCTTGGGATCTTTATGTTCATTGTTAATTACCGTTTACTCTTGGGATCTTTATCTTCATTGTCAATTACCGTTTACTCTTGGGACCTTTATGTTCATTGTCAATTACCGTTTACTCTTGGGACCTTTATGTTCATTGTTAATTACCGTTTACTCTTGGGACCTTTATGTTCATTATCAATTACCGTTTACTCTTGGGATCTTTATGTTCATTGTCAATTACCGTTTACTCTTGGGATCTTTATGTTCATTGTCAATTACCGTTTACTCTTGGGATCTTTATGTTCATTGTTAATTACCGTTTACTCTTGGGGTCCTTATTTTCATTGTCAATTACAGTTTACTCTTGGGATCTTTATGTTCATTGTTAATTACCGTTTACTCTTGGGATCTTTATGTTCATTGT
>MUZC01000064.1:102245-112882 GCA_002072015.1 Radix auricularia
CCCCAAACTTTTTATATTTTATAATAAAAGTGTACAAATGTTTGCACGAACCCTTGGAAATATAATAAATAAAATAAATGAATAAATATTATCTCTACAACTAGATATAATTGCCTCCCTTAGAGAACATAGTTTAAATTATTGCTTATAATTTTAAAATTTCTCCGTTTGGCCGTGTGGAGAGAGTAATGGCTTATGATGCAAGCGGTGCCGGGTTTGATTCCCAGCAGTGGAATTTAACGTTTTTGTTTTTACACTCAATTGAAACATACCGGCGAACACTTCAGTTATTTCTTCGTGTTCGTGTTTTTTTTTTCCATTATTAATATTTAGTTACAGTCTTATATTAGCAATCATTTTATTTGAAGGGACGCTGGCTGGATAGGGCCCAGTGGCGGATTTAGCTATAGGCAGGGTGGCGGCTTGCCCCCCCCCCGCACCCCTGTCGGGTCTGATGTGGCGCCCCCTTAAGACGACAGCGATGAACACTAAAAAGGATTCACTAGAGCAGAAAAAAAAGATTGCTAATGTAATCAACATTTAACAATAATACGACAATATTGGCTTGCTAAATATCGTATTTCAAAACTGTAATATCTGGTTTGATCAGTCAGGAGCGTCACCAAGTGGAAAAGAATAGAGAAGTATTGAAATGAATGATAGACGTGACGTTGTTCTTAGCAAAACAAGGTTTGCCCTTTAGAGGACACAGAGTACATTATTGCTTTTGTGATGGTAGTTGTAGGAATACTGGAGATTTTCGGGAAATGTTATCTTTTATTAGCCAAATATGATTTTACTTTAGACGGTCAAATAAGGTTTGGAAAGAAAAGTGAACTTTATTTAAGTCATTATTTAATTGAATCACTTGCATCTGAATTATCGCCGATAATTGATAATGAAGTTAATTCTGCACAATTCTTTTATTATTAATTAAACCGTTGATATATCTAAAATGGATCAGATGTCAATTTCTTTACGTTCAGCTTTAATATCAGAACATGTTGTGGAAAGATTTATAGGCTTTTATACTTTGGTTAACAGCAATGCTGCCGCATTTGCTGAGAATCGGAGGAGGAAAGGCGTACGATGGCATATCTCTGATGTCTGGCATTATAAGTGGCCTTTAAAATTATTTAAAGAAACGTTCATTCAATGCCATCTATGTTCATTTTTGTGCCAATGTTTTGAATTTGGTTACTATAGAAGCAATGCCTGAAAACAATGATGTAAAGTTGTTTTTCGACATAGCTGAAAGGTTATATTCATTCTTCCCTTGTAGTTTACCCCGTCTACATTCTCTTAAAGAACATCATAAATCTCAATATTAATCAACAGTAGATACTCTGAAAATACCTTCTGATACAAGATGGGGAAGCTGTAAGCATGCAGTTGCTGGATCATTCATTCTCTGCTATTCTAGCCACTTTATAATGAATAAATTCAGGGGAATCAACAGAATATAAAGGAAGTGTCAGAGCAGAAGCTATGGGACCATCGGCTTTACTATCTTGGATTCACTTGTAACACAAATAGATGATCGATTTAATACATTTCGGGGCACAGTTATTTCTTTCTATTGTATTGATTCATCACAAATGCCGGAAGAAAAAAAAAGAGTCTTTTCGAAGTTTATGAAAAATTTACAAACGAGACATAAACCTTGAAGAAGCAATCGTTAAATATTAAACCTTCAAAGATTTTTATGCATCAAAACGTCCATCATTATCTAGAGAACTACAACTTCAAGAGGTTCTGCCATTCTTGACTGAAAACAAATGGCATCAGGTATCCATTATGTGTCAATACTCTATAAAATTTACTTGAATCTTCCTGTAAGCAGTGACTGAAAATCATCAAAAATTATTTGCGCTAAAAATGACAAAGGAACGTGTGTCTGGATTGGCAATAATTTCGAATGAACGTGATCTAGATGAGAAAGTTAACTTTGAATCAACGATAAATCGTTTTGCTTCACTGAAATCACGTAGATAGGAATTTAATTAATGCTCAGGTCTCTATATCAATTCGCATAAACAGAGTTTCTTTCTTAGTTCAATACATCTACTAATAATACTATTGAAATAAATTTACGTCACTATTTTGAAAACATATGTATTTATATTGTTGCTTCTGTTTGACCTGTTCAATAATTTGGAACTTGTGCCAAATTAGTTGGCTAATAATTAGTATTTACGTAATGGTCGGTTAGTAGTAAAATTTGTCGGCGCCCCCCCCCCTGAAATTCTCCTCGATCCCTCACGCACAGAAACCTAAATCCGCCACTGATAGGGCCCCCGTTTGATTGCAGCCCGGGGCCCCGTGCAGTCTTAATCCGCCCCTGTATTGTGCTGTTTATTAACGGAGAAATTTTCATATTTACATGTTCTCGCCCTAAATCTTAATAATTTTCCATAAAATAGACGAATGTAAATTATTTACACATTACTTTAATTGGATATGAGTAACGTTTTTTTTTAAATGAATAACTATATTTTAATGGAGAAAATAAAAGTCAAGTGTGCTACTTAAATGCAATAAAACAAAATACGTTTAAATTTTAGTACAATAATTTCATAAAACTGAAACAAATATAAAAACTATTTCTACTTGCAAGTTTAACACACTACTTGAACCATCACGTCATGTAGGTACTTGTTAGCGCATCATTTTTTACACGTCAAAATTCTACTCAAAACTGACGTGGCGATATTCATAGAACATAGAATTAGGCCCAGCGGTGAAGGGTTTTTTGTTTTTTTTTTGGTCTGTTTGTTTGTTGTTGTTGTTTTTTTCTTCACTTTTCTTGTATAGCCTAAGCACTATTTGTGACGCATACCGTTTAATTTTCCAAAAAATTCGATACTTTTTTAGAGCGACTTTGAATTTTTGAACGGGCGTGCGTTAGTTATAACAACCATAGTAATCAAATAAATGTTGCGTGAATCGGTTAATATTCGGAACTAAGAATATTTTTGTTCCACCTTGGTTTTCCACTTTCAAAATGAGGGGTAGGACTGCAATCAGACTTATAAAAAAATTAAATGGAAAAGACGTAAACAAGGTAAGGGTTAGCCTGACCGGACGTAACAAAACAGCGAACGTTTCGGCAAAGAGCCTTTTTCAACGAACATACAATACACAAATAAAACGAAAATAAAAATAAAAAATAAAATGAAGAAACTTAGCTGCGGTGAAATCCAAAGTATGCATCAAAACGTCCATCATTATCTAGAGAACTACAACTTCAAGAAAGTCACTTTCAGGGTGGTTTTCAGAAATGGCTTTATTTTTCTAATGCCCACAAATGCCGCCCGGGGCGGACCGCCTCCACCGCCCCCCTCCTTTGCTACGCCACTGATTACAAGGGATTTTTGAAAATTTTTATGTCCTCAAGAATCATAATTGTTCTATTTATATTTGATCCGAAATTTTGAGAAATGATTTTATTGCACGAAACGTAGGTCAGTCACTCGAATTAGACGTCTGGCCTTTAATTCATGTTTATTCCATTTTTCTTATTAATTACTGTCATTTTAATTTTCAAAGATAGAGTCTTTTTATTTCCCATTAGGCAAAAATTTTTCTATGCGTTCTTTCAAATATTTTCCAGAAGAAATTATTCAAATTTGATCAACATTTCAAATGCGGATATTCTGAGTTTCACCTACCACACCTCGAAACATTTTTAAAAAAATTCTTCCACCCCAGAGAAACGTAGATAAATTACAAAGTTGTCATTTCGCTAACAACAGAAATTTTCAACTAATAAACTCATTAAGTGTAATTTAGACTTAAGTCTTTTGAGTCAGTTCTTGCTGATAAAAGTTGCAATAAATCCAAACGATTAAATTTTTTGCGCTGTATACTAGTGTGTACACTATTATTATGAATGAGAATAAGTTTCTATTTGGTGTGTACATTGTCTAAAAAGTAGGCATCAACCTATTACAAAGAGACAGATTGACGAACTCAGATATAGTGTAGCTAACTTGTTCTGGGAAACCACACAAGGCGGTAAGACGAAAGTTTGGTTTGTTTGTTCTTACTTAGAGAATAAGGAATGTTTTTATCCCCGTGTCTATCTGAGTGTTGTTTTCGTTGTTTTTGCGCTGTACTTTCAAGTTAGAATTTAATGTCTTATTTACCATTACTACTTTGCTCTTTGTTTTTCTATAGTCTATTGTTTCTGTGTTTAGTAATCCAGCTCATTGAGTTACTCTTGTGAATATTCAACAGTAATGAACTTAGAGTTATATTTTGAATTTGTTGTAATTTATCAATATTTTCTTTCGTGGATGGGTCCCAAGTGGATTATATGATTTTATTATTATTATTATTATTATTTATTTATTTTGATACTTAACGGTTGACAATTTTCTGTGTGGAGATATTTAATCCAATAAGCTTCCAAATTTTTGTAATTCCTCACAGTCTTTTTGTGTATATTTAATTTATCTATACGATATACAATCATCACCAAATAACCTAAATTTTGATTCTTATGTTCCTGGTTGGTTAATCATTATGAAAATTAGAAGTGTAAGGAGTGTAGGAAAGTTGGTTGTGGACCTCCTGAGGTAACTATTATTGGTGCTGATTTAGATCCATTATTTATTACTTTAGGAGCAACAAAGCTCGCCCTAGGACGTTCTGCCGTCGTTTCGGTGGCATGTCGTACCTCCCCTCCAACAGCCGTCTCAACCGACCGTAAATGAAAATGTGCATAACGTCGAAAATACTGTTCATTGGAGTTAAAATAAATTACCCGTTAAAATAACGTGTGTTTTTATTATAAATCCCAATGCTTAAAAAAAAGGTCTTGGAAAAAAAATACTGCACAAAATTTTTAAAATATATTTTAAAAAACCTCGCTTTGAACGTCCGCGTAAATTTGTTCAATATGTAAATGAGATTATTTTTTTCTGATTGGTTGTGGGAGTCTATAGGAATTTGAGGGACCCAATCGACATCGATGACTGGACAGAAAGTTGTCTTCTATTATATAAGGATGCTCTCTGCCAATTTGAAATTTTCGAAACCACAGTTGTAACAGCCCCGGAATGACAAAATATTTAATTTGTGAGTAAAATTGAATGTTGCATGTTGATTTTAATCAAATCCCTTTTAGAGTCAATTACTTTTGTATCATTTTCTAATCTCTTTGACAAGTTATCTCTATAATAGACTTAAAGGCGTGACTATTTTCAAATAAGTTTAACAGAAACAAATGGCACATGTCTGGCAATGATTCGTCTTATAGAGCTGAATAACTTCGTCCAGCACGACCAGACCAGCCACACATTCGTCAGACAATCATTTTTATCTACCAAATAATGTCTACCATATTATGGCATTGGAAGAAATACAACGATTAGCCCAGTTAACGCATTGGAGAATTTAGGAGAAATAAATTTCTTTTAGTTGCTTGTTTTTTAAATCCATCGTTTGATGAAGAAATTGTCTTTTTTCTGGTGGTCAAGGGCGCGGTGGTCTAGCGGTAGCGTGCTGGACTGCCGAACCGAGGCAAAAGAGAGTCACGGGTTCGAGTCTCGGCACAATCCCCTGCACACTAGTTGGGGGCTTAGTGAAACTTGGGAACGCTACTTCACTTGCCCAGTGCCGTCATGGACGGAGAAGTGGGTATATATTTATAAATGGTGCTCAGCTTGGTACATGCAGTAATTGTATAGGTTTGTGTCAAATTGTGCGTACACAAACATATTTTTGGTGCTTGTTTTTTTTACTTGTTTTGACTTGTTTCAAGTTATAATGGCCACTTGTTGAAAACGTGTCTGTAGAGGAAAATCCTATCAATACCAAGTTTTTGAGTACAGCTTGTTACTCACCCAGGGCGTGTAGACGTCGCAGTAACTACAAGTCCATTAATCACCCTACCTACACGCCGAGTGGTTGAAGATGTGGCCAAGTGCTGTCTCATGACGTACAACGCTCCCATCAGAAGCCTTGTTCCTGACTTCTATCGCTTTTATGCAACCAGTTCATTCAATGGCGGTCTTTGTATGGCCAGAAGTCAATGGCATGTCGTCATGGATTGTTGCCCTTTGTCAGCAGCTAAGTTCAAGCGGTGGGAGTGAGTAGGACACTTGGCATTGCGGGGGCGGAATTATTTCCCACTGAAGTGCGTCCAAACATCAAGAAAAACATTGTCACAACTCAACCATAAGAACAATCACAGGCAGTGGCGTACCTAGGACTTTGTGATGGAATAGGCAGTGGCGTACCTAGGACTTTGTGATGGAATAGGCAGTGGCGTACCTAGGACTTTGTGATGGAATAGAACTGGTGTGGCAAGACCGGTAGCAACTGAGAGCCATTTAAAAAAAAAAAAAAAGAATTCTGAGAACAGAATTCAATGACTGTAGGTCACGAGCCCACTCTTGATTTTTTTAAAAAACTAATGTAATTTACTTTTTTTTTCTCTTTTCATAGTTCAAACATTTCAATACGTTTAGCCTTAAACCTATGTGGAAGAAATATTTGTGTTACAATTACACAATTAACGATTATTTAAAAGTGATACAATTATTAATAGAAAAACACTGCATATAGACTCATAAATATTGCTACATTAATTGTGATTCAGGGGAGAAGTCCTAACTAGCAAGTTTATTTACATCTAGTTGGTAGCCAGTGGTCGTGGTAGCTAGTGGTTGGGGTAGCTAGTGGTTGGGGTAGCTAGTGGTTGGGGTAGCTAGTGGTCGGGGTAGCTAGTGGTCGTGGTGGCTAGTGGTCGTGGTAGCTAGTAGTTAGGGTAGCTAGTGGCTTTGGGTAAAAAAGACTCTTTCTGGTGCTGGTTACTAGTTACATCTTGATTCTTTGATTTTATAAACTTTGTTATTGCGTAAAAAGACCAACAACCAAATAGAAACCTATTCCTTCAGCTTTAAAATTTAATTAAGCCCAAATTACTTCAACCTTTTGTTTGAGTCAAGATTTTTTTATAAACGTTCGTATATTGATTATATTAGATTTGAAACGTAAACATTTAATTTCATTAATTGTTTAAGGGTTTTAACATGAAAACAAAAGAGCCGCATGGGGCTCGCGACCAACGATTTAGCCACCTTTGCTTTAGACCAACGGTGGCCGAACTGCGGCTCTTCAGTGTTGACATTGCAGCTCGCGAACAATTTATGAAAGGTATTTATACAAGGATTACTGGAAGATTTCCTAGCCAGGTTTAATAACAAACAGTGTTTTAATGCGGCTCTCAAAAATTTTAGTTACACTTTAAAATGGCTCTCACTTACTACAGGTCTGACCACCCATGGTCTAGTGGCTCTCACTTACTACAGGTCTGACCACCCATGGTCTAGTGGCTCTCACTTACTACAGGTCTGACCAACCATGGTCTAGTGGCTCTCACTTACTACAGGTCTGACCACCCATGGTCTAGTGGCTCTCACTACAGGTCTGACCACCCCTGGTCTAGTGGTTCTCACTTACTACAGGTCTGACCACCCCTGGTCTAGTGGCTCTCACTTACTACAGGTCTGACCACCCATGGTCTAGTGGCTCTCACTTACTACAGGACTGACCACCCCTGGTCTAGTGGCTCTCAGTTACTACAGGTCTGACCACCCATGGTCTAGTGGCTCTCAGTTACTACAGGTCTGACCACCCCTGGTCTAGTGGCTCTCACTTACTACAGGTCTGACCATCCCTGGAATGGACAGCGGCGGACCTATGACTTAGTGTTACAATAATCAGACTTTACTAGACATCTGTGTTAGACTGGTCCCAATCCACGTATATGCAGGCTATAATGACGTTACATCGGATGACGTACGTGCCGGCCATAATGACGTGACATCGGATGACGTACGTCCAGGCCATAATTACATGATATCAGATGACGTACGTGCAGGCCATAATGAAGTGACATCAGATGACGTACGTGCAGGCAAGAATGACGTCACATCAGATGACTTACGTGCAGGCAAGAATGACGTCACATCAGATGACGTACGTGCAGGCCATAATGACGTGACATCGGATGACGTACGTGCCGGCCATAATGACGTGACATCGGATGACGTACGTCCAGGCCATAATGACATGACATCAGATGACTTACGTGCAGGCCATAATGAAGTGACATCAGATGACGTACGTGCAGGCAAGAATGACGTCACATCAGATGACGTACGTGCAGGTAAGAATGACGTCACATCAGATGACGTACGTGCAGGCCATAATGACGTGACATCAGATGACGTACGTGCAAGCCATAATGACGTGTAGTAAGATGACGTACGTGCAGGCCATAATGACATCACATCAGATGACGTACGTGCAGGCAAGAATGACGTCACATCAGATGACGTACGTGTAGGCAAGAATGACGTCACATCAGATGACGTACATTCAGGCTATAAATCAAACTGCAACACCTACTTTCATTATCTGCAATCATTTATCTTTTATTTTCTGCTCATAATCATTTCTTACATATTTTTCTTTATTGTTATCATCCGGCATTTACTACGAACAATATTGGGGGTGGGGTGGGGGGGGGATTTCATCTCTCGATCTCTGTACTTGAAGTAAGTGGGATCCATTGACAACACTTGACTTTCGACTCGACACATCCTGACCATCAAGATGGTTGTTCCATCAATTCAACAAGTCAAAGGTTTCTTTTCATGTTGTTGAATCTGGTGAAACTTTTCCGTGGGATTCAAACGTTTTACTGCATCAGCTGATTTGAGATTTCTCAATAATAGAAACACTTGGCAGAGGCGTAGGTGGTCGGGAAAGAGAGAGAGGGGGTTGAGATTAGCATCAGTATTTGGATTTATGAACGGGAATATTTGAGTCCTGCCTATGGCGTATTAAGGGGGGGGGGCTGAGTGGGCTAAAGCCAGGGGCCCCGACGGTTTAGGGGCCCCCGAACTTTTTATGTTTATAATAAAAGTATACAAATGTTTGCACGAACCCTTGAAAATATTTTTTTAAAAATTAAAATTTATAAATATTAACTATACAACTGATAGCGAATCAGACCGGATACTACTGATAGTGTTAATAATCGATAAAACGTTATTTAATTGGCTCACTTAGAGAACATAGCATGAAGTATAGTTTATATATTTAAAATTTCTCAATTTAATCAAGTTCAGCTGGCCGTGTGGAGGGAGTACAGGCGCGTGATGCAACAGGTGTGGGGTTCGATTCCCAGCAGTGGGAGATAAAGTTTTTTTTCTTTTCACACTCAATTGTAATATACCACAAACACTTTAAACAGTTATTTCTTCGTGTTCGTTTATTTTTTTCATTATTAATATTTAGTTACAGTCCTATATTAGTATTAGCTGTTAACAATCATTTTATTTTAAGGGACGCTGGCTGGATAGGGCCCCCATTTCATTGCAGCCCGGAGCCCCGTGCAGTCTTAATCCACCCCTGAGTCCTGCCATTGTCTCATATTCATATATTGTAATTGTTGATTAGTGGATGATAAAACCGAAAAATAACGATAACTCCTCTCAAACAAAAATAAGTCTGAACTTCAAGTGCCAAGTGGTAAAACAAATGAAACTATAAAACACACATGTTGCATATTTAATTAAATCGTCAAAGATAAACATTTCAAAGTTTATCGCCACCAAAAGCCCACGCATATCGAGGTGTTTTCAGACTAAGCAAAGCTCATTGACATTGTTTATTTCTAATAAAATTGCGCGCTAATATTTTCGAATACAGCGAAATTTGAATCTTTTAAACGCATCTTCGGTCTTAAATGTTGAATTTAATTATCTTATCCATGGCTTTTAAACATAGATAGGAATAAATGGGTGGGGCTTTAATCATAAACAAGTTTCAGTGAAACAGACAGATAGACAGATATAGACTGATAGACAGATATAGACTGATTGACAGCTATAGACTGTTAGACAGATATAGACTGTTAGACAGATATAGACTGATAGAAAGATATAGACTGATAGACATATATAGACTGATAGACAGATAGACTGACAACCAGAGTGATAGATTCATCTGGCTTGACTTGTGAACATGTGTTTTTTTTATTCTTAACAGCTTATAGACAATACATTTTTTAATTTATGTGTATGTATATGTATATGTTTATGTATATGTATAAGTTTATGTATATGTATAAGTTTATGTATATGTTTATGTATATTTTTATGTATATGTATCCGTCGGGGGCCCCTGAGTTTAGCCCGTTCAGCCCCCCCCCAATCATCCATAGTATGTATATGCTTATGTATATGTTTATGCATATTATGCATAAACATATACAATTATGTTTATGCATATGTTTATGTATATGTGTATGTATATGTTTATGTATATGTATATGTTTATGTCTATATGTCTAAGTATATGTTTATGTATAAGTATATGTATATATTTATGTTATGTATATGTTTATGTATATGTTTGTGTATATGTATATGTATATGTTTATGTATATGTTTATTTATATGTATATTTTTATGTATATTATATGTTTATGTTTATGTTTATGTATATGTATATGTTTATGTATATGTTTATTTATATGTATATTTTTATGTATATGTTTATGTTTATGTATATGTTTATGTATATGTTTATTTATATGTATATTTTTATGTATATGT
>MUZC01000064.1:113120-124780 GCA_002072015.1 Radix auricularia
TATGTTTATGTATATGTTTATGTATATGTATATTTATATTATATGTTTATGTTTATGTATATGTTTATGTATATGTATATGTTTATGTATATTATATGTATATGTTTATGTATATGTTTATGTATATTATATGTATATGTTTATGTATATTATATGTTTATGTTTATGTATATGTTTATGTAAATTATATGTTTATGTTTATGGATATGTATATGTTTATGTATATGTTTATGGATATGTATATGTTTATTTATATGTTTATGGATATGTATATGTTTATGTATATGTATGTGTTTATGTTTATGTGTATGTTTATGTATATGTTTGTATATGTATGCGCAGATGTATTTGATGCCAACATTTTTTTTCAATTAATAAACTGAAATTTCTCATCACATCCATATTTGTATCTGTTTTATAAAGTATACGTTTACAATGGAAAGCCTGATGTGATAAAACGGCACATGGGGTTAAAGTGACTGGTGGAAACTGGTGACTTCATGTATTTAGTCATTTCAATATTTTACTGTACATATAAGGAGACAAAACTGGAGCGAATGGAGACCAAATTCGGATATGAAAATACTATTTTCATAGGAAAATAGTAGCTTTTTTTTTATTTATTCATTATTTTTTTTTAAATTAAACAACACTGTATAACCACAACTAGATTAATGTTTGTATGGTCGACAAGAATCAAATTCTAATAATTTTCAAATAACCTTATATCTGATTGATTATCTTGTGTACAGATGTACGATAAGATAAGATCAGATAAGATAAAATAAGATAAAATAAGATAAAATAAGATAAGATAAGATAAGATGACATAGGGATCAGGATTTTGTTCACCACTGTACCTAGATCTTATACTTAACTTAAAGGAAATATACAACATTAAAATATTCGGAAATCGTAACGAAACAATGTCAATGTTTCAAATCACGAATAAGCCATGACAGCTGAGATCATTTCTTTATTGTAAAACATGTCAGAGACATCAAGTAAAAACCATTGATGATAACATGCCATTCAATTAGCGGCGGGTACAGAAGACATAAGCTTTGAAAAGAAGTGTTCAACAACAAGCACTAAAGAACAAATTCAATAAAGAAAGTGAAGCGCGGGGGCGGTGTTCTTGAAATCTCCAAAAAAGTGTTTGTCTTCCTCACTTCTCGATGCAATCATGTGAGTTTGTTATTTGGTGATACAGGTGACAACCTGGGCTTGGTAGATGTGAGTTTGTTATTTGGTGGTACAAGTGACAACCTGGGCTTGGTAGATGTGAGTTTGTTATTTGGTGATACAGGTGACAACCTGGGCTTGGTAGCGACGGTCTTTTCAAGAGGAGATCAGTTGGCTTCACCGTAAAAATGTTATTATGAATAATGTTAGTTACTTGAAGAAACGATGAGAGAGCATCTGGTTATGTCGATAGCTCAATATACAATAGTGTTTGTGTTGAAACTGATGCCTATATTTGGAAATTGTGCATTCGGCCATTGGTTAGATGACAGCAAGCATGAAGAAGTAATGTCGCAGTTCAAAGGTCAGGTCAACCGTTGCAATAAGTTGACCTTTTTGTTGTTATAGTTAAGAAGTGAACAGTTTCGGTACTTTTCTTCCAGCACACACAGCAATGAGTCTGAACATTGTACAAATATGAATGACTTCAGTAGTACACACACAGCAATGAGTCTGAACATTGTACAAATCTGAATGACTTCAGTAGTACACTCACAATTTACAAACCAACCTGCTTCTTTTTATTCACGTTCATTGTGTTTCTATAGACGAGAGTCATCTTATTTACTTAATTTTTTTTTTTAATTAAACATTTTTTTATTACTACCTGAAATCCTTTTATAAAGCACTAGTAACCAGCTTTACTAACTTTAAAAAATCATTGATAGTCAGTCATACGACGAAGGAAAGTTTTTAGTTGACCCTGCTGTACGACAATCATTTTGTTGGACATTATCAAAACATGAAACGTCAGACAAGTGTCGACTGTTCGCGCTTGAGAAATGCATAATAGACGGAATCCTTTTGTTTGGACTTGAGGCCATACTGGAACGAGAGTTCAAAAAGTCAAAGACCAAAAACCTCTTTATTTTTCAAATTAGAATGGGAGCCCATCGCGAGCTGACGTCATTCTTTTTTTTTTAAATGTCTAGTCACGTGATCAAATTTAGCCAATGGCGTGCTGTATCATGACAGGTGACCCATTTTCTCATCCACAACATCGATCTCATCCTCAGAGACGTTGATGTCGTCATCGTCAAAGTCGTCGTCGGAATAGTTATCGCCGTGAATGTTGCTGCACATGCGCGATGGGTCCGACGACATCTCCTTGTCATCGTTATCGATGTGAGAAGGCGTCTCCCCGGAAGGTGACTCCTGCAAAACATGGGAGGAAATTGGATTGAAAATTGGAGTGAGAGGTGGTATCGTATAGATAAAGTTGAAAATCAAAACTCTAAACTCATTAATGTGTAGATGTATTCCGACATGTTTACATACAATAGCGGCAATCCATTGGTGTTGCCGTTATTGTGGAATCCTCTCGATTTCTTATTTAGGAACGAACATAAGCGATATCTCAAGAAATGTTTTTGACGTCGGTGTACAAGTGTGTGTATCTTATCTTAGATATACAGACGCTCCTTCTATGCAGAAGATAATTGCGTCCACAGACCATGAGAGATGATCTGTTGGCAAGTGATGCAGCGGTCACAGGCCACGGCTATAGGGGTTCCACGCATTACCCCAGCCGCCTAACCATTGTCTAGTTAGGTACCCATTCGGAGCTGGGTGACTCGGGGACTCTTCAGGCCGCGAGAACAAATCCTCACCTTCGTGTGGATTCGAACCCGTGACCATCGGTATGACAGTCGAGAGCGCTACCTCTCGACCACCACGTCCCACATTTACATTTATTTATGTGTACATTTACTTGGTTCATTATATTTTTTCTGACGGTTGTCGTACAAGTTTCATTTTCCTTATTTTGACTAACTTTCTTTTTCTTTTTTTTAAAAAAACTCTTCAATAAAATAAGCAAATATTGTTAAACCTCATTTAACATTCAGGAAAACTTTCCAAAAAAATCTTGTTTATAACATAATCTTGTTTATAACATAATCTTGTTTATAACATTATCTTGTTTACAACATAATCGTGTTTATAAAATAATATTGTTCAAGATTATAACATAATATTGTTTATAACATAATCTTACACGAACCTGTTTCAGCCTCCGCCATTTTGCTCGCCTGTTTTGGAACCACGTCTTTACCTGAAATAATCATACACTTTTCTTAGCAACATTTCCTTGACGTTATTTCGCAAGTTTTGAACGTCAATTTTTATACCTCTTTAATCTCTGTTCATCCAACTTCTCATTGTTATTCCATATCGGGATACCTTCATTTTGTTCCTGATAAATCTGTTATGCTTTTCAGACCACATCTAAATTCTGTACCCACTATTATCAAAAATTAACTGTTTCATTACCAGACAACACAATATTATGTAAGCCAAAATAATCCCACAGGTTATTTTATGCAAGTTTTTTTTTCATAAACTTTAAATTCAATTTTCAAGACAATTGGTCTTTATATCGAATTTTGCTTTAACTTGATAACTACAAAATGAAAATGATCATAACAGGGTAAAGTCCAAGTCAAGATCACAACTTCATAACTAACAAGCTGGCCTCTCATTTGTCATAAATAACCAGCTGACCACTCACCTGTCATACCAACAAGCTGATCACTCACCTGTCATAACTAACAAGCTGACCATTCACCTGTCATAATTAACAAGCTGACCGCTCACCTGTCATAACCAACAAGCTGACCACTCACCTGTCATAACTAACAAGCTGACCACTCACCTGTCATAATTAACAAGCTGACCACTCACCTGTCATAACTAACAAGCTGACCACTCACCTGTCATAACTAACAAGCTGACCGCTCACCTGTCATAACAACAAGCTGACCACTCACCTGTCATACCAACAAGCTGACCACTCACCTGTCATAACTAACAAGCTGACCGCTCACCTGTCATAACCAAAAAGCTGACCACTCACCTGTCATAACTAACAAGCTGACCACTCACCTGTCATAACCAACAAGCTGACGACTCACCTGTCATAACTAACAAGCTGACCACTCACCTGTCATAACAAACAAGCTGACCGCTCACCTGTCATAACTAACAAGCTGACCACTCACCTGTCATAACTAACAAGCTGACCGCTCACCTGACATAACCAACAAGCTGACCACTCACCTGTCATAACCAACAAGCTGACCGCTCACCTGTCATAACCTAACAAGCTGACCACTCACCTGTCATAACTAACAAGCTGACCGCTCACCTGCCATAACTAACAAGCTGACCACTCACCTGTCATAACTAACAAGCTGACCGCTCACCTGTCATAACCAACAAGCTGACCACTCACCTGTCATAACCAACAAGCTGACCGCTCACCTGTCATAACCAACAAGCTGACCGCTCACCTGTCATAACCTAACAAGCTGACCGCTCACATGTCATACCAACAAACTGACCACTCACCTGTCTTTCTGTCAGCTGTAAGGATTTGGCCAGTTTTTTTCGCTCTGGTGGACTCAGATACTTGTGACCTTCGAACTTTTTCTCTAGCTCCACCGTCTGATCGTTAGAGAATCTGACCTGCCCACCTTTCCGTTTGTGGAGGGGCCTCTGAAGGAACGGGCTCCAGATGTGCCAGGGTTTGGGACCAACTAAAATATAGAAACAGATTATTTCAGTATCAAATGCGGAGCCTTGAAATAGAATTAAATTATTTTTAAACTTTTCTTAGATTCAAGTAAAATGTTTTCTTTTAGAGTTTTTAATTTTTATTTATTTTACAAATTGTTTGTTAATGTGGATGCTGAGGTCATTCATCACCAGATGGAACTGAGTATCCCGCCCCTCAAAGCCAGGGCCAATACCGACAATGAGGTTAAGAACCAGTGGCGCCACTGGGGGTGCCGATGGGCGGGGCGCAAAAGGGGTGACACAAAAATGTACAATTATATATGTTCACATTATTTGGCACTGGAAGACTCGGGGGAGTTCCAGTGGGTAAGTCGTGAGGGGGTGACACCATGAGCTACCGCCACGGTAGGGAATAACCACCTCAGCTAAGAACTAACCACTACGCCGATGCACTTACCAACAGCGTTTAGCGACTTTTAAAGTCATCAATATTTTTATTCAATTCTTAAAGTCTGTTCAGAATAGCATTTGTTTACAACATAAACATAGCAATACTATCTATTATCATAAATCGAAAATCTGTTGTGACGATACTCCAATGTGCCAGTAAAGGAGGAAAATGAACGCAGATTTATTTTATTTTTTTAAACTTAAAAACATACATTCAAAAATAAGATCAAGCTGTTTGTTATCGCACGTGTTTTTTCTTTTTGTCTAATTTCTCAGACAAGTCTTTCGGTTTTTATTTCTATTACAACGGTTGATAATTTATTATTTACGTTAATCTGACTTATTCGGGCATGATTATTCTTTTAAAAAAATATTTTATATATTTATTATTACTTTATAAATATTTATTAAGAAAAATTACTTTTGCATTTCTTCTTAAGTTTCTGTGAAATAGTCCATGAAGGGAACTCATCTCTAAAATGTTCACTGTTACGAAATTACGCAATGAATAGTAATGTTTCTATTTGCTATAGATCTCAGAATATTGACCATTAACAATAAGATGTAACAATAAGATGTAACAATAAGATGTAACAATACACATGATGTCTGTCGCTGAATAGTTGGCGGCTCAACAAAATAAACGAAACCATTGAAGTTAAAGAACGTAATGTCCACACCACTAGCTGCCCTAATTGTTGACCCTCGTTTAGAGAAGGGAAGTGACCAAGACATTTTTTTTTTAAAATTACGCGGGATGAGAAATGACAAGAAAAATATTTGACTTATTATTGAAACATTAAACAACTATATCATGTTGTTAAAACATTAAACAACTATATCATGTTGTTAAAACATTTAACAACTATATCATGTTGTTAAAACATTTAACAACTATATCATGTTGTTAAAATAAGGTCTGTTTAGGCCTGACAAGACGGCGGTACAGAGCAACGAACGTTTCGGCAAAAATCCATTCTGTGCCGTGTTTTAGGGTCTAAATAACAAAATATATTTATTTATCTAAAAGCGTGATTGCCGTCTCACCAATATTTTGTTCATATCAAGACATTGAGAACATTTCAAATCTTGTCTTGAGTTATGGTCAACATTAAATCTTCATAAAAAATAAATATTGGGTGATACCCCACCAATACCCCCCTCTTTTTGATGAAGTTGTCTCAGAAACAAGATGGAACTCACCACAGGAGCCAATGGGTGGATCTCACCACAGGAACCACAAGGTGGACCTAACCACAAGGTGGAGCTCACCACAGGAGCCAATGGGTGGATCTCACCACAGGAGCCACAAGGTGGACCTAACCACAAGGTGGAGCTCACCACAGGAGCCAATGGGTGGATCTCACCACAGGAACCACAAGGTGGACCTAACCACAAGGTGTAGCTCACCACAGGAGCCACAAGGTGGAGCTCACCACAGGAACCACAAGGTGGACCTAACCACAAGGTGGAGCTCACCACAGGAGCCACAAGGTGGAGCTCACCACAGGAGCCAATGGGTGGATCTCACCACAGGAACCACAAGGTGGACCTAACCACAATGTGGAGCTCACCACAGGAGCCAATGGGTGGATCTCACCACAGGAGCCACAAGGTGGACCTAACCACAAGGTGGAGCTCACCACAGGAGCCACAAGGTGGAGCTCACCACAGGAATCACAAGGTGGACTTAACCACAAGGTGGACCTAACCACAAGGTGGACCTAACCACAAGGTGGACATAACCACAAGGTGGACCTAACCACAAGGTGGACCTAACCACAAGGTGGAGCTCACCACAGGAACCAATGGATGGATCTCACCACAGGAATCACAAGGTGGACCTAACCACAAGGTGGACCTAACCACAAGATGGACCTAACCACAAGGTGGATCTCACCACAGAAACCAATGGGTGGATCTCACCACAGGAACCACAAGGTGGAGCTAAACTGTCATTTGAATTCCAGAGATATAACTACCCCTCCCCCCGCCGCCGCCCCCCACCCCCCGCGTGTTTAGAGCCTGAAGCAGTTTTATCGAAAGAAACCAGTCAAAATTCATTCCGCAAAAATGATTAGAAAACCAAACAAGAATTATTTCAGGGGATTCAAAAATAAGGATGTACTAAAGATGTTTAGATCATTTTGATGTTTTTGTTTATGTTTACCCTAAATTATTTCCGTTTTGTAAAACTTGGTTCACTATCTGAGTCGTCATCTGGCGAGTACGACTTGCCATCAGGCCCTTGAATGAAGGGCTTTCAGTGCAACGTTGTTTTATTATTTTAAAACCACATCCGTTTGTCTTCTTGGCATGTAAGGACCCATGAAGAGCCTCGTTGTGGTGCTACTTCCGTCAGCAAACGTTGGTGACGCAAACTATCGTCTCGTAAATATTTGACATAATTTTAATTTGATAAAACCTCTTCTTTGCCCATCCTTCATACTCTCTCTCTCTCTCTCTCTCTCTCTCTCTCTCGTTTACAANTATATATATGTATATATATATCTTTCTTTCTCTTCATCTCTTTCTTTTTTATCTGCAAATCCGTTTCTTTATTATTTTTAAATCCTTTATATTAACTTGTGGTGTCTGAGCCCGTGCGACCGACCGTGAGTGCTTGCTTGCCGAAAAGAAATGAATCGGTTTTGTAACCCTTTTTCTCGTAAGCTAGAGAGCTGACATTTTGCAGGCAGACTCATGCCGATGATAAAAATGATGTATCAAAATTTCAGATCGATAGAATGTACAATAATAGAATTATTGAATTTTTAAATCATTTTATTTATCTCTATGTATCATGGCAATTTTTTAGATAGAGTATTGTGGTGCGTAATATGTTCCACAAGCTTTCATGTCGCGCAATAAGGTGCGCATTACATTGACATTACTTTTTAAAAGTATATTCACGATCGGTGCGCATTATCTTAAACATTTTTTACAAGACTTAACTAGAATTTTATATTTTCGGATAGTTTTGCCCTGCGTATTATAATGAACATACTAAATAGAATCTAGTTATGTCTCGTATATGGATCTAAAGGATTTATAGTCAAAAACTTGGTTTTTTGCGTTTTTTTTTTTATTTTGATTTTAATTTATTTTTGTGTTTTGCTACTAGCTTTCTTGCCGGACCGTTCCATCACTACCATTATACTCATGCAACTTCTGTTTATCGGGTACTTGATGATCCCTTCATATCCATACAATCGAGGTGTTTTTGTTTGTTGGTGTTATCTTGGTAAGGGTTAAAAAGAAATGTAATGACTTGGGTAACAATACACAATCTTTCAGAGCTCAACAATCCTCAAATAGCGATCAACTTATAATATATATATTTTTTATTATTATTATTTTACATATAACATAGTCGTCGTAAACATTGTCTTAATAAAACATTGTCTTCATAAGACATTGTCTTAATAAGACATTGTCTTCATAAGACATTGTCTTCATATAACACTGTCTACATTGAATCAAGACAACACTAAACAATGTCTCAGTTGAACATTGTCTGTACATAGAAAATTTACTACGTCCAACATTGGTTTCAAATTACTGTAAAAAGTCATGCAAGTTCAAAAACTTGCAGGAAACTTTGGTGCTTAAGCTCCCTCATCCCGCATACACCCACTAACAAATTTCTCGGCATTTTGAGGTGATTTCATATGTCCATTCATCAATTTTGAGGTGATTTCACTTGTCAATATATCAATTTTGAGGTGATTTCACATGTCAATATATCAATTTTGAGGTGATTTCACATGTCAATATATCAATTTTGAGGTGATTTCACATGTCCATTTATCAATTTTGATGTGATTTCACATTTCAATATATCAATTTTGAGGTGATTTCACATGTCAATATATCAATTTTGAGGGGATTTCACATGTCAATATATCAACAATCTTGTATCTGAAGTTTGGGCCCTAGCAATTCGGCCAAGGGTTTAGTTTCACGCCATTAAAATTGAGGCACCTACTTGTATCCTATTGACACTTATCTGAAGACACTGTTTTTATGAACTCCTAGCTTGTTTACTTTGTGCTTACTCGGCTTTCTACGTCGAGTTCCCTTTCTACTTAATACTCGGCTGTTTCCGGGGCCGCTCTTCAAGGGCCACAAATCTTCAAAACCGCACTCTTGTGCTCATTACGTCAAAGCCAGGAAGCCCTAGGGGCTGCCAGCGACAGATACCAGTTTTTTTGGTACGTTAACACTGAGTCTATTTTGGAACAAACCACAAGTCGTTAGGGACAAGGGCGGGTGATGACCACTTGGTGATACCATGTTGAGTAAAGCACGAGTTCCCTACCCACTTGGCTCATCCTCGACTTGAAGTTAACCAGGAAATCATCACGTTATCCAATGTCTTCAGAGGTTTGCTCTAATTGTCAACTTTCATCTTTTAAGAGATTTCAATGTGGTTTTCGACATCTGGGTGGGCACATTTTCCATAACTAAATAACGCGAGAAAATATCTGCAATATCTGCTGCGTATATTAATGTCCTTGTTAGGAAATTTAAAGTTTTATTTTGTAGTTTTTTTTTTAAATTTTTTTTTTCACTTTTCAAAAGATTTCAGACGTTTGACTAAACAAGCTGTTGGTTTGCTGAGTTGAAAAAAAAATTATTTGTTTGTCATGAGTTGACCCAAAGGTAATGTATTTTTTTTACACAACCTAAAGGCTGGACGGTTGATTTAGTAAACTGATTTGGTCAGATCCCATTGGATAATTTAAAGAAAAGAGCACTTCCTGCAACAAGCCAGCGCTAGTTGACATCAAATAATTTCCCCGAGAAAAATTCGAGAGAAAATGAGTATGTATTATGTATGTATGAATATAGCTAGGTAATGTTTATGTCATGGAATTATTTATATAAGTTGGCGGAAATAAGTTGCCTTTTTCTCGGAACAAGTTTGTTGTGTCTCTACAAATGTCTTTGGTGAACTAAGTGAACATAGAGACAATTTGCACGTTAATGTGGCGGGAAATGTTGACTCTGTATATATTTTAAGTGTGTTTCTCAACTGTAACGTGTTCACACATTCGTAGTGAACCTAAGATCTCCTGTAGGAATGGAAGAAGAAAAAACTACAAAGTAATCTTTGATCTAATGATCTATTGGCATCAGATATTGCTGTTAAAATGTGATCAAATAATGTCACTGAATGTCCTCACTAAATGTTCTCTCTGAATGTTCTCTCTGAATGTTCTCATCCAAATGTTTAATGATTGCTAAATGTATCACGTGGACTCAAGATCAGTTTCAATTCTATATTACAACCACCCATCGTAACACAACAATTCTATATTACAACCACCCATTGTACCACAACAATTCTATATTACAACCACCCATCATACCACAATAATTCTATATTACAACCACCCATCATACCACAACAATTCTATATTACAACCACCCATCATACCACAACAATTCTATATTACAACCACCCATTGTACCACAACAATTCTATATTACAACCACCCATCATACCACAATAATTATATATTACAGCCACCCACTGCACCACAACAATTCTATATTACAGCCACCCATTATACCACAACAATTCTATATTACAACCACCCACTGCACCACAACAATTCTATATTACAACCACCCATCATACCACAACAATTCTATATTACAACCATCCACTGCACCAGAACAATTCTAAATTACAACAACCCATCATACCACAACAATTCTATATTTCAACCACCCATCATACCACAACAATTCTATATTACAGCCATCCACTGCACCACAACAATTCTAAATTACAACAACCCATCATACCACAACAATTCTATATTACAACCACCCATCATACCACAACAATTCTATATTACAACCACCCATCATACCACAACAATTCTATATTACAACCACCCATCGTACCACAACAATTCTATATTACACCCACCCATCATACCACAACAATTCTATATTACAACCACCCATCATACCACAACAATTCTATATTACAACCACCCATCATACCACACCCATCATACCACAACAATTCTATATTACAACCACCCATCATACCACAACAATTCTATATTACAACCACCCATCATACCACAACAAATACAGTGTTCAAAGTTTCTCCACTTATATCGAATATTCTCACCAGATGTTGTAGACGGGCTGACACAAAGTCATAAAACAAACTGCTGTTGGCTCTATTTGATGACCCTAAAGAACTCAGTTCCTTTAACACCCAATTACTTTCTGAACATGAAAATTATTTCCCCTACAACTCACCAAGACTTGACAAGTTCTCAGAGACCAAAAGTGGCGTGTTTATGTGAAGTTGCTTAATTTAACAAACGCGAAAAACTGAAGTCAAATGTTAATAGCATTTTTGAATCTCACACACCTTTACAAATAACCTTCCAAATTACGGGGGGGGGGGGGGGGGGGGG
>MUZC01000064.1:130500-140880 GCA_002072015.1 Radix auricularia
TTAAATCACCTCTCACTAGGGTGACGATTGTCGAAATATCGGTTTTTTCCCAATATGAGGTTTATAAAGAAAGACGCATCTTTAAATCTCCAAGTTCTTGTGTACGTAGGAGCCTGAATGGTTGAAGTTAATATATTTAGTATATCCATCTTCATTCAGATTAAACTCAAATGGTGTTTTTATTTGGTCTTACGCGGGTTCACAACGCTAGCTGAAACCCTAATTTGCCGCAGCAAAGCGCGGGTAAATTGCTAGTGTAAAATAAAAGGAAAAAATGAAAAAGACAAACATTTCCTTATTCCATCCGGGTTTGTTTTAAAGAAAACATTATGGCGAGGAGAGTTTAAAGTTCATAGCTCTGTGTTTGCTTCGTGTTTGGTTGCTGTCAAATTTGGTGTGAGTTAATTATTTGTTTTTGGTATCATTACCAACTCGTGCTGCTGTTAAATGTCACTAATTGCACGACTTGAATTCGGCCTCGAAAACCGCTCACAATTGTGTCTAAAAATAGAAACTCTCCGTTGCTGTTCATAACGAGGCTACTTAGTAAAGTATGCACAAAGGAAACGAAACAAAGCACGCAATAAACAAAGCAACCCCCTCACTTTCTTTCTCTTCAAGAGTCAAGATGCATTGTTACACTGCTATGGAGCGAGATTAGCTGTACCTATATACTAATAGCCCCACCAGATAGCCACACATACAGGCCAGAGGGAAGCGAGAGAAGTAAAGGGGAAAAGCTCACTCTCAAGTTATTGTTTTAATCAGAGTGCTGAAGTGTCGTAGGGACTTTACAATGGTTAATTACGCTGAGAATAGCCCTGGCCCTGCTGGTGTGAGTGCTGGTTTAGTGGCAAGCCAACGGCTCACTGGGTCGTCTTGAGATGCCGGGAAGAAGCGCGTGGCACAGCTTTGATAAGGGCCGAGCAACCGGGGCAGCTGTTGTCTGCCCCACCCCCTCCCCACAACTGTAGATGAGACCACGTTCAATAATGTTTCGATTGGCAGATGATTTAGTGTTATCGTTGCACCCTTATCAATCGGCATTAGGGAATGATAGCTGCTGCAGTTCAATTGTTTGCAATGTGCTTGTTTTCCCATTGACTATTTCATCATTGCGTTTGCTAGACTTCCAATAAATCAACAAACTTTAGGTGTTAACCTGTTAATATGGATTATTTGTAGCCAAACATCCATCATTGTTATTCAGAACCTCATTACCTTTATCATGTTATTAGCATCAGTTTCCAGTCAATCGTTATATATGTCCATTCATTCGTCATCTATGTCCATTCATTCGTCATCTGTGTCCATTCATTCGTCATCTGTGTCCATTCATTCGTCAACTGTGTCCAGACATTAAACACATGTCCAGCCTCTTATTATCTCTGTCCACGTATTCATCGTAAGTCATGTGTGAGCACACATTGAGGATAAGTCATCAAAGACAGACATATGTCGTGAAACAGACACGAACCACACGTAACTGACTATCCGTACTCTCAATGTTGTAAACTTCATGAACGGCTTGTGGCTAGTGCCCGAGATACCAGACTAAAGGCATGATGTGACAATGTATCAACATAAAAACAAGATTTTTTTTTCTTCACTTTGCAATAGGTGTTGTCTTAACGTTATGAGATGTTTAATTTCAGCAATTGAAATTCTTTTAACCCAGACTAATCTCATGACGCATTGATGTGTGTTTCCGTGTTGATATCCTCTAACTATCCCCACCCCCTCTTCCATCCGTACTAGTTAACAAAATCAAAACAATTATTTTAAGAACAATAAAAAATATATTTTTTTTTAAAAAGATCATATAGTCGTCTGCCGTCTGGTCTATGACGTGAATGACGCTGAGTCTTGTCTCATGACTCGGAGTCAACAAGGGAATACGTGGCACGAGGTGCAACATCCGCCATTTCCCGCCATAAAAGCCCGCGTGACGAGCGTGTTAGAGGGAGCGGACGGCCATAAACGGCCCTAGCGACACTTGAACGATCTAGCCGTCCATAAAACCCAGACAATCTGTCTCTATAGAAACCTTAACTTGGCCTGGTATTTAACGAGTCAAAGGGCGCCATCTCGTCAATAGGATCCGCTTCACACCCCTATATTTTAACTTTTAATATTTGTTCATCTTCAGTTGGGAGAAAGTCCCGTTGACTTTTCTCGTCCAAATAACTATGATCTTTCTTTAAAACTTCACTAGTATTTCACACATTTGTATACTTTAAACAAATCTACAGCATAGAGATATTTGAAGCTATACAAAAATGTTTAATGAATTGTATCGAGATGAAAGTCATCGAGAAGTGTTCATGCTGTTTGTTTTGTTCTATGGAATATGGGAGGTTAGAGGTGTAGGAGATTGGAGAAGTGGTTGGTTGGAGGAGTGGTAAGATGGAGAAGTGGTAAGTTGGAGGAGTGGTAAGATGGAGAAGTGGTAAGTTGGAGAAGTGGTAAGATGGAGAAGTGGTAAGTTGGAGGAGTGGTAAGTTGGAGGAGTGGTAAGTTGGAGGAGTGATAAGTTGGAGGAGTGGTAAGTTGGAGGAGTGGTAAGTTGGTGTGGTAAGTTGGTCTGGTAAGTTGGAGAAGTGGTAAGTTGGAGGAGTGGTAAGTTGGAAGAGTGGTAAGTTGGAAGTGGTAAGTTGGAGGAGTGGTAAGTTGGTGTGGTAAGTTGGTCTGGTAAGTTGGAGAAGTGGTAAGTTGGTCTGGTAAGTTGGAGAAGTGGTAAGTTGGTGTGGTAAGTTGGAGAAGTGGTAAGTTGGAGGAGTGGTAAGTTGGAAGAGTGGTAAGTTGGAAGAGTGGTAAGTTGGTGTGGTAAGTTGGAGAAGTGGTAAGTTGGTCTGGTAAGTTGGAGAAGTGATAAGTTGGAGAAGTGGTAAGTTGTTGTGGTAAGTTGGAGAAGTGGTAAGTTGGTGTGGTAAGTTGGAGAAGTGGTAAGTTGGAGAAGTGGTAAGTTGGTGTGGTAAGTTGGAGAAGTGGTAAGTTGGTGTGGTAAGTTGGAGAAGTGGTAAGTTGGAGGAGTGGTAATTTGGAGGAGTGATAAGTTGGAAGAGTGGTAATTTGGAGGAGTGGTAAGGTGGAGGAGTGGTAAGGTGGAGGAGTGGTAAGTTGGAGGAGTGGTAAGTTGGAGGAGTGGTAAGTTGGAGGAGTGGTAAGTTGGAGGAGTGGTAAGTTGGAGGAGTGGTAAGTTGGTGTGGTAAGTTGGAGGAGTGGTAAGTTGGTGTGGTAAGGTGGAGGAGTGGTAAGTTGGAGGAGTGGTAAGTTGGTGTGGTAAGGTGGAGGAGTGGTAAGTTGGAGGAGTGGTAAGTTGGTGTGGTAAGTTGGAGGAGTGGTAAGTTGGAGGAGTGGTAAGTTGGAGGAGTGGTAAGTTAAAGGAGTTGTAAGTTGGAGGAGTGGTAAGTTGGAGTGGTTAGTAGGAGGAGTGGTAAGTTGGGGTGGTTAGTTGGAGGAGTGGTAAGTTGGGGTGGTTAGTTGGAGGAGTGGTAAGTTGGGGTGGTTAGTTGGAGGAGTGGTAAGTTGGAGGAGTTGTAATTTGGAGGAGTGGTAAGTTGGAGGAGTGGTAAGTTGGAGGAGTGGTAAGTTGAAGGAGAGAATGAAGGAGTGGGATGTCGGAAGATTGAGAGTTTGTGGATGTGGTGGGTTTGAAAATGGGAGTTTGGAGAGTGTGAGGTTGGAGAGTGGGAGGTTGGTGAGTGGGAGGTAGGAGAGTGGGGGCTAGAGAGTGGGAGGTTAGTGAATGGGAGGTAGGAGAGTGGGGGTTAGAGATTGGGAGGTTAGAGAGTGGGAGGAAGGAGAATGGGGGCTAGAGAGTGGGGGTTAGAGAGTGGGAGGTTAGAGAGTGGAAGTTTGGAGAGTGGGAGGTTGGAGTATTATGAAAATGCGAAGTTGGTATGGGGAAGGAGGATTTGAGTTTCCACCAAATGAAGAAATGATTCGTTCAAACCATCATCCATCCATCCCTGTGTCGCTAAAGCCCATGCTTTGATCTGCCTTACCACTTCCTTGCACTCAGTACTAATCAACGCTTTTTTTTTCTTCAACTTCGGTTATCCAGTTGATCTAGATCTTTATCTACATGATAGATCCATCTAAGTCTGGAAATTTTTTGAGCTATTTTTTCTCTATTTTTTAATGGTGCACTCTTTTCACTCGTCTCTCTTTGGCATTCTGTCATTAAAACTGTCAATAGTAATGGTTTATTTAACATTTTGAAACATATAATTACTTTAGAATGGCTAATGCGAAGAAAATATATTTTATTGTCTATTTCATCAATGTAATTTGTTTGTAGCAGTCTCTATTCCTAGACTTCGTTTATATCGCGTGTAAAAATCTCATAAGGCAGTGATGGCGAACCTATGGCACGCGTGCCACAGTCGGCACGCAGAACCTCATCAGCCGGCACGCGACTAAAATATTAACTGCAAGTCTTTGTAAAAACGCCAGAAAAGATGCTTTGCGATATAGAAACATTTTTCAGAAAACTGCAGGTTTTTAAAGGAAATCTTGCAAGTGGGCAGCTGAAATATTTTCCTAATCTAAAAATGCATCTAGAAAAAATCAACACAATTCGCACAAATTCCTTCAGGTCATGAAGAAAATCTACAAGGAATTTTCGAGCATCGTAACAGCTGCAAAAGAGAATTTTAAAGACATATTTCAATAGTTCTATCTGATGAAAAAAAAACATGTCTTTTCTTGCGTCAGCAGATAAATCTAGTTTAAAGAACTTGATATTTCTTGCTTACAATTGTTAGATATTGAACATCTGGAAATAGAGCTATTGAAATTTCAAGAAAGTTCTACGTGGAAAAGAAAATCAGGGATTTCCAGCAGTTTTTTTTTTTTTTTTTTTTTTTTTTTTAATTTTCCAAGCAAGTATTGGAAGACGTTTCTCAAAAGCTTAACTTTTCCCCTGAGTTAAATCAGGTAACTTTATGTAGTAGGAATCTGAAAAAGATTTCATGTTATAACTGTACGACTGTGTGTTTACATAAATGTGTATGAAAGTGTTTTTAAATAAATACATGTATTATTTGAGGATGTGTTTGAAGATGTTTATGTTGGGGGTATGTGTAAAGAATGTGTTCCTGTGTTCACATGAGTGTTGTTTATGTTGGGGGTATGTGCGTATAGAAGTGTGTTCCTGTGTTCACATGAGTGTTGTTTATGTTGGGGGTATGTGTGTAAAAAGTGTGTTCCTGTGTTCACTGTTTATGTTGGGGGTATGTATGTAAATAAGTGTGTTCCTGTGTTCACATGAGTGTTGTTTATGTTGGGGGTATGTGTGTAAAGAAGTGTGTTCCTGTGTTCACATGAGTGTTGTTGTTTATGTTGGGGGTATGTGTGTAAAGAAGTGTGTTTCTGTGTTCACATGAGTGTTGTTTATGTTGGGGGTATGTGTGTAAAGAAGTGTGATCCATGAATGTTGTTTATGTTGGGGGTATGTGTGTAAAGAAGTGTGTTTCTGTGTTCACATGAATGTTGTTTATGTTGGGGGTATGTTTGTAAAGAGGTGTGTTCCTGTGTTCACATGAATGTTGTTTATGTTGGGGGTATGTGTGTAAAGAAGTGTGTTCCTGTGTTCACATGAGTGTTGTTGTTGTTTATGTTGGGGGTATGTGTGTAAAGAAGTGTGTTTCTGTGTTCACATGAGTGTTGTTGTTTATGTTGGGGGTATGTGTGTAAAGAAGTGTGTTCCTGTGTTCACATGAGTGTTGTTTATGTTGGGGGTATGTGTGTAAAGAAGTGTGTTCCTGTGTTCACATCAGTGTTGTTTATGTTGGGGGTATGTGTGTAAAGAAGTGTGTTCCATGAATGTTGTTTATGTTAGGGGAATGTGTGTAAAGAAGTGTGTTCCTGTGTTCACATGAATGTTGTTTATGTTGGGGGTATGTGTGTAAAGAAGTGTTTTCCTGTGTTCACATGAATGTTGTTTATGTTGGAGGTATGTGTGTAAAGAAGTGTGTTCCTGTGTTCACATGAGTGTTGTTGTTTATGTTGTGGGTATGTGTGTAAAGAAGTGTGTTCCTGTGTTCACATGAATGTTGTTTATGTTGGGGGTATGTGTGTAAAGAAGTGTGTTCCTGTGTTAACATGAGTGTTGTTGTTTATGTTGGGGGTATGTGTGTAAAGAAGTGTGTTCCTGTGTTCACATGAGTGTTGTTTATGTTGGGGGTATGTGTGTAAAGAAGTGTGTTCCTGTGTTCACATGAGTGTTGTTTAGGTTGGGGGTATGTGTGTAAAGAAGTGTGTTCCTGTGTTCACATGAGTGTTGTGTGTTCCTGTGTTCATATGAATGTTGTTTATGTTGGAGGTATGTGTAAGCAAGTGTGTTCCTGTGTTCACATGAGTGTTGTGTGTTCCTGGGTTCACATGAGTGTTGTGTGTTCCTGTGTTCACATGAGTGCTGTGTGTTCCTGTGTTCACATGAGTGTTGTGTGCTCCTGTGTTCACATGAGTGTTGTGTGTTCCTGTGTTCACATGAGTGTTGTGTGTTCCTGTGTTCACATGAGTGTTGTGTGTTCCTGTGTTTACATGAGTGTTGTGTGTTCCTGTGTTCACATGAGTGTTGTTGTTTTAAATTTAAACACCAATGTCCTCCGTCATTTTGTCAGTCGCCATGTCATCAAATTAGTCGTCACGTTACACACACTAGATTCCTTTATCACGATGGCTACGTCTCTGTTTATGCTATAGCGGCGGTGTATCTCGGAGCGGAGCAATGAAAAATCCATTTATGAAGCCATCTAAGAAATCTTGGCGCCGCCCATGTCGGGTCGAGCCGTCCGTCCAGTTGCTCACAATCTCTTTACAATCATAAACTCAATTCTGTCCGGGCGGTAATCCACACAGATAAACACCCGAGGCGTGCAGCAAGCGAACAAAGTGTAGTTGACCAGTGGAAATAGGCCAGAGTTGCGCTGACTTGACCAAACCTCTCAGCTAATCTTTGGCCCAGGAATGGCCCACCACACAAAGATGTGTCCTTTGACTCACAGATTTTCACTGCTGGTAATTGCCAATCAAATCTAACACAGAATATATCCTTTTATCTTAGGTATGAGCCTCTGGATCATCTGTGGCTATCATGTGCATATCCTCGTGAAAGCTGCGTAGAGGTGACATGAAATATGTTATTGACATTTGATTTAAACAAAGCCTTTGAACAAGAATTGTTGATAAGGAGAATTATTAGAAAAGAGTTAATTTGAACTGAACTACATGAGCAATGAAGTCAAAGTCTGGGGGTAAATGTTGACAGACGAAAGACTGACGACTTGCATGTGGGAATAGTGACAAAAAATCCTTCTAAAATTTAGATCAGGTGATAAGGTTGGACTTTGCCATCAGCAGCAGAGGTTTCAAGTAACGATGGGTCTGTGGGCCTATGGCCTGGCACTGGTGAAGTGCGTCCATAAAGTACATTACGCCCACGGGGGGGGGGGGCAAGGGAGTATAAGAAAGTGTGACCTTTTGTGTCAGGCCATATGTTACATCACGTTTGTTTTAGATAAAATTTGAACTGTTTGTTAATTTAAAAATTTGTAAAAATTAGTTCGTAAGTGTGACATACTTTAGGGGGGGGGCGATATTTGTGGCCCGGGGGTATATTAAAAATGGTACTTTATGGACATCCCCAGATTGGCACATTTAACCCATCCATAAGGCATTACTCCTCTGAATGTGACGAAGAGACGTTTCCAAAACTTGAATTCCTCGACTGGGCGCCATGTTTCACATTTACCAACACTTTCATTTGTATTCCCCTTAATACCTGAAATAAGCAACAATTATTTGTTGATGAGTTGGCAGTTTCTTGGTAGGATTTAACATGCGAAACGATTTAAAGAAGTAATTGAAGAAAACCTAATTTTCCCTACAATACGATAATGAACGAAGAGGGTTTACTGCAAATAAAATAACATGTCTCTCTCTCTCTCTCTCTCTCTCACACTCACTCTCTCTATCTCTCTCTCTATCTATGTATCTAACTGTCTAACAATCTATCTATCTATCTATCTATCTATCTATCTATCTATCTATCTATCTATCTATCTATCTATCTATCTATCTATCTATCTATCCATCTGTCTTTCTCTCTATCTATCTTTAAAAATTAATAGGTTCTATTTCCGTAATACATATTTTAGTGTAACAGCTTATAAGTCACTAAACTTTAATTTTCTCCAATATCTTTGAGCGCTTCCTCAAAATCAATTTTCCTGTTACACCCCCGCCCCCACATCTCCCCACACCCCACCCCTTCCCAAACATCCGACCATTCCCGGCTAAGCTGTGTTTTTTTCCTCCATACCATTGACTTTCGGAACCAACAAAAGTTTCGCCAAGTGTTCAGTGTTATTGGGCCTGCAGGAACCGTGCAACAAGCAGGAGGAGATGTAAGATATCAGGAGCAGGCAGCTGAACGCCGAGCGTGGTCCCGAGGGCCTGAGATCACGTGTCCACTCGAGGGGCGCGTGGCCAAGCCAGGCACTATTCAATATAATTAGGCTATACCGGATGGCGCGACTAGCTCATAAGTGGCTGATTGCCAATTTGGAAATCTTTTATTATCACTTTACAGCTCGGCGCGTCCTATTATTGTTTAATTACCGTTGCCTGGTCTCGTGAGCCCACAAATCAAGGAGTCACCTAGCGATGACGTTGATGAGGGCAACAATTTGCTGTAATTATAACAGATGGCTGGACAAATGATGTTTGTTGGTGGTGTCATATTAAATACTTGCGTGCCCGAAGATTTCTATTTTAAAAACCTGTTTTAAACAAAAAGGGCTAGTGGTATTATTTTATACCAATGGCTATTGATATTGTTTTATACCAATGGCTAGTGGTATTTTTTTATACCAATGGTTATTGATACCATTTTATACCAATGGCTATGACTAGGGATATTGTTTTATACCAATGGCTATTGACCAGTGATATTGTTTTATACCAATGGCTATTGACTAGTGATATTGTTTTATACCAATGGCTATTGACTAGGGATATTGTTTTATACCAATGGCTATTGACTAGTGATATTGTTTTATACCAATGCAGGGCATGCCTAGGGGAATATGAGGTCCTAGGCGAAGTAAATTTGGTGGCCCTAAATGTAATAGAAAAATAAATTATAAATTTGGAAAGAATCGTGTGCAAGGCCCCTTCTAATGATGAGACTAATCTGAGGCCCTAGGCGGCTGCCTAGTTTGCCTATGTCTAAAGCCGGCCCTGACCAATGGCTAATGATATTGTTTTCATTTCACCTCCGGCAACATCAATAAGTGTGGTAACTTTTCCGTTATCAAATTGTGTTTACATTGTCAGTATGTAACAACTGTAATGATAATCTTGTGGTTCATATAATAACATTGACTAGCATCAAGTTACTTCAAGAAATATGTTTTGATTCCAAAATTAAGGTATTAGACTACGTTCGTTCATCGGTTTATAATTACATGAAGCTAGAGGAAACACATTTTAAAATTTTCCAAATGGCCAAATTTTGAGATTTTCTGATTATATTTAACGTTATTTTTTGTCCATTGAAACCAAGTGCAGTTAGACCAGCACTTGTCGGTTATTTTCGGTGACCCCTGTAGTACACGAGTCATGTTCTTGGTCAATGAATCAACGTAATTATCCCGTTTACTTGATATTCCGCCCCTCCCAGGATAGTTGACACAGCAGTCAAGAGTCACTGCGTCCAAGAAGAAAGTCTCCGTCACTTTCTGTCCAACACTTGACAGTCGGTCAGGATATCGTCGGCTGAGAGTGGCTGAATTTAGCCGCGGCGTGGCAATGAGTGAAATTAAGCAAACAAGAAACTAACGCTTTAAAGATGTCAACAAATCAACAAATGAACAAGAGATAACATTTTTTTACATCACACCTCAATGAAGAACTTATACAAACAGATTAGCGATACCGATGGCTCTTTCAGTGGATTTTTTAAAATAAATTTTTATTTAACAAGTTGAGCAAATTGAAATCATACAGCAAGACTATAAACAAATCGAAAACTTAACTTGACAAATTACATTTGCGCCCGCAAGTGACATTGGACTGAATATTTTTTTCTCATCATACATTTTTAAAGTCATTATTGAATTGAAAAATCTTGAGTAACACTACACAATTTAACCTTTTATAGCAAGACACAATTTAACCTTTTATAGCAAGACACAATTTAACCTTTCATAGTGATAAACAATTTAACCTTTCATAGCAATACACAATTTAACCCTTAGTTGTTGTTTTTTTTTGTTTTTGTTTTTTTTTTGTAAAACATGATTTAACTGTGAATAAGTAGTCATAGTGTTTTGAACAATCTAATTATATTCAGGCTTGTACCCCCCCCCC
>MUZC01000064.1:148332-163251 GCA_002072015.1 Radix auricularia
TATAATACCCCCCCCCCCCCCCCCCACCTAAAAAAATAGAAGCAACAAAACAAACCAATTTTAAAAAAACAACCAACAAACACAATCAAATAAATAAAAATGTGGGTGTGTCCTCTTTTGTTGTTCTAAGTATCAGTAAACATTTTTAATTCAATCCAGGAAATCTTGCAATCTAGAACCATCTGATCAAAGTTAAATAGAAAAATCTAAAAATGAGATAGCTGACATGCATAGTTTGCTCACGGTGCAAGGTTAAAAAACTGACAATAATATAAAGTTTGTATAGAGAAAATTACGCAAATCTTAGATTTTTTATTTTTTTTTAAAGAAAAGAAACTATAACAGATGAAATAAGAATATAAAACTAATATGCTACCTCACTTTGGTGAGACTTAGATCTATATTAAAATAAGCATCTTCTGTACAGGACCCAACCAAAAAAGAAAACGCTGATAAACTAGAACAAATATTTTTTTTTAAAGCTGTCAGATTCATTACTGATGAATATTCAAACCTTACAAGAATAACATCATTAGTTAAATCATTAAACCTTGAAACACTAGAGGATAGAAGAACAAAGAGCAAAGTAGTAATAATACATAAAGCGATTAATTCTAATTTGAAAATAAAACACACATGCGCTGTGTTAAATATTCAATGGACCAAATTGATTTAAAATTTGTATAACAAAATAATCTGTCAGAAATGAAAGGGGGAGTTTCAAAAAAGTAAAATAGAGATTATGCTTGAGATGATGATAGAGATTATGCTTGAGATGATGATAGAGATGATTATAGAGATGATGATAGAGATGATAGAGATGATGATAGAGATTATGATCGAGATGATGATAGACATGATGATAGACATGATGATAGACATGATGATAGACATGATGATAGACATGAGGATAGACATGATGATAGAGATGATGATAGAGATGATTATAGAGATGATGATAGAGATGATGATAGACATGATGATAGAGATGATGATAGACATGATGATAGAGATGGTACTGACCGAGTCTCATTCGAAGACAAAAAAAATAATATTGACATTTTTTTAAAAGTATTGACTGAGTTTTTGTGTAAGTTAACCTATTTAATGCATGACAGGAAATGACGTCATTGTTTATTCAGAACGTTCAAATTTAATTGTACTGATCAATTTTAATGGGCTGAATTATTTTTTCTTTAAATTTAAAATAGAATATTGAACTTTGAACTGCAGAGCATCGTAAAGCAAACAATAAACTTCTCCTGATTGATTACTTCTTAAGCAAAGTTTAGCGAAATGAAATGAGAAATACGTTTAGGATAAAACCCAATATCTGTCATTGCTGTGAGAAAACACTTTTTAAAACTGCGGTTCTTAAACAACTCTCTTTAATGAGCCCCATTTTTTTTATTTCTATCTAGGTTATATTCTAGTCCTATTGATTGTATATCACTTAAAACGAACTTAGTAAAAGTTCTATAAAGGTTATATTCTAGTCCTATTGATTGCATATCACTTAAATCGACTTAGTAAAAGGTCCAATTAAAGTCTGCCCACTGACTGACCCGGAAGAACAACTCGCATGTGGATCCGTGGATCATACGACGAGAACGCCCTCAACTGAAACATGAATGAGAAACGAGTTCAGTGACACACGAGTGATTCCTGGAGTCCATTGTCTCCACCAAACTCATCAGGTCAAATACAGATTTGGAGAGGGTTCAAGTGTTTGTTTGTACGGAGAAGATGTTTCACAGTTTCCGATTGATTTTTGTTCCCTGACTTATACAGGATGCGTCAAGTCTTTCTAGCCGCTTATCACACTTATATGTAAAACATCTTAATTTTGTTGAATTTCCCTGTTCTATTGGTCTCCTGTTTGTGTAGACTTCTTTCCCTGTTCTTTTTGGTCTCCTGTTTCTGTGGACCTCTTTCCTGTTCTATTGGTCTCCTGTTTCTGTGACTTCTTTCCTGTTCTATGGTCTCCTGTTTCTGTGGACCTCTTTCCTGTTCTATTGGTCTCCTGTTTCTGTGACTTCTTTCCTGTTCTATTTGGTCTCCTGTTTGTGTAGACTTCTTTCCTGTTCTATTTGGTCTCCTGTTTCTGTGGACCTCTTTCCTGTTCTATTGGTCTCCTGTTTCTGTGACTTCTTTCCTGTTCTATTGGTCTCCTGTTTGTGTAGACTTCTTTCCTGTTATATTTGGTCTCCTGTTTCTGTGGACCTCTTTCCTGTTCTATTGGTCTCCTGTTTCTGTGACTTCTTTCCTGTTCTATTGGTCTCCTGTTTCTGTGACTTCTTTCCTGTTCTATTGGTCTCCGGTTTCTGTGACTTCTTTCCTGTTCTATTTGGTCTCCTGTTTCTGTTGACTTCTTTCCCTGTTCTATTTGGTCTCCTGTTTCTGTGGACCTCTTTCCTGTTCTATTGGTCTCCTGTTTCTGTGACTTCTTTCCTGTTCTATTGGTCTCCTGTTTCTGTGGACCTCTTTCTTGTTCTATTTGGTCTCATGTTTCTATGGACTTCTTACTGTCGTTGGATCAAGTGTCTATGGCTTCGTTGTCAACACATAAAAAATATTTCAACAAAGCAATAAAATAACTGATTAATTAATTATAAGGGTCACTGTATACGTCTGTTGATTGTTTTTAAGCCATTTGTTTCAGTTTGCTAGAGAAATAAGTCAAATAATTGCATGAAAGAGTTAAGGTAACTTTTCTATAGAACCAACATTTGCAAAGTTCAAAGTGAAAAACATAGCAAAGTGTATATTTTATCTTGCATTTTATTTGTATTACCTTGTTGGGGATGAGAACATGGAAATACCAAAAATTTAACATATGGGTAAATTATTTTGCATGCTATATTAAAGGGCGCGGTATTGTACTTTTTGCGTTTTGTCCCACATTAACTCCATACATGTCTATTTTCTAAGGTCCAATGTCTGTGGCCAGTGGTTTGTAAAATGAACGCCCATTGTCCGCGGCCCATTTATTTGAACTATGACGTCCACATGTTTGAGAACCGCTGTTTTGGCTGTGCTCTATGACCTGCGATATAATCGACTCGCCCATGGCCGTCGGTGTCAATGTTGGAAGTTATTCATTCCAAAACGTAAAGTTAAGTCACCCAGGACAAATACAACTAATCAGAACTGACGAGAAACCTTCACCTGCCTGCGTCTCCCGCCAAAACTGAGCCGGGTACTCAACTTTTAACGAAATGCTCGAATCTTAAACACCGATCGCATTCAAGCCCCGGCTAAATATTGATCCTAGGATTATAAATCAGATGTTGTTTTTAAGTTATCGTTTATTATTGACACATTAACCCAAACACGTGAGATTGTGTTCTTTGTGTTTCGTGTATCATGTATCAATCTGGGGCCGGAGTCAGCCCCACGGCCCCATCTACGGCCTAGTCAAACACTGGGATCCTTCCTGCCGCAATGTGCGCCGGGACGTGACACTGATTGATAAGGGAGATAAATAAAGGCGATCATAACGCCATTCGTCGCCCACGAAGAGTAATGTTTTCCTGATCGTGATTAAGGAGCTTTTGCTATCTCCGCAACGGAAAATACCCATATATTTATTTGTTAGTCAGACTTTGCGGTGCCAGCCCTGTACGGAAAATACTCTGATATTAGTTTTTAGACTTTGAGCTTCAACATTGTGCGAAAATAAAAATTACTCAAAATAATAAATATGCAGTCAAATTGTGAAGTGCAAGGTTAAAACTCATATTGTTTGAGAGTTAACATACTAGTATTTAGAACGGTTCGATTAAATTGGAATTGAAAGTTTTGTGTTACCGGAGTCTGCAATAAACAACATCTTCTAAGCGTAGTCAAATATTATGGTAACCGTTATTTTCAAATTTTTAAAAGCATTATTATTTTTTTTTATCTATTACATAATTTTTGTGTTTGCTGATCTTTGAATGTGGGGAGACCTAAAACACTTCTAACACTTACACAGCATTATGCTATTCATTATGCTATTATCACGTGATTATGATATAATTACATCTCGCAACGATATAATAATAGCTCCCAATTTTATAACTATAGCTTAGGTGTTAGTTCTGTAATTTTTTTTAAAAACATATTGTCTTTAAGCCAGGTAAAAACAAAACTGCTCAGATGTTGCTGTCTCCTATATATACTGTAGTCGGTATACAATATACAGTTAACTGTCTGAAAGCTCCTATATATACTGTAGCCGTTATACAATATACAGTGAGCTGTCTGAAAGCTCCTATATATACTGTAATCGTTATAAAATATACAGTGAGCTGTTTGAAAGCTCCTATAGATACTGTAGCCGTTATACAATATACAGTGAGCTGTCTGAAGCCTGTGAAGCATTTAGCCACTTATTGTATAAAACAACAGTGTACTCACTTCCATGTAACAAAAAATTCAGAAACTTTCAGTATCTACTTCGATGCTTTGGTTTAACACCCACACCATAGTTTGTAACATGACAACTATTGTTAGTAGCTTAGAATCATAGTTAGTAGTTTGTAACATGACAACTATTGTTAGTAGCTTAGAATCATAGTTAGTAGTTTGTAACATGACAACTATTGTTAGTAGCTTAGAACCATAGTTAGTAGCTTGTAACATGACAACTATTGTTAGAAGCTTAGAATCATAGTTAGTTTCAACATCACAATTTTTAGTCACATAAGAACGATTGTTTTCTTTACTTCAGAGTCAAGACCAGAGGTTCTCCAAATGCCATCAGCATCAAACGTTTTCATTAAATCACACATCAACTTCAAGACGATAAGGGTCGACCTAAAACTATGGGGGAAAGGGGGTCTTACTTCGATTCTCCAAAGTGACGCCATCTTATCAGATAAAATAACACCTATCGATGCAAAAATCCTTTGAGCTCAGTTTGGGAACCTTTGTGGGAATGTTGATGGATAGATCCGACGGTGTTGCTAGTTAAATAGTAGCAATAACACTGCTCTGAGCTCTGCTAATTGGCTCAACTGTTGGCGAATGCCGGACCCAGTGTTTGAGTAGCAATGTCAGGGGAAGTAACAAGCAGTTCATGTTTTCAGACGTTGCGGGACTTGGTTTCTCTTAACCTTATTTGCCCTCCCAGCCGCCGCTTAGACACGCTGGCTACCACAAACAATGAACTGTTCCACAGAATGGCATCTGATACCGGGATTAATTGGCGACACAAACTCACCGGGTAAAAGGCGCGTTGAGCCCTGGGCTGGTGCCTCAAAGGGGGACCTCATGTGATCCTTGTTTTCAAACACCGGAACCCCTCAAGACCTATTAATTATGTACACAGGAACTGTCATACAATATTTCTGTCATTAATAATGAAGATTCGTTGGCAGCTCAATATTTGATCGTGTGAGAACAAAAGACCAGTTTATCTGTGTTTAAACCAAAAACTGCATTTACAGATGAGAAGTTTCCTAAGTTAATTGTATTAAATATTAGACACATTAAAAATTGGTTTTCAGCTACTTTAGTCTCAACGCTAGCACTACAGATGTCAACACTACAGATGTCAACACTACACATGTCAACACTACAGATGTCAAATCTACAGATGTCAATACTACACATGTCAACACTATAGATGTCAACACTACAGAGGTCAACACTACAGATGTCAACACTACAGATGTCAAATCTACAGATGTCAACACTATAGATGTCAACACTACAGATGTCAACACTATAGATGTCAACACTACAGAGGTCAACACTACAGATGTCAACACTACAGATGTCAACACTATAGATGTCAATACTACAGATGTCAACACTATAGATGTCAACACTACAGAGGTCAACACTACAGATGTCAACACTACACATGTCAACACTATAGATGTCAACACTACCACAAGAGACATCATACGTCCAACCTGACATCATACGTCACAACCTGACATCATACATCACCACCTGACATCATACATCACAACCTGACATCATACGTCACACCCTGACATCATACGTCACAACCTGACATCATACATCACCACCTGACATCATACATCACAACCTGACATCATACGTCACCACCTGACATCATACGTCACAACCTGACATCATACGTCACACCCTGACATCATACGTCACAACCTGACATCATACATCACCACCTGACATCATACATCACAACTTGACATCATCCGTCACCACCTGACATCATCCGTCACCACCTGACATCATACGTCACAACCTTACATCATGCGCTACCACCTTTTATCGTATGGCACATCTAACATTACTGTTTCGCCTCACCCGGCAAATTATTGTTTCTAAACGTATGTCTTGAAATTTATAATCTTTATAATCTTTATAATCTTTATAATCTTTATAATCTTTATAATCTTTATAATCTTTATAATCTTTATAATCTTTATAATCACACAAAAACAAGAAGAATATGTGTTAAACTTTTATTATTATTTACCTTTGTTTTTATGGTTGTTTACTTGTTTCTCTGTGCCTTGTTATACTGGGGTTTAATTCAAGGGCAGCAATAAAACTAAATTTAACAACCATCATTTAATGGCTATTATTTCCCAGCACAGTAGACATAAGTCTAAGCACACCATGTATTGTAGCTACGACTATTATCACAGGTGCATCATGTATATTGTTTGCGTGTCTGTTTGTGCGTCTTAAATGTTTGGGTATGTAAGAGTGTTTAATTATTTTTAAAATTAGGCCAATGAATGACATAACTTCCATACTTGTATCAGTGAAGAGGCTGCGTACACTAACACTCTAAACTGTCTCTACACTGTCCTTTCTGAACGCTCCTGTGTGGTCAATGTGCAGACAGAGTAGGGTCCCTTGGTAGGCTCTCTGTGTGAATGTACAGAGTAGAGTCCCTTGGCAGGCTCTCTGTGTGGATGTACAGAGTAGAGTCCCTTGGCAGGCTCTCTGTGTGGATGTACAGAGTAGAGTCCCTTGGCAGGCTGTCTGTGCGGATGTACAGAGTAGAGTCCCTTGGCAGGCTGTCTGTGTGGATGTACAGAGTAGAGTCCCTTGGCAGGCTCTCTGTGTGGATGTACAGAGTAGAGTCCCTTGGCAGGCTCTCTGTGTGGATGTACAGAGTAGAGTCCCTTGGTAGGCTCTCTGTATGGATGTACAGAGTAGAGTCCCTTGGCAGGCTCTCTGTATGGATGTACAGAGTAGAGTCCCTTGGTAGGCTCTCTGTGTGGATGTACAGAGTAGAGTCCCTTGGCAGGCTCTCTGTGTGGATGTACAGAGTAGAGTCCCTTGGTAGGCTCTCTGTGTGGATGTACAGAGTAGAGTCCCTTGGCAGGCTCTCTGTGCGGATGTACAGAGTAGAGTCCCTTGGCAGGCTCTCTGTGTGGATGTAGAGAGTAGAGTCCCTTGGCAGGCTCTCTGTGTGGATGTACAGAGTAGAGTCCCTTGGTAGGCTCTCCTTGGAAACAACTACCCCAAAATGATGAAAGTCTTCTAAAATGTTTTAGCACTTTGTAGAAAAGAATCAAATTCTAGTATTTTTTATGACCTGTTGAGTTTCGTGCAACCTGGAGATGAAGTTTTTGGTAATCATTTGTCAATTGTTTCTTGTGGTGTTAAGTATATCTCGGCAACTACACAAAAAACTATAATCGAAATTTGTGGGTCCTTTTGCGTGAAGACAAAGTTCGTGAAGCAAATAATTAAGATTGCATTTTTATACTTGCCGAAGAATTGTCGATGGAACAGCTGAAGTTTTTGCCACCACCATCATTACAAATTCATAGAATTTGAATTAGATTTGAAAAAAGTTTGTTGGTCAAAGATACGTCGGATGCTCTACAATGACAGGTTAAGAAGGGGGAGTTCAAGTAATTTTTTTTTTAAACATCCCCAAAAGGAAGCATTTGTATATGGCTGTTCACATAAACTAAATCTTGTCGTGAACGATTTATATAATGTGAATGCTGTACGAAACACAATAGGAACAATTAAGTCAATTAAAGTGTTTTTCCGAGAAAGTTGTCAGTGAAGAAAACTAATTCCATATGTTCCTTTGCTATGTGAAACAAGATGGACACATAAATATAAAAGCTTGCGGATTTTTTATGAAAATGTGACAGAAATTGTTAAACAAATGGAATATTTATAAGAATCTGGAAAAAGCAAGCACGTTGCACATCAGATCAGTACTTTGTGCTTTAAGAACCGCTACATTTGTTGTTTGTTTAGTTTTTATACGATCAAAACTAGAAGCTGTGACCCAAAAATTGCAATCTGTGCGTTTAGATTTACTGGCAGTACAAAAATACATTGAAGAATTGTTGACTACATTAGCTGTCGATCGACAGAATTGTGATGAGAGGTATAAGGAAATTTTCAGAGTTACAAAACGTGTTGCAGACGACATTGGTGTCGACATTCAACCTCCACGACAAGCTGGAAGACAAATGAACAGGAGAATCCAAAAGTTGATTTGCCTGAGGCTTGTTATAGAATCACTGTTTGTGCTATACCCCACCTTGAATCTACTATATCATCGCTGGAAACTCGTTTTTGTGTAGAAAGTACCATCATTTTCCCTTTTACTTTTGCATCCATCTTTGATAACAAAACTATAAAGACTCGCATTTAGAAATCAAGCCGCCAGGGCCATTGCTGAATATTAGGCGTTTGACATTTTTATCAAGGAGAGTGAAACCTGTTATGATGTATTGAAATGTAAAACAAGTAAAGAGGAAAAAAAACAGAAACTATGACTCTATGAGAGGTTTTACATGAAACAATTTTGTCTCATGATTTAGATGGCTTATCAGACAGCATTGGCTCTTCCAGTAACAACAAGGAAAATTAATAATGTTATGCTCTATTTTATTAGAATAGTAACTGTTCATGATTTAGATGGCTTATCAGACAGCATTGGCTCTTCCAGTAACAACAAGCAAAATTAATAATGTTATGCTCTATTTTATTAGAATAGTAACTGTTCATGATTTAGATGGCTTATCAGACAGCATTGGCTCTTCCAGTAACAACAAGGAAAATTTATAATGTTAAACTCTATTTTATTAGAATAGTAACTGTTCGACCCTGAAAACATCATTCAGTTATACTTGAAGATATAACAACTCTATGACATTTTCTCTAAAATTTGGGAGGGGGGGTGGCAAATCCCCTCTTGCCCCACCGCCTATAGAACACGCCAATGTTAGAAAGTACTATTTGACGAGAATGCTGGATTAGTAAGGACTATTTGACTAGTATGCTGGATTAGTAAAGACTATTTGATGAGTATACTGGATTAGTAAGGACTATTTGACCAGTATACTGGATTAGTAAGGACTATTTGACAAATATGATGGATTAGTAAGGACTATCTGACCAGTATACTGGATTAGTAAGGACTATTTGACCAGTATACTGGATTAGTAAGGATTATTTGACCAGTATGCTGGATTAGTAATGACTATTTGACCAATATGCTGGTTTAGTAAGGACTATTTGACCAGTATGCTGGATTAGTAAGGACTATTTGACCAGTATGCTGGATTAGTAAGGACTATTATTTGACCAATATGCTGGATTTGTAAGGACTATTTGACCAATATGCTTTATTAGTAAGGACTATTCGACCAATATGCTGGTTTAGTAAGGACTATTTGACCAGTATGCTGGATTAGTAAGGACTATTTGACCAGTATGCTGGATTAGTAAGGACTATGTTAGCGCTATTGAAGAAATACCCGGGCCAATGTTGTGTCATACATCTTACCTATAAGCCTATGTTAGCTTTAAAGGACTAAATAATTCACTCGATATTCATTGTAAAATAGGTTTTATATAATGAATGAAAATAGATAATACACATAGTATACGAATGTTCATTATGTGAGGATTATTAATGACCACTGTAATGATATACAAGAGTTACATGAAACAATTTGAAATGGATGGTACACAGGAAGTACCAACTCTAAAAAGATGATATAGACAATTTATCATGTTAAATAATATATATCTATATATATAATTCTCCTCCTGGTTCAACCATGCCGGACACCAAGCTGTCTAACCCCATCGACCAATCAGCTGGCAAGAAAAGGTAGTGCAGAGGGTGGGGGGTCATCTAGACGAACAATGCGTTCAATTGAGGTCAATAACTTTGTTCTTTCAGAACAACAGAAAAGCATGTATTTCGTAGTGTAGTGGTTATTACATTCGCTAAACACGCGGTCATAGGTTCAAGCCCCAGCTAAGACATTACTTTTCTAATGTTTGTGTTTGTGCCCGTTCATTTCCCACTTCCTTTCCGAACATGACTTCGCAACAAGGCTGTAAGCTTTGTTTCTCTCCGTTGTGCTCAGTGACAGAAAAGTAGTCACACACTCTCCTCAACAATTACTTTCATAAAATGCCACCGTCACTAAATCATTAGCAGCTTATGTAACGACGCGGGTTGGCTAGTTCTCTATATTCTGAAATAAATTTGTTATAGTGTCCCTTGGCAGGCTCTCTGTGTGGATGTACAGAGTAGGGTCCCTTGGCAGGCTCTCTGTGTGGATGTACAGAGTAGAGTCCCTTGGCAGGCTCTCTGTGTGGGTGTACAGAGTAGAGTCCCTTGGCAGGCTCTCTGTGTGGATGAAGGCTCTCTGTGTGGATGAAGGCTCTCTGTGTGGATGTACAGAGTAGAGTCCCTTGGCAGGCTCTCTGTGTGGATGTACAGAGTAGAGTCCCTTGGCAGGCTCTCTGTTTAGATGTACAGAGTAGAGTCCCTTGGCAGGCTCTCTGTTTAGATGTACAGAGTAGAGTCCCTTGCCAGGCTCTCTGTGTGGATGAACCTCAGAAGTTCAGACTGAAAACCTCGCATTCGATCACCTGACAGACACCAACCAATGAAAGCTCTACCTTGCGTGTCACGTTGAACTTTGAAAAATCCTTTTTTTTTCTTCTTTCTCTTTTTTATATTCTTTTTCAGAGACGCATTTCCCAAAATAAATTGCATACAATAAACTGCGTAAATATGTCCTTCAGTTCCTTATGAGTCTCATCTTATCTGTATCATTAACCTCGTTGTTTTATCATCAACGACTTCATCAGCAGTTATCATCATCCCTTTATACAATCCAATATTTATAACTTGATCAAGTGCAGGCAATAAGAACCTTTTTATAGAGCTATAAACAAAATCTTCTCGAAGTGTGACGCAAGGACACGGTCACAGACTGTCACTGCACGTTTAGTGGAGACACATAGTGTCACTTTGTTACCATCTCCACATTAATAAAAGAAACTTTTTCAACATCGTTATCAATATTCATGTCTAAACAAGAATGTAATCGGATTTCAATGAGGATCGATCTGAAGGTAATCGCTTTTGAAATCTCGTAGCCGGTGTTTTTGGAGAGGAAAAGGGGGTGGGTTGGCGTGGAGAGGATGCCCCCAAAAAAGTCAATTTAAACAAAATGAATCTATATATAAATCTTTGGTATGCTAGTAACTTAACTCCGGACTGTTCGCCGCGTGCATTTTCGACATGTCCAAAACATTTGGTAAAAAAAAAAAAATTTAAAGTTTGTCTTTATTTGGAATTTCTAAAAAAAAATAATTTAAAAATTCTGTAGAAGATTTTATGAATTGATATATAGCAATATCACAACACAATACAATACCATGGTATAACACCACGGTGTTAAGAAAAACTTCAATTCAAACAATTCCCTTTTTATTTGTTCCTGTATTTTATTTCTCATTTTTATCGGCCAACCATCGCACGCACCAGTCGCGTTCCTTGTTTTTATAGATTTACAAGTCTCGACAATTCCAGCCACTTCGTCGCGACATCTGCTACTTGAGCCCCAAAAAAAGGTTTCCAATAGTGATTTCATTTATTTAAACAAGGACGCGGACAGCACTCTTCACAGCTCCCAGTTCATTTGTCTCTTGCTCCCCCCACCCCTTTAATAACTCTACCTAGACGTCAGCAAAACTGTATTTAACTATTGTGTCACAGTACATGGAGAAATGCCAGCCACAGAAAATAATTTATGAAAACTTCAAAAACCACTTCACGGCGGCAGGATTTTTTTTATAAATTATTCACGCAGTATAGGGAATGACATCTAAAGATGGCGTATCACATTCGGGGGGGGGGGTAGCGTTTTCTACATTGATAATACAGCCGCATGCACTGCGACTTCAAGGTCAGTCTAGCGGCTTTATTTGACCGTTAAATGGTTATATGGCTGCGTAGACCGGTTTTTACGCCCCCGACCCCTGACCTTGTTACATATCTTCCAGCGTTAACATTGAAGCAATACACGCTGGTATTAAACCAAAAGCGCATGCGCATATCGGCGCTACCCTCTGTACGACCTTATTAGTGCCTCTAAGTTGCTCTCGTCCCCGCGATCAACGAGCGCACACACGAGATGTGGGGCAATCTTGCACGCCCATGTTGGCTCCGACTTCCCAGGTACTCCAATCATTTAAGCACAGGTTTCCGCCAGCCCGTCTTTGAGGTCGTAAAGAGTAGACAATAATTTAAACGCGCTTGTAATTTGACCGAGGAGTAAGTGGCCGGGGATTTATGGCCACTCGGTGTCTTACTCTGGCCACAAAGGGCAGATTTCTGGAGACGTGAGGCGCCGCTATCTTCGTCAGCATTCGGTCGAGTGGATTAGCTAACAAGTTGGGCTGTGGATAACTCATAACATGGGCTGTGGATGAACAGATTAGCTAACAAGTTGGGCTGTGGATAACTCATAACATGGGCTGTGGATAACTCATAACATGGGCTGTGGATAACTCATAACATGGGCTGTGGATAACTCATAACATGGCCTGTGGATAACTCATAACATGGCCTGTGGATAACTCATAACATGGGCTGTGGATGAACATATTAGCTAACAAGTTGGGCTGTGGATAACTCATAACATGGGCTGTGGATAACTCATAACATGGGCTGTGGATGAACATATTAGATAACAAGTTGGGCTGTGGATAACTCATAATATGGGCTGTGGATAACTCATAATATGGGCTGTGGATAACTCATAACATGGGCTGTGGATAACTCCTAACATGGGAAGTGGATGAACAGATAGCAATGGATGTGGATTGCAAACTACTTTTGTTAAGGATAAAAAAACAACGCTGCTTTAGAATCAGCCTAATTCACGGACTGTCAAACTTTTAGTTTTATTACTTGGGATTATTGCTACCACCAGATAGGTAATAGATGCATGAGACATGAAGTAAAATGAGACTAGTATTGAAAATTAAAACGAAACTACTTTTAAAACATCCGGGTCTTTTGTGGTTGTTGTTGTTTTATTGTTATTCATCGGTCCTCTTAATTTTGTTTATTGTAGTCGGTTTTGTTTTTTAAAGAAAAGTGGGTGTAGACAGGGTTAGTTCCAGTGGCGGATTTAGCTATAGGGCAGGGGGCGGGTCGCCCCCCCCCGCGCACCTGTTCGGTCTAAAATGGCGCCCCCCTTAAGACGCCCTTAATGAACACTAAAAAGGTGTAACTAGAGCAGGAAAAAAAGATTGTTAAACACGAAACGTTTAATCAATCACTAAACTGCAATACGACAATATTGGCTTGCTAAATATCGTATTTCAAAACTGCAATATCTGGTTTGGTCAGTCAGGAGCGTCGCTAAGTGGAAAAGAATAGAGAAGCATTGAAACGAATGTTAGGCGTGACGTTGTTTTAGCAAAACAGAGGACACATAGAACAATCTTGCTTTATTGATGGTAGTTGTAGAAATACTGGAAATTTTCGTTTTAAATGTTAAGTTTATTAGCCAACTATGATTCCACTTTAAACAGTCATCTAAAGTTTAAAAAGAAAAATGAAATTTATTCAAGTAATGATGTGCAAATTCATTTAATTCAATCATTTGCACCTGAATTATCAGCAGCAATCTAATATATAAAGCTGAAAGTTTGTTTGTTTGTTTGTTTGTTACCAATACAAATCCACACCGTTGGTCCCAGGGTGGTGAAATTTTGCAGGGGACCCCAATTTGACCTGGAATAGGTCATAGGCTATGTTTTAACCCAAGGTGACCACCCCTAGGGTAAGGGGGCCCATTTTTTGCTTTTTTCCTTATATGAGCTATATAAAAAATGAAAATCACGTCAAGAATATTTGTGTCAAAATAGTGCGCACTGTGCAAGAGTCTAATATTAACATTCCCTAAGCGGGAAAACCCCATTAGTATTAGACTATAATATTTCCAATTGTAGGTTAAAGCATAAAACTTTGGGTAGTTGTTAAGTATACTTAAATATTAACGGTGTGGATTTTTATTGGTAACAAACAAACAAACACACAAACTTTCAGCTTTATATATTAGATATATAAAAACTAAAAATCACTAAATATCCTATTTTACTGATAGACAGAAGCATGAAACTTTGGCAAGTTGTTAAGTACGCTAAAGCGACGATATTTTGCGATAAACAATTTTTAACTTCCCACTCATGGGAAGCCGGGGGCCCAAATGTTGTGTTTTTTAAAACTTATATACGCTATATAAATTCTGAAAATGAACCATTCTTCTATTTCCCGTGTAGTTAGAAGAATGAAACTTTGGGAAGTTGTTAAGTACACTCTCCTAACGCTAATTTGCGAAAAAGAATTTCAAACTTCCCACTCATTGGGGGCCGGGGGCCCAAATGTTTTTTTCTTTTATTAGAAACAAACTCATCACTAATTCTCCAATGTACCGTGTCGTAAAAACATGAAACTTTTGGAAATTACTCTCCTGGCAATAATGGCAAAAAAATAAATAAATACAATTCTCACTTATGTGGTGCCGGGGGCCCAAATGTACTTTTTCTTAAGCGGGCTTTATTAACAAAATGTAGACAACGAAATACAATCACGTCTCACGAAAGATCAGGTTTCTGTTTAGGTGGAAGCAC
>MUZC01000064.1:176281-195450 GCA_002072015.1 Radix auricularia
CCACCACCACCACCCACAATGCTTATTACTGACGGCCTAACATAATATTCTAAAACATATTTTTAGGCGAACAGTTGAGGGTAGCGACGGTGGGAGTCAGTTTAAGTAAAGATCGCAAACTCATATCGCGTCTCACTATTTGCTCATCAAACGTTTTGTGCAAAGAATCGGATTAAAGTATTGTCCTTCCGTCTCGCTACTCTTTTGTTCACTGGATTTATCAGGTTGAATTATTTATTTTTAACATGCGATCGCTTGTAATGGTAAACCTGGTGCGTGTATATCTTTAAGCTGTTGGAATGTGAAGTCTCACAAATTGAGTCATAACTTAGGTGGATTTCAAGGGAAATCACTGTTGGCGTCTCAGAGATTGCCAAGGATTAGGTAACATGTCCTGCTAAGTCCGATCTCTTAATCAGCTTTCTCATAAAGCGAAAGAACTATGTTCTATAAATTGCGTACGGATTTCAGCTGCCAAATTCGTTGTGTTTAAGTCCAAACTGACCCGATATCTCTCCCAAGAAAACTCTGTGGAGCTTTACTGCTGTAGTTCAGTCAAAAATTATTGTACAATCAAAGTAAAGAAGTGTCAACGAGCGAGTGATTTATGTTTAACTATCACACCTAACTGCTGAATAATAGCGTGGATAACCTCCAGTTTAACCCACTTGTACTCTCATTTCTAACTGTTCAATGATAGTATGGATAACATCTAGTTTACCCAACTATCCCAAATGTCGGTGTAGCCATGGGGGTATTCAAGGGGAGGGGGGGCAAATTGCCCCCCTGGATTTTATAAAAATGATATAAAGTTGTTACAATAAAACTGAATTAAATTTCCTGAAGGTTTATTACATTGAAGAGAGTGTACATATATGAAACAAACAAAAAAGAATTGTATATGCAAATAAAAATGATTACATTATTGTAATTTTTAAAATAATGGTTTGTTACATAAAACTGCACTAAATTTCCTGAAATTTTACTATATTAAAGTTATTGTACATAACACACACATAAATAAGAACAGCCAGTAAAAACAAAGTTTTTGACTAAAATTCCCTTACATATGAGACTGAACTAAAGGTATTGATTACATTCAAAACAAACATTTACCGACTGAAAGCGACTTAACTCCCAGATGCTCTAAAATGGGAACGGGCTGGGGCTCGAGGTGGTCACCGAATGCGGGAGTGACCTCAGCAAACACGTGGATGTCAACAACAACAGAAGGCTACCATACATTTATATAGAGATAAACTAAAGGCGCATTTATTTAATTACGGTACATTCGATCGATCTGAAATGTTGATATACTGCATTTTTAGGTGACACATCACGGAAAATGGGTCATTTTTTACTTTTGTTTTTCTGCCGCCCCGACGGACGGACGAACCAAGAGACGACAGTGAAGTTAATATAAGGGATTTAATAAAAATTTAAAAAAATATTTAATAAAAATTTTTAAAAACCGTAAAAAACAAAGTTTATTACTTTAATTCCCTTATATATGAGAGAGAACTGAAAATCCTACATGTGGAAGAAAATCAGCAGTCCCGAGCATGCGCTCTTCATGGGGCTTCCCGGAAAACCCCCTCAGCCCTCTGGCCCCCTTAGGGACGTAAAGACTGAGAAGCCCCCCCCCCTCGGATCGGTCACTGCTAAAAGCGGCCGCCTGGGCGTCCAGGACACTAGGTCGAAAACGCCTCCCACTTAAGTGTTCCTCCCAAGGGAGGTGTGGAATTCCCTACTGTGACTCGCTATCAACATAGTATCACTTTGGCGCCACCACGGCAAAGCTTACGAGTCTCTATAGTTTAGATCGCCGCAAAGCGTGGGATCATCACTGACCTACCCAGGTTTAACCCCCACCGGAAGGTTTCCTCAGAGCTGGCGACCAAAAGCGTTTCCTAGCGGTACCTTTTGCTATTCCGTACTGGCGCTCCTGGCCCTAAACCGGCACCGCTCAACAGCGTTGCTAGTTAATTGAGGGGGACGAAACGGTCGCTTCGGAGTAACCCGACCCTCAACGGGTACTTTGGTTTTCATCATCGGCATTGCATCAAAATGCTTTGCCTAAGATCCGTACAGCGACTGTAATTATATATGACTAGCACCTAACACCTAACAACGGTCTTCGGCTGTCCAAGCGAGAACTAAAAGTATTGATTGTAGTAAAATATTTACAGACTAAACCTGACTGAACTCTCTTGGTGTAAAATAGGGATGGGTGGGGATGGGGGCGTGGTCACCCATGGCTGGAGTGAACTCCAGCAAACTAGTGAATGTAACCAAAAGGGGGCTACCAAACATTTGTATAGAGATAAACTAAAAGTGCATTAAGTTAATTATCAATTACGGTACATTCGATCGATCTGAAATTTTGATACAATGTATTGTTAGGTGACACGAGTATATGTGCAAAATTTCAGCTCGATAGCATCACGGAAAATGGGTCATGTTTTACTTTGTTTTTCCGCCGTACGGATGGACCAAGAGAGAGAGACGGCGGTGAAGTTTATATAAGGGATTTAAAAAGAATTATATCTGTATGTACAACTGATTACATTATTGTATTATTTTAAATAATGGTTTGTCACAATAAAAATGCACTAAATTTCCTGAAAATTGTATATATTGAAGACAGTGAACATATATCCAAAAATTTTTTTAAAGAATTATCTCTGCAAGCATAACTGATTGAATTATTGTACTTGTTAAAATAATGGTTTCAATGTCGAACCGTTGCAGTACAGTTACTACACTAATAAAATAGAGCATAAAATCATAAATTACACTGACACAGCGATAATATTGTAATTTTAAATTATTTATTCTGGAACAAAAATTGTAAACGTCTTGGTATTTGTCCAAAACGATTGATCACATTTTCTGTAATTTTTTCCTTGTTTTCAGATATTCTTTTCCTGTGGACACTCATCATACAAAGACCTGATAAACGTTCATCGCCAGTTGTTGAGCGTAGCCACGTTTTTACTCGTCTTAGAGTGCTAAATGATCTCTCGATTGGTTTATTTTCTACACAAAAACGAGTTTCCAGCGATGATATAGTAGAATCAAGGTGGGGTACACAAATAGTTATTCTATAATAATCCTCAGTCAAATCAAATTTGTCTTCCAGCTTGTCATGGAGGTTGAATGTCGACACCAATGTCGTCTGCAACACGTTTTGTAACTCTGAAAATTTCCTTAAACCTCTCATTACAATTCTGTCGATCAATAGCTAATGTAGTCAACAATTCTTCAATGTATTTTTGTACTCCCAGTGAATCTAAATTCTAAATGCACAGACTGCAATTTTTGAGTCCCAGCTTCTAGTTTTGAAAAATATTTTTTTTATAACTAAACAAACAACAAATGTAGGAGTTCTTAAAGCAGAAAGTAGCTGATGTGCAGCTTGCTTGCTTTTTCCAGACAGTTCTAAATATTCCAGTTGTTTAACAATTTCGGTCACATTTTCAGCTAAAAATCCGAAATCTTTTATATTTTTATACGCCATCTAGTTTCGCATAGCTAATGAACAATTGGATTTAGTTTTCTTTGCTGACCACTTTTTCGGAAAAACACTTTAATTTACTTATTTGTTTATATTTATTTCGTACAGAATTAAAATTAATCAAATCGTTCCCGACAAGATTTAGTTTATGTGAACTACAATGTACCAATGATGTTTTGGGTTTTTTTTTTCAAATTATTGCTTGGACTCCTCCTTCTTTACCCGCCATTGTAGAACATCCGACGTATCCTTCACCAACAAGCTTTGTCATATTTAATCCAAATTCTAATGAATAAGTAATGATGTTGTTGGCCAGAGGCGTCACTAGGGTTGGTGTCACCCGGGGCGGTAGCTCATGGTGTCACCCGGGGCGGTAGCTCATGGTGTCACCCCCTCATGATTTAACCCTTAGAACTCCTTGGAGTTTTCCAGTGCCAAATAAAGGGAATATATAGAATTTTACGGTCTGGTGTCACCCCCCTGATGGTGTCACCCGGGGCGGCCCGCCCCCACCGCACCCCCCTAGCGACGCCACTGTTGTTGGCTAAACCTTTCCTATCGACTATTGGAATTTATCCCAGGAATTCTTCTTTGACCATCATTTTAACATTTTGTTCTTTGACAAATCTAACACCAAGTCGCATCTGCTCAATACTTGAAATGTCATTTGTCTTATCGGCAAGTATAGAAATTGTAACTGAATTATTTGCTCCGCGAACAATGTGTTCATGCAAGAGAGGCCCACAAATTTCGATTATAGTGTTTCGCAGAGTAGCCGAGATATACTTGGCGCTACAAGAACCTATTGACAAATGATTACCAAGAGCTTCATCACCAGATTCAACACAAAACTCTAACAGGTCATAAAAATTACCAGAATTTGATTATTTTCCACAAAGTGCTAAATCATTCCTGTCGCTAAAAAAAAGTGTGGGGGGGGGGGGGATTGTGGAAATGATGGGACATCTGTTTATTGTGATTTTCTTGAATTTGTCTTCTCAATGATGAGTTCCACTGCTCATCTATAGAAACTGCGCTGGCTTCCAATAATGCAACAAAATTGTTTGCATCTTCACGAGAGCCTTTGTGTCGTGCGCTTTGCATGTGGCTAGTGCATCTTCGTTGAAAATTTTATATTTTGTGCATGGTTTGATGACAAATGCCAAATGAATTCCTCGATTTCTTTTTGTGGAAACAACCCGCAATATTTGCAAAAGTCACCTATTAACATTTACGAGTATACAAGCCACGGTGAATAGTCTGATAACCATGTATATCTAAAAACTCTGTTTCCATCACTGCCAGCTCTAAAATCATACTTTTCATCAGGGGTCCAACAATCATGAACCAGCTTCAATTTCAACTCATTTGAAAGGACGTGTGTCAAGACATACTTTACAAAATCCAATTTAGGAAATGAAGAAGTGTCAGCGACGATCGAATCGGTTCGGAACAGTTGCTTCATTTGTGTCCTCAATGCTAATGATAAGTCAGATGCTGCAGACGCCCCCAAAGTCTTATAATAACGGCATTTCGAAATCCTGCGATTGCTCTGTTTGTTTTGTTGTTGTTGTTGTTTTTTGTATTTTTGTGTTTTGTTTTTTTGTTTTTTTGTTGTTTTTTTTTTTGTTGTTGTTTTGAGCCTGTAAAACAATTTCTGATATCCATCTTTGATAATCCAGCAGTTTCTACACGTATATTATTTCATGGCAAATTATAAGTTTCCCGTGAGAGCTTAGGTTTTTAATTTATTAAATGCATTGTTATAATAAAATAATTATAATATATAATATAATGTTTTATTTTAGCTATTACAGTGCTAATTTGAAAGTCTTTTCAATTTCTAAAGCTTTAATCCCCGGCCCTTGAAGCTACATAATCGGCAGAGTAGGATAAACCCATTTTGTGTATCTAGCACCCTACTTGAGGGTTGTCACAGTAAGATGTCAAATGAAATTTTCTCACTTACTAACAAACAAAATAAGAATCAGACATCCAGTAACGAAATAAACAATGAAATAGTCTTTAAAATATTTATTCATATTCCAGGAAAATTAAAACAGATTAATATTATTTTTTAAACATCTTTAGTCAGTAAAATTATTTTACCAATGGTCGATCCATGTAAAATATATCTGGCAATGCTATTATGTACGATAAATGTTAAACTGAACTAGAATTTAATTGAAAAACAAACATGTATGGCATTGCCAGTTTAAATATAAGAAACGATGTTTTTTGCTCCCCCCCCTGGAAAAATTCCTAGCGACGCCCATGGGTGTAACTGGAGGGGAGAGGGTGCGTTAGACAACGCTAAAATGTTTTAACTCACTTCACTGACATTTTAACAAAATTTTGAAAACCTTGTTAGGTTGTTTTTAATATTATGGTTATCTCCCTTTTTCTTGTGCAAGGCACCTGATACTGCAATAATAAATCAGATGAGTACTGATACTTTTGTAAATAATATTGTATATAAGAGTAATTAAAAGTTAATATAAGCAGCGTGCTGTTATTCATTAAAATGTACGGTAGAGTTCTAATTTTTAATAGATGTTTATAAGGAGAAGATACACGTTGAATTCTATGAAGCTATAGGAGTTAGGCTAAAGGCTTGGGAAACATCAAAAATGATATTTACCGTCTTCACCTTTGACGATAAATGATTCGTCAGCTAACAAGTGCTAAAAATTTTATTTTATTTTTTTAAATGTCTTTTTAAATGTATAATCAATGAGAATTAAGTTTAAATCAGTGGTTCCCAAAATAGACCGTACGCATCCCCAGGGGTCCCTGGTACCATTCAGGGGGTCCTTGAAATATTAAAATTGATTTGAGGGTCCCAGAATAAGGTCAGGGGATCCGCGCAAGGTTAAATTTAAATAATAAAACTGATCAATTTTTATTATTGTGGAAATGAAAATAAATAATTATAAATAAAATAGTGTGTGAATACCTTTTCTACTAATTAAATACCATCTTAGGTGCTATCAGTCCCGGAATACACTGTTGTTTTACCAAGAAAACGAAATAGAGCCGCTGTAATTTCCACATCTATAACCAATCAAAATACTTGGTTTGCTAAAAGCTCAAGCTAGATGCGTAAGAAATGCGTTATTCCTATAGATAGGTCAGAAAAATTTAACTTGAATTTACAAGAGTTTCAAGGTTGTGTAATTTTCGATATGTCGGAAAGTTATATTTATCCAAATTGTATCCTGTCATCAATTTTTTTTTTCAAAAGGCTTTACTGTAGCATTCCATTGAAAACGGGAATAATTATTAACAGTGGTTTGTTAAGAGAATAAGTGAGCCCAGGGCTTGATGGGGCCCGATGTTATTTGAGATTTTGGGTTCTTTTGAAGTCCAGATATTCTATGTCTGTGCCAAATATAGAAGAAAAAAATTGCGGGGGCCCTCAGCTATAGCTTGTTTAGCATATAGATAAATCCAGCTTAGAGTAAGCCGAAGAAACAATGCCGACAAAACAGTGATATTGAATATTTGAAGTTTGGCTAAATGATTTGCAACACAATTAACTCCAAAAATGACCTACACTTTATGAATGATTTATTTACCCAACTTTAACGAAACTAATTTGAAGCTAAAAGCGTTATATCTGAGTTCGTTGCAAATATTTTTCTGTGCAAACAACACTTAGGAACAGAAGAATTTTCTCAGTTTCCAATTTTTTCGAAATTTCAAAATAGAGATCAACATTTGCTGGCTTACTGTCAACACTTAACGGCTCTTCATGCAGACCTCAGACTTGAACTAACGATTTGAAGACATTCTTCACTTGGATATTCCCAAATGGCAGTTGAACACTTTTGCGCAATCTCAGATCCCAAACACAGATGGATCGATACCTACAGAGGAACAGCTTATTGAAAGGAGGCACTTGTGGATACCACAAATTCTGGTTACAAAGTCAGATCCCAATTTTATATCCTGCATTATGGGTTATTTGTACAGCACAATATTAGGTCCTACGTTATGGATTATTGTACAGACGTTCTTTACTGCTTTCCCGTCTTCCTATCGGTAGAACAAAAAGTCAGTGGCGTTGTGAACCTCATCATAAAAAAAGCAGAATACGACTAGAAATTGGTGCTTGTGTGGTTTTCCAGTTGCTACTTACAAACATAGATTCAGTCATAAATGCACTCATAAAATCTCATCACGTTGATCCAAGTTATTAATTGTTTTCAATTTTAATTTAAACAAAACAAACATAATTTCAATACCTCTTCATCAAAATGCTGCTTTTTTAATTGTAGATTTTGTATTATGCATACATGTAGTTTTTTTCACATGGGGTCCGTGGAGAAGTTTTAACAATTAAAGGGGTCCATGGCTCAAAAAAGTTTTGGAACCACTGGCCTAAATTGTTGCTCATTGTATAATTAGAGCATCACGTATAAAGTGTTGCTCAAAGTATAATCAATGAAAATTAGGTCTAACTTGTTGCTCGTTTTCTTTCAATTCCAATGTATCATGCAAAAAGTCAGATTCCTTCTTTAAATCCATTATACGAATTTCACTTAGTTTTAATGTCACAGACGACGACTTTAAGCGAGTGTCTAAGTTGTTGGGATAAACTTCTCCTCATCAATTCAATGAACCATCAACACTTCAATGCCGTTATGTTCCTCATCCCAATGGAATTACTGAAACTCCATACCTAATAATATCAGAATCGTTCGTTTTCAATGAGTTATAAAAAAAATAGTTGAAGACAGTAATAATCTTGAGAAGAACAAAGTCTCACCGACAAAGATATGATGTTGCAAATGGTAAAAATATTGTATAAACTTTTTGAGACAATTGTGAGTACTCAAAATTTCAACATACTCACTTTCTGATGCAACATATTCAAAGTGGTATCGTTGGTCAGTTCAATGAATTCGCTTAAATTCGATGTTAGTAGATTTAATGACTCAATTATGTAAAAACGCACTGGAAATACACGAAAAACTCTGAACTTTCATATCACCAAATTACAAGCTAAATGAAATCTGTGGTGATTGAATATAGTCAGAAATCAAATTTATCAACAGGGGTTTTTGTTTTCAGCATTTTCTAGTTTATCTGTAAATTCGTATTATTGACCAATCATGTGAAAGTTACCTTTAAACAGTCTTGTTTCACAAAGATCAAGATTTTTCGTAAAAGCAGACACCTTATCACTGAGATCAATTTAATGTGTCTCTTTCCTTGCAGAGGTGAATTACATTTATTAAGTTTCTCAAAAAAGCCAAGTAAACCATAACAGCAACCCATTAGCGGACATATTACACACTCTGATCTGGGTTGATCATTTACAATGACTCATATAAACCCAAAGTGGACATATTACACACTCTGATCTGGGTTGATCATTTACAATGACGCAAGACAGAGGAGCACGATTCAACAACCAACAATAAATATACAAGACAGAGGAGCACGATTCAAACATCAACAAACTGATATAAGCAAAGAAAATGCATTTCATAAAAGTTATTTTTATTAACGTGATTTGAGTCTCCACGCCAAACCTACCCCACTCTCCAGTGTATTTACATATTCAAGTGCTAAGAAAATTTGTTTTTAATCACTTGTATTAACTTCACCGTCTTGTCGTTGTCCTTCTGGCGGACAAACAAAAGTCAAAAATTACCCACTTCCCTTAATGAAGCGAGCTGAAATTTTGCACATAGACTTGTGTCAACCTAACAATGGATTGTATCATAATTTCAGATCGATCGAAAATACCGTAATAAAAGTAATGCACTTTTAGTTTATCTCTTAGAAACTCAATGTCGGCCGTCTGCTGTAGTTCACCTCCACGTGACGCTGGTGTTCTGTCTCATATATAAGGGATTTATAGCCGAAAACTTTGTTTTTACGGGTTGTTAATATTATAGGGCTTGTCATAATTAACCGGAAGTCTATTAATAGCGTCTATTTATAACTCGGTCACTCCCGGAGGTTCCGAGGGGACGATTAGTTAATATTTGTTCATTACTAGTACTAGTTCGGCGAATGGGCTCGTTGAAATCAGTGGTAAAGCTTGGATTTGGGCGCCCGGGGGTGGTGGGCTTGGCCTCTTAAGGGGACCCTGCATTTGACCGTTGGCGTAACATTTAATGTAAACAAAAATGTACCAACTATTACACAAATATTTGGTTTTTAACTATTTACTGACGGCAATGCTCAAAATGTTCATTTTGTGTCTGTTTGTGAAGTTGGTTAAAAGAGAACATATAGAGGAGACATTCCAGTGTTAATTTAATTTTGACAAGGGGGACAACCCAGTATTATTTCAATTGTTGACAAGCTAGACAACCCAGTGTTATTTCAATTGTTGACAAGGAGGGAAACAACCCAGTGGTTGTTTTTTTTTTTCAATTTTTGACAAGGGAGACAACTCAGTGTTATTTCAATATTTTACAAATACTGTAATAAATGTTACTTAGGACACCACAAATTTTATTTTGTTAATCGAAATTAACTTATGGGGCCATCCATGTAGGGTGGGGGTGGGGTCATATAATAGTGACGATGTCTGACGAGGGTGAAAAGTGTGTTTGAAAAATGGGACGTCACAACTAAATTGTCAACTTAAAATAAGAATTCCACTTAAATACTAGTCTCATGATTTAAGGCAATGCAATAGGCACGGCTTCATGTGTGTTACGATATTAGAGTGCACCATCACACTTAATACAGGCTCAAAAGACAAAAAATTTATTTGAAAAATACTCTTGGATTTTTAAAGTCCTGTTGTAGGTGGGGTCTACGTTTTTATGTCGACGCTTGATGAAGGGGGAAGGGGATCGAAAAATCAGACGAAATCGCGTGACGTCATTTATGGACGGCCTCATTAATTAAATGTTAATTTTTCAAAAGATAACTATTAAATTTAAATTAATCGTTAAGACCCCCAGTTGTATTTGTGATATAATATATGTGAAATAGAACGTCCTTGCGAGTATGAATTATGTAAATGTTTATCGGTATCGTAATCAAGTATTAGTGATTCTATTCTAGATCTATTCATTCGCTTGTTCGTTCGTGCATTCAAAATATTTACTACTAATTCTAATGATGTAATTATAATTAAAGTCATAATCTTAGAATTAGTTAATTAATTTTTAAAAAAAATAATAATAATAATAAATAGATACTTTATAAAGCGTTATTTCCCAGTAAGGAACTGGGCTCACGCCGATTTACATGAAGGTAGTAACATATATATAAACACTAAATTAGTATTCATACCATAAAAGCAGCCACATTAATTACAGTAGATAAAACAAAAAGAGACGTTAATCATTAAAAGAAATGTTGTTTCATTAATTTTGAAAATAAATTTTGAAAAGATGTGTCTTAAGAGTATTTTAAAGGACTTGGTTGTCTGAATGTTACAGATTTGTAATGGTACAGAATTCCAATGTTTAGCTGCACAAAAAGAGAATGACCTTTCGCCTAATGATTAGTTGCATGTCTATTAAATACTAAGGTATATATTTTTTTAACGGACTAAGGAAGACAATTAATATTAAAATAAATATGACTTGACTACAATTGCTATTAAGATAAGACTGGAGTTTAGAACTCTCGAACGACCGCTTCCACTCATCTTTTAAAATGTTTAGTTTTAAGTGTCTTCTGCATTTTAATCATTTATTCAGCTGCAAAACTAAGTGTAAAGTAATAATTTTTACAAAAATTGAACCTAAAAGATCGTTTTTTGTGAAATCAGTGCATCAAAATACACTGTTGCTGTGGATATTTCAGAAAACTTTGACCAGAATATATAGTTAGCTCAATGACCAAATGGGTTATGACGTTTTCCGTTCAGGTTACAGTTGCAAAACAGATACACTTCAATAAAAGAAAAGTTCTAATGAAACTGTCTGATAGTTGGTTAAATTAGTAAAGTGTTTGCCTTCTCTCTGTTCTGAACGCAGACCCGTTTTTTAAATATAAATATCTGTTTGATTTCTTCTTCGTACTCAATATTGAATATTGAGTTTTGCGTGCCACGAGTTTTGCGCCAATTGGCCCGTGGTCTCCGACTTCAGTCTGCTGTATTTTCTGGATTTGCTTCCATAGCCTTTGATCAGCCAAGATCATCTGCAAGGCAGCAGTTGTTTGTTTGGCAAGTGATGCAGCGTTCACATGCCACGGCTAGGGGTTCCACGCATTACCCCGCCGCTTTTCACCCATTTGGAGCTGGGTGGAACTCGGGGACGCCCGAGGCCCCCGGGAACAAATCCCTGGCTTCCCATGGATTCGAACTCGTGACCATCGGAACGCCAGTCGAGCGCGCTTGCCACTCGACCACCGCGGCCATGTTTTAGTGTTTTTACCAAATGCATTCTAAATAAAAACTAGAGTGTAAGGGTCAAATCTTATCATGTGAATATGATATTTGCTACAGACGTGTATTATAATGCCATCCTACGTCTACCCATGGTTAATGTCTATCTTGGATATTTACACCGTTTATACCGTGTTGGATGGTTTTCAATTAACTTCAACCCATTTCAGGCTCGTTAGTTGTAGAACTTTTACCTTTGAGAAAAATACGCCGCGTGAAATATGTGAAAATAGAGTGCCCTCCCACCTCTGTTCGTAACACTACACCGTTTCACACCAGGAATCCAGACGGGAAAGAGTCGGATTTTTTAGTGTTTGTTCTTGCATACGGAAAAAGAACAGGAAAAGTGTTGCTTTTATCCCCATGTTTTAATTATCTAATTTGTTGTATTAAATCATTGTTGTGTTGTAATTCCAATTAAAAATAATTGCCTTATGTATTATTACTAATTCGTTCTTTGTTCTTCTATCCTCTAGTATTTCTAGGAGTTAGTGATCTTACATATGGTGTATTTCTTTTCAGTTTTGAATGTTCACCAGTAAAAAAAATCTTGCTGCACTTTTTTAAATTTAATCAATGTTTGATAGATGGGTCTCATTACAGAAGGTGCATATTGTAGTATACGTCTGACCAATGTAAAGAAGAATTTCAGTTTTATGGTCTTATTATATTGTAAAATTTTCTTTTAAAAATCTTTAAGTTTCTTTGATTTTTTATTTATTTCATTAAAATGTTGATTCTACAACAATGGTTCACTTATTATTACTCTTACATCAAGTACTTCGCATTCTTAATTTGGATTAACTGTTTTCCAAGATAAAATAAATTTCTTTTATTTATTTTTTTTCTTTGTATACCATCTTTTTAAGATTTTATGGATGAAAAGAATTATTTCAGTTAGTTTCATACGCTAAAAGTAAAAGCTATCTTATAATTGGGTGAGCGTTCAAATACAAATTTTTCTTTTAATTTTTAATTATTTTTTTTAATTCTTCATTTTTAATAAATCAATTTTTGTTAATTTATAGAAATAATGTTTTTATTAAATCCTTTTTATTTACTCTTGGTGTCTGATTGTTTGCTTGCATGCATGCTGAAAATACTTTGGATCGATTTAAACCCACTTTCCCGTATGCTAGTGAGCTGAAATTTTGCAGGCCGACTCGTGCCGACGATTAAAATGGTATATCAAAATTTCAGATCGATCGACTGAACTGTATTTAAATTAATGGATGTTTAGATTATCTCTGTTTATCTCTATGTAGCATTTTAATTTTCGTGCTAGAGTGTCGCGGTGCGTATTATATTGAACAACCTTTTTAATATACTCCTGTCGCTCTCTGCGGTGCGTATAAGTGGCGTAGCTAGGAAGAGGGTGGTGGTGGCGGCGGTCCGCACCGGGAGGCAAACATTTAGAGGACAGAATTTGTGGGGATTGGTTTGGAAAATTAAGTGGTATACGTTACAGATTAAGTTTTTAAATGAAAACTAAACACAAAAACACAACACCGCTGGGCCGAATGATATGTATTATTAATATCGTGACCGTTTTTGAGTGGACTTTCGACATGCGTATTATGCGCGAAAAAGTGCCTACATTGCATGTTGGTTCAAATATTGTATTTAACTTACAATTACAAGTAGCAATTTATATTACTGTTTCAGTTTTCAAAAAATTGTTGTAAGAAATTATTAAAAATTATATTTATTTTGTTTTTATTGCATTAATGTAGCACAAATACTTTTTGCTTTGTAAAAACCAGTGCTTTTTTCAGTGGGAACTCATGGGAACTGAGTTCCCATACCTTTTTTGGCCAGATTCGTGTATATTTATATTAATAGTCGGCATTATACTTACTGTCAGTCCTTTTTACAGTGGGAACTCACGGGAACGACGTAAATTACAGTTTACAAATAAACAAACCAAGTGGCAAACGCTGTTATTCTACTAATATGATATCTATGGACCATAGATATCATATTAGTTATTATTAGTAGAATAAGAATAACAGCGTTTCTGACATGAGTTAAAAAACAGATGTGAAATGAGTTCCCAAACATTTTTCGCTAGAAAAAAAAGCACTGGTAAAAACTAAAATACGTTTATTCATTAAAAATGTTACGCCTATCCAATTAAAGTAATGAGTAAATAATTTGAATTTTGACTAGAGTATGAATAATTTCGAGAAATAAAAAATTTAAGGGAAAAAAAACGTCGAAATTTCAAGCGTATTGGAAGAATTGACATCTGAAGAAGTAACTAGTAAAAAGTGATGACATGCCGAAAACTTAATCTATTTTAGGCAATCCTTTTCTTTGCAATGTTATCTCGATTTATAGAAAACCGTCTTTTTTTATTTTATTATTTTTTTTATTTTTTTTTTAATATATATAAAAATAATTTCACGGAATAAAGAGATGTGCTAATATAAAACGCTGTGAAGAGTTGGAGATATCAACTACAAGAAGAGGCTTTACTTTAGGAAACGGGGGGAGGGGGAAGACCCCTTGTTTTAATAAATTTTATTTAACAGTAGAGATTGGAAAATTATGTACCCAACATTGTAACTTTGCTAAGAAATTTTTTCAACAATTGCTATCAGTGTCGCTTGTTGTGAAATGAGCTTCACCAAACTGAAGTTGATTTTTAAAAATTATCTTCGTTCCACAGTGAGGGATTTAAGCATACAAAATCTTGCATTATTATCCATAGAGCAAGACATTCCAAATAATTTTGAAATTTTGATAGCATAAAACACGCTTTTTTTTTTACTATGAAAGTAAAGTAAATGTATAAATATGTTTACATACTAATGTATACAATTTCTTTTGTTGTTTAAAAAATGATTTATCTATAAATACTAAATACAAAATAAAAGAATATTAACTGGTAATGTTGTTTTTTTAATGTAAAATTTGGAAAATGTTTTGTATCATTGGGGGGGGGGGCGCACACCTGCGACCTCAGTAAATTTCTTTTGGCCTTTAAAAAAAGTATATTTTATTTTTATAGATATATCATTTTATGCGACCTCTTTTATTACTGCTTACATAAATGCAATGGTAAGTATTTTTCCCAGCTTTACTTCGCTTCAATTAAAATTATTTATTCATGTTTATAAATTTATAAAATCCATCATATTAATGAATTAATGAATGACGTCATGTTATTTTGGCTGATTTGCCACCCCCTCCCCCTCGTCATACATCGTCATAAAAAAATTCATAGACCCCTTTTAAAATATGAAGTCACAAAGTCACCCCCCCCCTTTTTCCATAAAAGCCGTATTTTATATTTAAAAAATGAGCATGTTTCAAATGTATATAGATTTATTTTTTTGGTCATTTCACATGTTTCAAGGCTGCACCATAATATCGTAATTAACACGCGTTAAGCCATGTAAAACGTTATTAAATAAAATCTCAGTTATTGCCTATTTAAGTTAAGCTTTTTTTTAAAGTTGCGCGTTTTGATGTGACGTCACATTTATTAAACACACAACCCTCTCGTCACTCATCGTCACAAATGTGTGACTCTCTCCCCCCCCCCCGCCACCATTTATGCGCTACGTCATTTATAGACAGTCCCTAAAAGGGTGGCAAATTGGAGTCCGCCCCGGGCGGCAAAAGTTCAAGCTACGCAACTGCTGCGTATTATATTGTCTATACTTTTTTTTTTTTAAATATTCCCAAACTGTAACTGTTTATGCTAATCTGTCACGCGGTTCGCATTATATTAAACATGTTTCTATAACCCCCATTCCAATGTTTAAATCGAGCTAAAATTTAGCAGGCAGACTGTAGATCTAGTAGTTTGTTTAACAAAAAATCCTTCATATATGAGACATTAAATTTTTATTTATTTTTTTATATTTTTTTGATTGTCCCGCAATGCGTATTAAAATGAACTTACTTTTAGTTACATCTTGTAAATAAATGATTTATAGTCAAAAACTCTGTTTTAATGGGTTTGTTGTTTTTCAGTTTCATTTAAAGCCCTAGCTGAACTAGAGTGAGATTTTTTTTTAATATTGATATTTTTTTAATAATTCTTTCTTTTAATTGTATAAATATTTATAGTCATGTGTGTCATTTCACATATTTCAGCACTTAAAGGAGTTTAATTTAGTTCTTCGGAAGAAACCTGACAGACAAACATTGAGTGAAATACAAACGTGTCGAAAAAAAGGAACATTAGCTTTGTTACTTCTTTGTTTTTAATCCTGACACATTTTCTAAGCTAAGCTAAAACTTCAAATCTTAAGACCCTTCGACTAAAAGCTGGGTAGACGTATCTAAGTTTTTTTTTTCTATAAAAAAATTCATTTGGAGCCTTACACTTTTAGGGTGGTTAAACTTATTGCCGCTGAACAAATAAAATCATTTGTTCAAGCTCTCCAGACAACCTCACCAGCGGGTTTCGAGAGTAGGCAATGAATATTTTTGTTATGACAGTGCATTGCGTCATCGTGTGTGGTTATGTTTGCCGTGGACTCTAGGAACACTCGACTCAAGTGATGCTGGCATGCCTGACAGATCGTGTGGCGACAGGCAAACGATCACTACGTCACACCCGGCTAAGAAAATGAGGTTCAAAAGTTATGAACACTGGCCTGGAGATGTAAAAAAAAAAGAAATTTCGTGTGGGCCCGACAAAAAGTGTAGGGGTAGGCCAACAGGTTTATGAAGAGAGAAACTTTTTGAATATTTGCGTTTTTTTTTTTTTTTTTTTTTTTTTTTTAAATTAAGCTTCAAAATTAATATTTTTTATTGTTTTTTTCCCCCGACCTCAGAGCAGGGATGGGCCAAGTGTAATCCACCAGGTTTTTTTGTGTGGCCCACCATGACATTTTAAAAAAAAACAGTGTGAAATGTGTGCAATAGTCTCTACTTTTATTTAAGTTTTATTAATTAATTTTTATGATACGATGTATAGTTTAGCTAAAATGAAATGTAATGTTAATTAAGAAAACAATAATTTTAAAGGGCGCGGCCCTCTACTAAATCCCACTACCAAATATTGGCCACAGAGGGAAACAATTGCCCACCTCTCTCAGAGAGTTTAATTAACCAGCTTTTCAGAGAATACTAAACATCGGTGATCATCGGTCCACCTTTACTCTACCATCTATCTATCTATCTATCTATCTATCTATCTATCTATCTATCTATCTATCTATCTATCTATCTATCTATCTATCTATCTATCTGTCTGTCTGTCTGTCTGTCTATCTATCTGTCTATCTGTCTGTCTGTCTGTGGGTCTGTCTGCCTTTCTGTCTGTCTATCTATCTACCTACCTACCTGTCTTTCTGTCTGTCCATTTGTCTATTTTATATCTGCATAGCTATATATCTATCTATGACCTTCTATCACACACACACACACACACACTGTGAATGTTTTTATAAAATTGTAATAATAAAACAAATTATTGATTCTTTATATACTAATGTTTGATTGGTTTAAAGAATGTTCATGTATTAAAATTTTAAAAGCCACAGCTTCAGTGGAAATTTACATTTCTTGTATGAACATTTTATCAGCTATAATTAGAGCTGCCTGCAAATTATCAGCTATAATTAGAGCTGCCTGCAAATTATCAGCTATAATTAGAGCTGCCTACATATTATCAGCTATAATTAGAGTTGTCTACACATTATCAGCTATAATTAGAGTTGCCTACAAATGTTTATAAATAAAAATCCTGCTAGACCAGAGGCACTCAGACGATAGTGTAGAGAAATGTCTTCACTAATTTTTGTTCGTGGCAGAGGAAACTGATCAAACAAGCAGGCCAGCGTCCGCCTGCCACAACTAGGCCAATGTCTGGCTGGCTTTTAATTTGTTCATTTGTTTGTTCCGTACGCCCTCATTTCTGCCGGCGCCAGGCGACGCCCTCTGTCATGTCAGAGACTAGTCTTACCGATCTCGTCTTAAATTGGTCTCCGTAATTGAGCACTTCCATTCCAGAGGACCTTCAACACCGGGTTTCCCCCGAATAGGAACAGTTCTCAGGGAGGCATCCGATCGTCCGCAATGCGGCCCCCATGGTTGACAGCCCCTTGGGGAGGCTGTAATCCTAAACTGGGCAACTATTTAGTCAGTGTCACCAGCGCCCCCTACCACACCATTCGGCAGGCGGCTCAAGGGTTGAAGCAAACAAGGCCTCACAAGAAATCTGCTCGCGCTTGCCGAGAAGGGGGCGTGGCGCCGACCAAATCCGTAGAACCTTTAACGGTGGGTTGAATGAGTCTCGTATTAGATCGACTTACAGGCCAATATCTGCCAAATGATGGGGCGATTAGTAGATTGGGGGATTCAGCCAGGGTACTCAAGTGTCAGACTATTAGCCCATGAATAATCAAGTGATGTCGCTGCGTCGTTGGCGGGAAGCCGCTGAGTTAAGTACGGGAGAGTATACAGTACCATACTTACAGCGGCAGTCCAGTGTTATCCCAGACCCAGACAAGTCAAACACGGAGGGACACGAAGAATAACACATCACAAATACACATTTGCGGTCGGGCGGTGGGTTGGGAGTTCACAAAACAGTGCTAGAAGCATGTCAGACTGTTGAATGGTGAACCCGCCTGCCTAAACAATTAGATAGATATTCTTAGGTTAGAATGATGACGCTACATGCGGACTTTTGGTCTCTTTTTGGCAAACAAGAATGTTGAATAGGAACGGTAATGGCAAAGGGTGGCATGATTTGTGACGTATAGGGCAGGGCTTTCGTCAAGTTACAATCAGTCCTTAAATAATGAACTAAAAAGTCCAAAACAAGTTAAGAAAGTTTGAAATAAAACGTGTAAGAAATAATATTAAATAAATAAATAATTGTGAAAAAGACTTTATATGACCATATTTTAATTAAAGTCAAACAAAGAAAGGTAACTCAAAATACGACGTTGTAACTTGATCGTTTCAAACTTGGAAATATTCAAGGCTAATAAGTAATTGAAATATATATATATATATTGATTACTAAATTACATGTAAATATATACACATTGTCGTAGGATAGAACTGTATCTGTGGTTGACATTGAGGAACAACTAGATTACGTCACACAGACAATGAGGAACAACTAGATTACGTCACACAGACAATGAGGAACAACTAGATTACGTCACACAGACAATGAGGAACAACTAAATTACGTTACACAGACAATGCGGAACAACTAGATTACGTCAAACGGCCAATGAGGAACAACTAGATTACGTCAAACGGCCAATGAGGAACAACTAGATTACGTCAAACGGCCAATGAGGA
>MUZC01000064.1:198804-228150 GCA_002072015.1 Radix auricularia
GTAAAAATTTTCAAAAAAATAGCGTGACGTACTTAATGGACGGCCCCTAAAGGGAAGGACAAAGACTACGCAGGCAATTATGCAATAGAGGGGGAAAAGGGAAAAAAAATTAGTCGGTTTTCTCTAGTCATTTATTTTTTATTTTATGTGAACATAAAGTTGCGCCATTTTTGTCATCAAGATTTCTTACAATTGTATGCTCTGTAACAATGTTTATTGAATACTAGTTAACACATCTACAATACTTGAATATCAGTTAACTTAACACATTTACAATACATTAATACAAGTAAAATTAGGTTGTGGGATATGTAACGATTGAAAAATATTTTTTAAAAGCATACATTGTAGAATCGTTCAAATATTTCTTTGAAGAAAAATTGAATCTGCTTACGACATTTCTTAAATGATTTTTAATCAATGACGATCTTAAAATAATGGACTGCAGATGATCATCATGTGTTAATACTTCTTCATCATGGCTGAAAAATATACAGGCGTCTAAGAAAGACGCAATAACTTAAAATCTCAAACAGTTCAATGAATCTAATTTGTTTACATAATACTTCAACTGAAACGAATAATCTATTTTAGTACTCTAGAACGTTGTTACATATTCTTATTCATGCCCATATATTGCTAGGAATATCTAATTACTTTACAATCAAGGCTTCAGAATACAAAATAGTGGATATATCATAGAGACATTTTGAGATTGTTTTGAAAGCCATAGAAAAACTGACAGAGGCAGAAAAAAGCTCATCAAACCAACAGGCGAAGGAACTTTGCTGGTCAAATAAAATATTTCTATTTTTGAAGCTATGTCAAAGATGCCCGAAATTATTTATAAATGCATAGTGCTAGAAAAAAAAAAGCTAAGCAGAAGATGTTCACAGAGAAATTAATGTAATTCTTAGAGGATACTTTGATATTTTATAACATTTTATGTGCAGACCTCATCCTTTTAATCGAATCTTAAAGTCAAAGTATCAGAGAGCAAATTTTTGGTGATCCAAAATATGTATCCGTGTTATTTAGGACAACAATTCATAAGATAAGATTACTGTAGAAATTCATGCAAGATTTTGGCCTGTATTTAGAATTTAGAAAACAAATACAATTTTCCAACACCAGACAATCTGCTGGACTTTGAAATGTTGCCTTCAAATGAGAGTATTCAAATGACTTTGTAAAAAAAAAAAAAAAGAATTAATGAATTCAAGATCAGTTGATTTATTAAAATTTATTAAGATATTAAGGCTCAAGTTTACCTTGCCTAAAATACTATGATTAATTTGAACATTGCTTACAATTGTCTTAAGTATTGCACGGTTTTAAAACAGCTTTTCTAAAATTAGGTTAATGAAAAGCTAATTGCGATCAATAATGATTTCGCCAAAATTGTCTAATCTATTGACATTTCAATTTTGGCTAATTGAGCATTGCATGGCTGAAAACATAGGTACACGAAAGATTGTGCTATCAGGACAAACAGAAAATTTCAATTTTATTAAAGAAATAAAGTATAAAGCTTTTCTTTCGATCTCTCTCTAACATAACATTTATAATGACATTATTACTTTCGTAAAAAGACTATCAGCGTTAATATATTTTTCGGGGGGGGGGGGGGGGTGAAACTTTGGTTCTGCCCGGGCGGCACATACCGACTCTAAGCGGCTGGTTATAATTCATGAACTGAATTGTGCTATGTTTTATTTGTATTGTTAACCTGGGTCATTCATTTGTTTTGTTTGAAGGAAGATGTGAGAGACCTGTTGTGTTGTTGTATTGACGTGGTATGAGCGTGCGAGTTCACTGGGTATGAAACACGTGATATTTGCGGTGAACTGTAACAGTGTGTAGAGTGGTGAACTGTAACAGTGTGTAGAGTGGTGAACTGTAATAGTGTGTAGAGTCGTGCACTGCAGAGGCGTCACTAGGGTTGGTATCACCCGAGGCGGTAGCTCATGGTGTCACCCCCTCTCAATTGAACCCATATAACTCCTCCGAGTTTTCCAGTGCCAAATAATGGGAATATATAGAATTATTCAGTCTGGTGTCACCCCCCTGATGGTGTCACCAAGGGCGGCCCGCCCCCACCGCACCCCCCTAGCGACGCCATTGGTGAACTGTAACAGTGTGTAGAGTGGTGAACTGTGACAGTGTGTAGAGTGGTGAACTGTAACAGTGTGTAGAGTAGTGAACTGTAACAGTGTCATATTCTCAAACCACTTTACTCTCCTGGTTGTTGGTGTTGTTTTCAAATCAGTATCATAAGTTTCATAAGAATTTAGATCCTATGTACAGTTAGAAGTTTTCACTTTCATACTATAATTAATAATTGTATCTAGATTATCATATGTACAATTATTAGTTGTTGACTTGTTGCTCTCATAAAATGTATGTATTTATGCAAATCGCCACGTTGAGTGTACAAAAAGTATTTAAAAACGTATGTGTGCCTATGAATATCAAAATATTAACATTTTTTACCAAAACTAAGTTATTTTTGGTTTTCAATTTGTAATGTATACAAGTTATATTGACGTTTTTCCCCACGAATTGAGAAATGGGATTCCCCAGAGTTAAGATTCTCTATCACAGTCACACGCTTGAAAATTTGCTTAGCGACCAAGCCGTATCACTATTGGAGTCTGTAGATTGAGAACACATTTAAATATCCTGATGATAAATTTCATTGGCATTGCCTATCAAAATAATGCTTTATAGTAATTATAGCCATTTGAAATATTTCGGAAATTACTTAATAGTTTGCAATAGAATTACTGGAAAGTAGGAAGTTAAACTATATAAAATAACGTCTTTTGTGTGTTGATTTCAATCCCCTATTTCTATAACCCTATATATTGTCTTCTGTTTGGATCTTGTACAAGAGTTAGTATCCTTGTTATCATTAGGTAATCAAGCTTTGAACAAATACAAACAGGATGTGCAACAAACCAATGAGTCGCAAAAAAGTATTGCTTGCACTTGTAAATAGTTGGCATCTTTAACTAAATACAGATCAAACAAGAAAGCCAGGGGCAATATGAAAACATGTTTTCCCATGCTGTTAAAGAGTAAAAAATAAAGACAATTTTTGAAAAAAAAAGTGACCTTTTTCATTCAAGGAAAACAACTAATAACAAAAGATGCAAAATATTTAAAATTAACATGGAATCTCAATATCAATAGAGTAATTTAAAGATAATTTTAAAAGCCATAAATCCTTTTAAATATGAGTAAATATGAAATATAACTTAAAGAATCTTCATTATAATTTCGTATAGCACGACAATACAAAAAAAAGCAAAATTTTAGTTATATCTCAAATATACAATGGAGTTATAGTAAAAAAAAAATTTTTTAAACTTCTACAGTCTGCCTGCTAAATTTCAGCTCCCTAGCTTACGAGGAAGGGGTTAAAAATCAATCCAAAAGTTACTTGGCAAGCAGACGCCCCAAGTTTATTAAAAAGGATTTTAAAATATAAAAACCTTAGACTTTATAAAGAGAAACTTGCACAAATGAATAGGAGTATAAAACGAAAATGCTACCTGGCTCTAGTGAGACCTGTACTAGAATATGCATCTCATGTATGAGACCCATCCACACAAAAAAACAAGACTTATACTAAAGTTCAAAAAAGAGCCGCCAGTGACACCATTAGTTAGATCATTTAACCAAGAAACACTACAGGTTAGAAAAACCAAGAGAAAAGATAGTAAAGATGCATAAAGCAATTAATTCTAATTTAGAAATACAATACAAAGATAACTTAATACAACCCTCAGATAAACATAAGGATAAAACTTCCATAAAAAAGAAAAACACATAGAAATTCTCATTCTTCAACATTTAAAATTCAAACAAAAATGCAAGACAAGACATAAACCATAGATAAGCATAGTATGCAATTATCTTCTGTCGGTAATAGATAAGATGATAAAGCACTGAATACCTGAACCAAAAATAAAGAAGCACTTTGTTTTGCTCTCATCATTGTATAATATAACAAAATTAAATTCTCAAAGTCTCTCTTCGAAACAAACCCTGTTCCATTGGGTCGGGAGCCTTACATTACATCTTAGCACTAGACCACAGAGCTCTCCTCCTATGACATATCTAGTAATTGTAATTTTTACCCAATACCAATAGTACATGGGTCGTTTCCACAAATCAAAAGTTCTGTGGGCGGAGCTTGTAGACAGTTCAAGGACAGTAGTGACATTTCATATACAAATATGATGATTTTCAAAAATTAAAAAAAACAAAATTAAAAATGAAGCTCTTTGTACATCAAAAATTTTATTATACAAAATGCATTATTTATTTTAAGCATTTTTCTAACTTGTGTTAAGCCAGATATTGAACAGTCCAGTAGCAATTTTTCTTATACCAATGTTTAAAATGTCAATGTTTGAGCCTTAGATGTTGAAGGTGCATCTTCTTCATACTCGATATGGACCTGAGCTTTCCTCTTTTTTGGGGTAACTTTCTTGCCTTTGGGTTTAACTTTATCTTCGGCATTAGAATCAGAATCAGACTGACTTGCATTTATGCCCTGAAATGTTATGAAAACAGAAAAGAAATTGATTAATATCAAAGTGTTCGATGGGGCAAGAGACATTGATGATATGAATTTCGGTGCAATTTTTACTTTTTTTTTTTTTTTACTTTTTAGATTATTCATTTTTTAATAAGAAATAAGTTGAAATAAGACATAAGGAATTAAAATACATGTTTTCTTTTTAACACTTCAAAATAAGTCTAAAATTACTAAAGTATAATGATAATAATATCTTACAGTATGAATTTGTACAAAGTCCACTAATGGAAGCCTGAAGACTTCTTACCTCTAGATCAGAAATGTCACTTTCATCAAAGTCTTCATCAGCTACATATTCCACATTCCCATCATCCTAAAGAAATACAAAATTGTGTACTAAGTACAGTAACTCTTCATCTAGAATTTACATTATTTGATAAGTGGCCCCCCCATTTATTCAACTATGCTTTCTAGAATGAGTTCAAAATGGTTGGCATCACATAAGAAAAATAGTATCTTTTAATAATAACAATAGGAAAGGAGATATTACTACTTCTTAAAGTTTTCCCTGTGAAAATTAAATTATTGCATTGTAAAAGGTCACATAATTTGAGAAATATTTGTTTTGTAACAAATCATTCAAAAGAGTTGTGTGTTAAATTACTATTCAAATTAAAATATTAAAATGTAATTTACAATCAACCAGACAACAAGCTATTGCAATCAGTTTGTTTAACTTATCATCAAAACTGAATTCAAACTAAATGATCGTCAAATTTTAAAAACATTCCAACAGAGTTTAATTGGCAATGACCAATGTTCCCTTTAAGCTGGGCAACCACCTAAGTATCTATCTGACAGCCCCAAGCGCAGCAGTCTGGAATTATTCCACAGCCAAATTTGGTAGGAATAATATAATATATAATGTATGTAAGTTTGCACAAAATAATACATGAATGGTGAGCAAGTTTACACACAAATTTTTTAATTTGCACATGGACCACCAAACCTTAGAGGAAACATCGCCTAAGACACAGATAGGAAATTATATACAAAATTTAGATAATCAATTGTAAACTTACATCTTCTTCCTCCTCAAATTCCAATTCACCATTTTGTAATTCATCTTCTTCCTCTCCCTCAACTTCCTCTTCTTCTTCTTCCATTTCTTCATCACTAGAAATTTCTTCCTCTTCTGTCACTTTATCAAAGGCTTTTTGAGGGAAGTTATAAATGTCTCCATACTGAAAAAAAGGTTAACAGAAAAAAATCTTAATGGTTTTTATTAAATAAGTAATAAAAGAAAATATAAATTTACAAAAGTCATTGCTGCTGTCTAGCAAAAACAGGGCATTAAAAAAAGAAAACAACTTTTTAGGATATATAGGAAGTCAATAAGTTTAAGGACATTATCATGCTTGTCACCACTGTTTGCTGAAAGGTTTTATTTATCTAGCTAACTATAGCTTCAGAAAAGATTACCCATCGAATACCACCTACTTTACTACATCTGTGATTATTTTTCATCAACTAAATCAAATATGATTTAGTCATTGAGAAGTTGATTTAGAACTAAAAGGGAAATACTGTATTTTCAAAACTTTGAAATGAGAGGAGACTAAGAATAAAATATTTTATTTTGTTTTTTATTTTTATGATAGTGAGTTTTTTTTTTATAGGAATGAGAGATGTACACGCTAATAGATGTATACATGGCAGTAAAGTTACTGAGTGCTCCTAATGATTACTCCCTGGCACAAGTCGAGACTAGGTAAACAATTCTTATGAAAAATCTTTGTAAATAATTTTTAATATAAATCTTTAATAAAGGTAATAAAGACTTAACATCTGGTATGCGCTTGGATATCTTTCAATGCAAAAGCAATGTTGCCGCTAACGCTTGCTAGTTCTTTAAAAGAATAATACATTTCTGTACAAAGACTTCAGCATCAATTTTACACTCCACTAAGATTCAATAATATAACTATTCAATAATTATAATCAGAAATTATAAAATACCCTTATGAATCCAATGTTAGATAGGTGATTTTTAACTTTTTTTTTTTAATTTAATTTTCTAAAACATTTTTGGCCTATTCCTGAAAAAGAAATACAGGGTGATGCCCAAATATAACACCCCTAATTGGTACAATGGCATAAAAATAAGAAGCAATATTTTTAAAATGTGATACAATGTCTGCTTATTAGAAATATGAGAAAGATGAATAAAGACACTTGACTGTAAAATTTCTAAAATCCCCACATCACTAATTTTCTACACAAAATTAACCACACACCATCAACTCATCAACCCACGTAAACAAATTCAATAAAGTAAAAATTAGTGTAACTTGATTTTATGAAATTTCAACAGCCAAAAACAAATTTAAAAAATAATCTTATCTTAAATTCAACTATAAAAAAAACTTTTTTAAAAAAATTATTAAAAACATACAGTTCCTTCCTTTAATCGCTGTAGTAAATTCTTCTCTATGACAGTGTCCAGTTGAGCTGCTATCAATGCCTTTTCCTGAAAAAGACAAAAAGACATGTACTTTACACTGAAAAAAAAAAAATACTCCATACTGAAAACAAGTCAATAAAAATAATAGAAATAAAACAAATAAAGCTTTTTTTTTTTTTAAAAATGATATATCTTGACTTACTGCTCGCCTTGATTCTCGTCTTTCAACCTTTCTGCTTAATGGCACAAGTTTTTTTCTGAGGAAAAAAAAAACATAAATCATACACTATAAATGTATGTACATTATTAAAAAAAGGCTGTTATTAATAAATTATATGAAAGAGTCTTATGTATAATATTAATAAATCAAATATCCACGTTTTTTAAAGATTAAAAGTGGGGCTTTTCTTTTAGTAATATATGTGAAGTAAAATTATTAATGAAGATTTAAACATAAAAATATACCTTTAAACTTAAATTTTCTTCATTTTAAATGTTTATAACTTACTGTCTTTTCAATGTGAGTTTCCTAATCCTGATAAGGTATTGTGTAATTTTTGTCAACCTTTGTTTACACTTATGTTTCATATACCTTGAAAAAGAAAATTTAAATATATGAAGGGACTTCAAATGATATTAAAATGAAACAACTTACAGCATTTAAATAAGTATTTTTAGGCAAAAAATTTTTTATCTTAATGTATTTAAAAATAAGAGACTTACTTGGGCCAGTATATCAACTGTTCATCTATCTGTTTAAGGGCTTTAGCATAACTTCTAGACAGCTTTACTTTTTCCCAAAGCCTTCGAGGAAATGCTGCTCTTTCTATTGTTTTCATGTATAAATAACATACACCTACAATCAAAATAAAATTCATAAATTTATTACAGTCCAATTACAAATTTAAAAATATAACACTGTCATGTATTAATTAAGATTTCAGAAGTTATAGTTCTAATAAATTAAATTGAAAAAAAACTAAGTTACTTATTGTATAGAAATAAAGTAGTTGAGGTGAATGGTTTATATTACCCTTTTCTTCTCTCACTGTTGCATACTGACTGTTTGCTAACGGACACGTTGATCGATTACACAGACCAGTCAAGCTGAACTCGTTACGACAAAATTTTTGACTTTTTGTTCTAGAAAATAATTTTTCATGATAAATAATGAGTACAAAATTGTATTTTAATAATGTATTTCCATAACAATTTTACACACAATATTTCTAATTATACAAATATGTTGAATTAGTCTGAATGAAAGTCTGAGAAAGCAATAATTTGTGCCACAATTTAATACTGATGGTTTTAGTTGATGGGAATAATGTGCCTCAGAGGTCACATGGTCTAAGAACCATTTTACACAACACAGATCTTATAATTTAAATGGTTGGTGCAAAGAGTTTTAAAAAACTCATTTAATTATATCTCCATTCATGTACAGAGGCAATCTTTAAACAACCTGTATATATGTTTGTAAGTTCAATCATTAGATAGTATAAAGCTCTTTCCTTTGACTGGACTTTCATATTTCACTTAATACGTAATCAAGAATTATAGCACAGATGCTGATCAGAACAACCTCACGACATAGATTCACCTCATCACATAACATTTCTTCACTATATATATATAAAAAGTTAAAATACATGGGAGAAAAAACTTGTATCTAACTTCAACCTGATTTGATGCAAAGTACTGAACTAAATAAATAATACATAATATATGTTTTTAAATACACAGTCAAACCCACTTATCTCGACCTCAGTTATCTCGCCAACCCTATTATGTCGACACTTTTGAAGTGGAACCGCGAGAATCTCTCTTTGTCTAAGCATTTTCTCATCGGTTATGTCGCTGAACCTTAAAATCTCGAGTCGAGTCCAAATGATGGCAAAATTTGCCACTTTACGTCGGTTATCGCGATTATCAATTTTGTCAAGTCATTTTGTTTTTTTTGCACCAGTAAATCATTAGAAAAAAGCCCTTTTACTGTCCGGTCCGTATTTTCCCTTAAATTTTTTAGAACCAAGAAGGGGCAGGTATCGAATTTCCATCTTGTGAGGTCTGCTGGTGACATCACAGCCCCTTGCGTTCAGCTCTCTGCGCTGTTACTTCTAGTACTATGCTTTGCTTAGTAAGCAATACTTTCTTACATTAAAAATCATTTACTACCAAACTCAACTAACAGTGATGACGTGAATTTTCAAATTATTTTTGGGTCGGAATATTATTATTAAGAAACCACTTTGATGTCACAATGGCTCACGTGTTGGCTCTGGTATTCTGCCGTAGCATAACAAAAAGTAACTTCAGGTAATAAGCTAATATATCGACTAAATGAAGTTTAGGATAACCGGTCCTGATTAAACGGATGAATAGTTGGTGCACATAAACCTTTTGTTGTTAGCAAACATGTATATTTATTTTTATACCATTACGATCACTTCATCAAACAAATAATGGCAACGCTGATTTAACAAAAAAATACAAAAACACTTACATGAAAATGTACATTCTCATTTATTATCGAACAACATGTACATAAAGAAATTTCAAGCATGTGTTAATATTTGTCGGTTGTCGTTTATCTCAACCCTTTTCGGCAAACCCGTAGGCCGTCGACATAACTGGGTTCAACTGTAGTATATTTATAATTGAAAAACAAAATTGAAAATATTAACAGTTGTATTTAAAAGTTAAGGAACTGTTTCACTTAATTTTTAAAATAGAGTATGAATAAATATTTTAGGCAAATATTGTTTTTTTTTTTACTACGTAATACAAGTACTACTTATTTTCTGCATAGAATATTTCTCTCCTCTTTATCTTCACTTACTTCACTTTAAATGAACAGAAAGATCCATTGATTATGCTCCATATAACCTGGAAATACATTTAAAATTCATAATAATCAAGTTAATATATTATGATTACAGGCCTTATTATTGAAAAAAAAAATTTGCACTAAATAACTTTATTATTTTAAATAGTTAAATAGAATAGCTTCATTTCATAATTATAAGACATAATTGTTTGATGCAAAGTGTTATTCGCTTTGTTTTCTCACGTGCTTACCATGAGAATGATGCCAAACAATATCAAAATTTGTATTACTGCTTATTATTTACGTAGCATGGTTTATTGATATTGAAATCAATTGGTGCAGAGGGTATAAATATAATTCAATTGTCATTTTAACCATCTTTCTTAAATTTGTATCAATTATAGCAACAATCTGAGCAGTTCTGCATACAGTTAAATGATTACCGTAATAATTAATACTATGGATTCTGCTGTTATAACACCATTATTAACTGTTCCCGGTGCACTGAACTTTGAATTTTTATTCTATATATTAAAAAAGTACCTTAATTAACTTTCATTCATAATTATTAAAGAGGCTAATTATTATTCTTCCCAAAACTAGCATCGCACCTGTGTTTAACATAAATCCATTAAAGTTAATTTAATTAAAGCATGCAAAAGCATAAGACAATATAATGGTATATAGTATATATTATATAGCATAAAAATTTTAAAATGAGAGTCTGTAACAGTGACTAACAGACAGGCATTGGGGGGGGGGATGATAAAAATAAAAATTTGGAAAAGTGCGCTTGCTTGAGTGTTTGCAAGCACTCTCATTGTGGCTATACTATGAAAAAAAAAAGAAAGAAAAAGTACTGGGATTCAATCTGCTTACCAATAATAATAATGCAACTAAGCATAGACTAACCACTCACTTGGAGAAGTTGGTGAAATAAATCGTTATTTTAAAATTATATTTAATTAGTCTTAAATCAAGTTTTATGGCAGTTATAGTTTAAAATTTCAGCTATCATGAAATTTTAATTAGTTTGAACATAGAAATTACACATTTTAGCATAAATCGAAGGATATCAGCTATTATTTTAGTCACTTTTTTAACATGAACAGTCACTTGAAGATGCATGCGCCAACAAGCTGTGCGGATAATGCTTGGCCTTATATTCTCACGGCCAAAGGTGTGCGAATAATCACTTTGACTTGGTTGTTTAATTATAATGAAAAAAAATCTCTTTTATTAGTTTTTATTAAGCTTATAAAATCATTGAAATAAATGTGTGTTTGCTTGTGACTTAATAGTAAAATAAAAATGGATGTTGCTAGTGTAACGACATGTCGTAGCGCTAGCCATGAAACTGCTGCTTTGACTGTCGTAGCAGCAGATGATTTGACGGGGTGTTGCTAGCGTTAAGACATACCCAACTACAGCTACGACTAGTCTTAGTCACCCTTAGCAGTAGACACTTGGAAAGAACTAAGTCGCTAAAATATCTTAACAAACTCTTCATTATATTTTTGCGCATATGTAATACAAGATTAAATGATCTGGGCTTATTTATGTGTGCATTAATTCTAAAATTTAAATTTATTTAAATAGATTACTTAAATAGATTTAATATTGGTCTACCGATTATATTGGCCGATTTTGCTATACTTGTGTAAGTAATGCTGTTGCCAAGTATTAAAATTTAGTATACTGTAAATGAAAATGCTCTAGACTCTAGATAGCAAAGATCCGTGCTCAAACGTAGGAATACAAAACAATTTGTTTCATGTGGAATAATAAAATGTACCGTGTGCAGACTTGTCATTGGAAACCATTCCATTCATCCTTCAAAATTTATTTAAACTATTGGTTAAAATTAACAATTGTAAGTCAAAGTAGAAGGTTTAAAAGGAGTTACTAATTTTTTGGGTACATTTTTTTAAGGGCAGTTCATTTGTCGTGAGTCATATTCACATGTCTTAATGTCTATGTAGCTCATGATCTGGAACTTGTAAACATATCAGTGTTATTAATATCAGAAACTTCATTTCGGCAAAAAAATATCAGTAATTCCGACAAAAATGCATATCGGTAGGCCCCTAAGATTTAATCAACTTATCTGCTTTTCGGTATAAGAAGAACAAAAATTACAGTCATCAGCGCATTCAATGTGATTGGTTTAACAAACAAACAAAAAACACAAAATAAAAATCTTCTAAAATTTGTCCAGGAGCGGGATTTGATCACACTACCAACTACCAGGTTTACCATGCAAATAACACTTTGACTAGCGAAGCTCATGTCGGGTATCGATTTCTTAAAATTATAAATGTTTGTCATTAAGTGTACACCAGTCAAGTTTTTTTTAACCTTGAATTTAAATTCATTCTTCTTCTTCTTCGTTCTCAATATTGAATATTGAGTTTTGCGTGCCACGAGTTTTGCGCCAGTTGGCCCGTGGTCTCCGACTTCAGCCTGCTGTATTTTCTTCCATAGCCTTTGGTCAGCCAAGACCATCTGCAAGGCAGCAGTTGTTTTTTTGGCAAGTGATGCAGCGTTCACATGCCACGGCTAGGGGTTCCACGCATTACCCCGCCGCTTTTCACCCATTTGGAGCTGGGTGGAACTCGGGGACTCCCTAGGCCCCGGGAACAAGTCCATGGCTTCCCATGGATTCAAACTCGTGACCATCGGAACGACAGTCGAGCGCGCTTGCCAGTCATTAATCGGCTTACATTTACATAGTAATCATGAAATTTGATTATGAGAACTATCGTTTTGTATTAAAGTATTAGTATACGCATAATTAAAATACAGCATATATTTACAATTTACAACCAGTTGTAACAGTACAGCAGACAACTCAAACGAATTTTGCTAGTGTTACGACAATATTAACTAAATAGTGTAGTATTAGTTGTTTAACATTGTTTAGATATTTGAATGATGTGATAAAAAAAGGTTAAAAAGAGAGTAATAAAAGTTAAGCATGCCGCCTATTACCCCAAAATGAGGGGTAGGACTGCAATCAGGCTTATAAAAAATTTAATGGAAAAGACGTAAACAAGGTAAGGGTTAGCCGAAACGTTCGCTGTTTTGTTACGTCCGGTCAGGCTAACCCTTACCTTGTTTACGTCTTTTCCATTTAATCGCCTATTACTATTACCCCCCTTGGCCTTGGCCTTTTGCTTCACTAAATTTAACGTCTTAAGTTTTAAAGTAAACTTGAAGTTAATAGTCATAGTAATACTAGTATATAAGTAATAGTAATAGTCTATAATAGTAGTCCTACCTCACGTTAATCATAAAATCAAGTCATTAAGTTAAAGGAGATTATTATTATGTAACAAGTAAGTTAAAGTCAGTTGACTCAGACGACTCAGTTAAAGTTAATTGTAACACGTAACACTCGTAATAATCCGTAAAACGTATATTACATTGCAGCGAATAATATTTATAGTTTTATTTGTATAGTATTATCTATGTTTTCTTTAATAGATACAGAAGATCCAAACTCTAAACTTACATCGTCACTCTGCATTGTTATAGCTGTTTACTGTTTCTGTTTATGTTACTTTTGGAAATTGTTTGGGTCCCAAAGAACATGTGTAAACACCGGAAATAAGGGGGGAAAATAAATTAGAGTTATGTTTTCCTGATGGCCAAGCTTTACGAAATTTAAAATATGAAAACAAAATTTCCAAGACATTTATAGAACTCTCTTTTCCAGCAACCGGTAGCGTCGTGTCGTCACGGTCGACATACTTCGCTTCAGCCAAATTACCAAATGATTAAATTTTTGTTAAAGCCTAAAAAAAAAAGGTAAGGCCCCAAATTAAATATTTTTCTGAGCGCTGCTTTAACTTGGTACTTGGATAAATCATTTTTCACTTTGTGAAAAATCTTTGCTGAATTATCCGCCCCTTGTTCAACTTTTTGTCCACTTAAAAATGTAAACAATGTGCATGTGTGTTCAGAAAATTGCACTTTTCTGTGTAATTTCTTGATGAAATTGGATGTGGTATATATCATTTTAAAGATAATTGGATGCTGAACATTACAAACTATAACTATGTTCTCCAATTTTTGTGTGCTGAAATTCATTATTAAAATGTAATTAATTGAGTAACAGTAAATTAACAACATAAAATAATATAAATATCTTTAAGAGTCGCCATCACTCGCGATTTTAATGGTAACTACTGTTTTCAGCATCCAAATATCTACAAGAATTGATAAAGTCCCATCACCCCCAACCTCCCCCAAATATTAAAAAAAATTTATCAAAACAATCACCACATGGTTTTTTCCCTATTTTTCAAGATGGCCGACATTTTCTTCAATGTACCTCAGCCAATTATTTTCAAATTTGATCTAATCTAGCGGCTAAACACTATTAATAACACTATTTTATTTTAAGTTACTTAAGGTATAGAAGACTAACTAACAAGCAATATAAATTGATATTTCATTTGCATTTGTAAATACTAATTTGTTTTCCCGAGATATAAAAAAATGTAATGTTTAAGGGCCACTCGACTACATCAACCAGTATTAAACAAGGATTTTTGTCAATTATTTTTCTCCTTTTCAACACGAACAGTTTGATGTGCTTGACTTAATATTTTGGATAATTATTTTTAAGTTGTGCTCAATTTAAAATATCACATATGCAAATTTGACGGCCATTTTGAATATTAATGAGTCAAACTTGCGTAATTCAGAATTAATTTTAGGACGCTTGTTTCGGCAATGATATGACGAATGCGGAAATATATGGTTTGTTATGGTTATCTTCAGTCATTTCTGAAATAACTTTAATTAACTGGTATTTTAAACAGCTGTCTCAGTCTCACTGCCCAATTTTCACTTTTGTCTGTTTTATATTTTCTTATATGTCTCAATTAGCGGAGTTATCCCAAAATAATTCACTAAAAAATTCATAACTTTCTTTAGAAATAACATAAAACTGTAATTTTGGTATCAATAAATTGCATTTTTCAAGCCCTTTCCAACCAACTAGATCTTAAAGCTATAACTTTAATTTGAAAATTTTGTCCAAGTACCTAAGGCAGCTAAGGCTAAGGCTTTACTTTACTATACTATGACTATACTATTACTATATAATATTATTATACTATATATTATATAATAATAATGACTAATACCACTAAAAAAAACTAATGCCAATGCTTTACAGTTACACTTTACAGTATCGTTGTGGAAGCAGTGGCGTAGCTAGGGTCATCTGCACCCAGGGACATAACACAAAGTATGCGCCCCTTCTCAGACTGACAGATTCTTATCTAAATGAAAATGATAAATGGCAAAATTTAGGAGTAAAAATACATCAAAAATTAAATTAGACTGAACAGCTTAATGAAAACAGTTTAGCATTTGATCAGAATAGAATACAAGTAAGCCATATTCAGCCTAAAGACTAGAGTTTGCTAATCTTTGCTTTGAATTATATATATATATTTATTTATTTTTTTGTTTAATTTTTAATTGTCTAATGTGATTGTGCTTTAAAAAGTACAAAATAAGCTCAACTACCTTAACTGCCTTTATTAATAAATCTAATTCATTTTATAAAGCTGTGTCACAACTGTGTGAACTTTCACATTCAGATATATTTAAAGATCTAAAGTAATAAAATTTCAATTCTATTTAAATTCTTCTTCCCATGATTATTGTTGCAGTGAGTTTTTGGAAAGTGACCATTTTAAGTTAGAATCAAGATCAATCACCAAAAGTAAAAACTGTTGAAAAAATGAAGGAGCATAAAACCCCACAGTCAAGGCGAATGATGAGAATTTTCCCAGAATGTGTACAAAATAGAAATCACTTACAGACCAGTCAGAAAAACAACGTAAATGCTTCCCAGTCCTGTACATATGAGTCCCCTTTGCAAAGAGATATATTAAAGCAAATACAGGATGAGACCAATAATCATAGTGACATTATTTCAGACAGTTTAGATAATAAAACTAGTCCTGGATTACTTAGGCTCCGTATGACCCCAGGTATTTCATTAAGCATAGTAAAATTTTAGTGCTGTATCATGTAAGAAATTAATTCATAGCTTGTAGAAAATCTCTTTACATTATTTAAATGTTTTTTAATTACCATTAATAGAAGTAAAGTAAATTATTTTAATGTAAAAGAAGTTTTAGTTATTTTATTACTAAAATATAATATCTGCATGTTTTATCAAGGCCTTATGAAAGAGAAGCAAAGAAACTTGATTGCACAACATGAGGAGATTCGTCTAAAGGGAAGTCACTTGAAATCGGGTGGGGGTATTTCTTTGTGGCCAGAAATGATTCAAATGAGACTAACAAAATCAGAGATTCTCTGGCTGCTTGTCCAAGCTGTTATGTTATGTTGCCTAACTTTAGTACTGTTACAGAAGTTGCATGGTAAAAAAAAAAATATTTTTATATAAATATTGTCCCCACTAAAAATTTAATGTAATTTATAATAGTATTTTGGGTTATTAAGTTGCTAGTTACTACTTTGGCATAAAATTGGAACATTTTGGTGTAATTATTTAAATTATTTTTTGTGTGTTCTAACTATAAAATAATTTATACTAAAACATATTTTCTTAATAAAATATAGGGGAGACATTCTGGAGCCTGCACAGATTTACAATTAAAGTAAAACAGTTCTGTTTGGAAAACAGTTATATTAAAGAGTCACAACATGAAGAGCAGTTTAAATCAGAAGTTACTCATTGGCACAATGAATTTCTAAAAATTAACGTAATTTTCTTTAAAAATCTTAATTAAGTATGCAGTCATTAATTATTTTTTAGTTGCGAATATAAATTTATTAGGATTGTATAAACAAGCAAACAAAATTGAGTATTAAATTATTCTTAAACTTCAATACTTTCATTTGTTGTTCCAGATTAATTTGGTGCCAAATGTGGTTGAGGAATTCACAATTTTTGTTAGATCTAAATCTGCATAATCTAAAATAAGTCTTAAGCAATGTTCCCTCTAAGTTTTGTTGGTCCATGCAAAGTAAGAAAACTTGTGTGCAAAGTTGCTTAGCATATATATATATATATTGCACAATATATATATATATATATATATATATATATACATTGTGCAATATTTTTTCAAAATTTGCTGCGCAATTATTCTAAACTGCTGCGCGGCATCTGTCAGATCTATGCGCGGCCATGCAGCTTAAAGGGAGCATTGGTCATAGATATAATAGAAATAAGCATTGAGTTTTAATATTACAAATAACTGCTATAATTAGGTGATCTTGAACACATATGTGTATATATAAATATATACAAATATTATAAATTTTACTTTGACATTATTTAAAGGCTACAATTGACTGTCAGTTCAGTATATTGTGTTCATAAACTTTTAAATAATTTTTTTTTTTATTTTACAGAATGAAATACATGCACACTTTGATATCTCATCAATGTCTACTAGTTTTAAAATATACATCCTGACTTACTGTTTTGGACTTTTCGTACTATTTTATTATTTGATGGACAACATGCTAGCAAAAAACAAGCTAACTCCATCTAGGATTAAGAAATGGTAATATAGTAATTTAGTAATTATACTAGTCTGATGTTAAAAAAATAGTAGAACTTGCTTTAAACTTTAAATATTAGTTTGTTTATATTATTTTTAATGGCGGTATAGATGATCCTAGGAAAACAATTTGTCTTTATAAGGTATCAGAAAAAGTAACAAATTAAGAATTTTTTCAAAAATCCATTTCATTAAAGAAAGCTTCAATTTAATTTTTTTAAATTTTCTTACAAAAAATGATTCATAGTTAAATTTTCTTGGCATTATTAAACATCACAATTACTACCTAATATCTGCCTCTAATCAAATTATCAATACAAAATAAACTCATTATGTTATTTTAAACAAAATTCTCACTGATAGGACAGTAATTTAATTTTTGTGGATGGCTTTAATTAAATTATATTTAAAATGTTTTTATGCTGACATTTTTTGCTGTCTTTTTGAGAAAAAAGTATGTTTCCTCAGTCTATCATAATTTTCTATCATTTAATATAAAAGACATTTGAAAAAAACATCGCTAATAAATGTGTGTGCTTTTTACATAACTTTTATGATTATCCATCATATAAACTTAAACAACCTATAATTATATCTAAAATTAATTTTCTTGGCATGAACAGGACATGTTTACTTGTTGTTATTAGCAGCTGGACATGTATGATGGGATATGGACTTTTTCTTGCTCATCGACTTGAAAAACAAATGATTTCTTGCATACATCAATATTCTTCCTCTTTGGTAAGCAAATTTAATTTTCTTATTTTTCTCCTTGTTTGAAATTAGAATTAACCTTCAAATAAAATAAACTTCTAATTTATTACATTTTACATTCAACTTTTGTGCACATTATGTAAGCAAATAACATATCAAATACTGATAATCAATATAATTTACCATATAAAATTCATCTAATGCCATCTTGTTTAGAGAATTTTACAGGACTAAGTGGATAAGTTTAATTTTTTTTAATGAGCATTATGTTTTTATTAAAAACAAATTTTTCCCCTGAAATTGGTGAATATACCTATTTTGCCTTTATGAATAATTGTCCATGTTTTTTTTGTTTTTGTTTTTTTTTTTCAATTTTTTTGTTACTGAAATTATTTCCTCAGTAATTTTTATTACCAATTTCAAGTAACATTGAATTAAAAATAATCTGTTGGTTATTAATTCTAACATCACTTTGGAAAGTGTAAGTTAAAATAAGTTAAATCTCATTCGATAAGAGCAATAACTTTAATAATAATTAGGGCTGTGGAAATTATCGATTAATTTCTCGATTATTCGGTAAAAGTTTTTATCGATTAAAATTATTTTAATCTGTATAATAGCAATTTAAATTAAAGAAAATTCTTTTATCAATTTTTTCGATTTGTTCAAAAATAATTAATTATCTAATAGGTTTTTTTATGTAAAAACTTCTCCATTAAAAAAAGATTTTTAAAGTGTAAACTTAAGCTGTTTTTATAAGGAAAATTATATTAAAAAGTTAAACATTGTTTTTACTTAATTAACAATAACAAAATTTTAATTCATTGTCATTATTTTGAACTACTTATATTTAAATATATCTCCTAAAACTATTATTTTGCCTGTTTTTGTTACTTCCTTGAAATTTTCAGTTAAATGACGTCATACATCTTATTTTTAGCTTTAATTAAAAAAATTATCGATTAATTATTCGGTAATTTTTCAAAAGTTAACGATTAAATTTAAATTAATCGGTAACAGCCCTAAAAATAATATATGATTTCCAATGTAATAAAATAAGCTAATTTTTTTTAAAAACAAGTGTTGGCATGATTCATGATTCTTTAGTTTTTACAAATTAAAATTATACTTATTCATTATCATTGTCATAGAGTATAAAAATTATAAACCAGATCAGAGGTAATCAACTTTTTTTTTTAATGGTGAACCTGACAGTCAAGACCAGTGCAAGCCCTGTAATCATAATGCTTACATATATTATGATATATCCTCTTTTCATATTACATTAGAAAAGGTCATGACAAAAGTGCTAGTGGAATTATTTGAATTTTACTAGACTGTTATGTCTGGCTCCCACAAATAAAAGTTTTAAAAAACTTAAATGTCTCAATCAAACCCTCTATTTATAACCAGTCCCATACAGTAATTTTGTCATTGCCCCATCCACTAGTGAAGAAAGGCAACTTTGAACATGTACATAGAATAATAGCCCTTCAGACAATGAACAGTATTGCTGAAACCCATGTGTGTTTGCTGAAGGATCTGTTGCAATGAGAGAAGGAACTGTATGTCATCATGCATTCATGAATCCTATACCCAGTTGCAGGGCCCAAGGCAGCAAACGATGAACGGGGCCTCAGGTCCAAGGAAGCAGATGAGGAGCGAGACCTATGCAAAAATTTGCATTTCTGCCATTCTATATACATGTATATTAAATTAATGGGAATTGAACAATTTAATTACCTAAATTTTTATAGTTATACAGCATTGACACATTAATAATTAGTTTCACTTTCATTCATTTAACTAAAGATCCTAAAACGCAAAAAAGATTTTAATAATTAAAATGTTTAATAATTTGCTTTGGTATGTTTTTTAATTAAAGCCGGGCCTGTCGAGTTGGGGTACCCAAATAAGGACACTGAAACTCACTGAAAGGCTGATACAAATCAACATCCCTAAACTTAAACCACAATTCTGCCTCTTCCTTACTGAAGTTACTCACTGTGATACAGTTGCTCTGCCATCTTAGAAACTATTTCGTAACTTGATCTTCCAGTTGTCCAAAATTTGTAATCAATGTTTTCTTTAAGTTGCGCAATAGTGCAGTTATTTGACCCACGCAGTGCAGCAGTTTAAAATTACCTCGCAGCAAATTTTGTCAAATATTGCACAAAAATGGTTGCTGTGAAACTTTGCACACAGACCAACAAACCCTAGAGGGACTTTGTTTGTAATTTAAGTTTTTAACAGCAAAGTTAATAGAGCTTTATCTGGTCATAGTTTGCACCAGATGCGTGCACATTATATTATAATCACTAAACTAGATGTTATACTTCTGATCTGAATTTGCTTTTCATATTCATTTTCAGGCTTCACTTGCCACTACATCCATGAATTTGGGTATTTATCAAGCTGTACTACTTTACTGGAGATCACAATTTCTAGACAATACGTCTCATGGACTACTCAGTGTGTTTGGAATTATACCTGTCAGAGATCTTATATATTATCTTCAGTATTACAGTGTTCCAATTGCAACTGTGTTGCTGAGTCCTGTGTTAAAACTTTTGTGTGCATGTCTCAATGTTTATAGTCAAGGAGAATATATCAAATCGGAAGTTTAAATTAATTATAATTATACATAAACTTGTAATTAGTAGCCAGTGTATAAATTATTACTATATTTAATACCATTCATGAACTTAATGTTAACCCAGCATGACTATAACTTATGGTCAGCGACGTAGCGTTGCAAAGTGCCGCCCGGGGCAGAACCAAGGTTTGCCGCCCCCACACCCCTGAAAAGTATATTCATGCTATAAAAAAAAAAAATTGTTTCTTAAACTTAAAGTAAAAGAAATGAGTAATGACAATCATTAATTAATTAATTACCTTTTTTCGCAGCTGGCATTTTTATGACAGCTGTAAAAACTATTTGTTATTATTATACATGTATTATAAGTTGCCGGGGAACTTCAAGGCTAAATATCTTAGTGAACTTTGATAAATCAAATGGGCTTGGATTCATTAATTTGTTGGGTTTTTTTTTTTTACCCTGTAGGTAAAATTAAAATAGTCCTTGTTATAAGTTATATAATGTTAATAGTAATATTAGTAACCGCATCTTGTAAAGAAAAAAAACTGATGTTTAAATATAATAATAATAGCCATACTTTTTTTTGCATACTATTGAATAATAAACACTCTACTCTATCTATTCTATTACTTTGATTGGGAGATTCATTTAAATTTAAAATGATAAAGACTTCACATAGAATTTTTGAAAAAGTAAAAGCGTCCTTAAAGTATTCAATTAGTTTCTCTCTCAGTAGCCTCTGCAAAGCAATTTATCATTAGCACCATAATTTCAGAAATGATTTCTGGTATCAATATATAATATATAGGGCTGCGAAAATTGTCAATTAATTTCTCGATTAATTGGTAAAATATTTTATTGATTAAAATTATTTTAATTGATAAAATAGCGATTAAAATGAATGTACATACTTGCAATACCTGTACCGATTTATTAATAAATAATATTTTGATTTTTTACGTACAAACTTCTCCATTTTAAAAAAAGATTTTTAAAGTGTGAACTTTAAAATTAGCTTTTTTTATGAGAAAAGTGATTTGACAATTTTAACATTGTTTTTACTTTATTAGTAATAGCAAATATTTAATTTATTGAAATTATATTGAACTACATGTACTTATATTTAAATCAAACATGTCAATTGCCTGTTTTTGTTACTTCCCCTGACATTTTCAGTTTAATAACGTCATACATCTTATTTTTAGCTTCAATCAAAATTATTGATTAGATTAAATTTAAATTAATTGATAACAGCCCTAATATAGTATCATTGACTTCTTAAAAATTATGTTTTCAGATTTAAAAAATATTTAAAAATTCATTGTGACTAACAAATTCCCTGTGTGCGTTGATCTTTTTGCATGCCAGCCAGTTTTTTTATAGCTTTCAAAATAACCTCACAATAAATCCCTGGTATAGTAAAGATTAAACAACGTTCTAGTTCTTCTAGTGTTCCGAAAATAGTTCGGTGTAAACATCCATGTCTAGCTAGGAGAAGTAAATGTTAATAATGTTGGACACAATATTATTTTTTTAAAATGCGAGGTAATCACAAATAGTCATCTGTACATTCCGGAAATTTATTTTTTATCCAGAAAGATCATGTATGTATTTGAGGTGTTAAGGATGTTTTTAGAATATGACGGGTGCAGCAATTTTTGTTTCTACACCTACAAATTTACAAGATGAGCGGATAAAAAAACTTAAATTGTTGATAGCACACTACTTTCACGTTCTCATACTACTTCAACCCCATGGTTTTTCCAGTTAATTAGCTTAAATAATGGAGTTTGAAGCTTTGGCATCAAAACGTTCACATATTTCAATTACTTCATTTCTGTCATTAGCCTTCACCCTTGCTTTTCTTTTTATTAAAAATTATTTTAATGCTTTTCAATTTTTAAACCCCTATACTTAACTTCACTGTCTGCCGCACTTTCAACTTTCAGTCATGCTATCTATCAAGCTGAAATTTTGCACATAGACTTGTATCACCTAATAATGCATTGTATATGTATCAATATTTCAGATTGATCAAATGTACCGTAATTAAATTGAAATTACTTTTAGTCTATCAACTCTATCTCAATGTATGGTAGCCGTCTTTTGACATCCACGTATTTGCTGGAGTTCAGTCCAACCATCATCTCTGGCCACACCCCCACCCGCTTGACAGCAAGGGGAGTTAAGTCATGTTCCGTCTGTAAATGTTTGTCACACTTTGAATATTATTAATATTATTTTGAATATAAATAATTATAACCCTAGGCAGGGCAGTGATGATCCCCCGCTTTGAGGCGGTCCAAACCATTGAGACTCGTAAGCTTTGCCGAAGTGATACAGTGATAGCGAGTCAAAGTAGTTAAAATTCCACCCCTCTCTCGGGAGGTCAACTTAGTGGGAGGCGTTTTCGACCTAGTTTCCTGGATGACCAGGCGATCGCTCGAGGGGGGGGGGGTGGGGGTCCTCACTTCTCAGCTTTTATGTCTTAAGGGGCCAGAGAGCTGAGGGGGTTTTCCGGGAAGCCCCATGAAGAGCGCAGGCTCGGGACTGCTGATTTTCTTCCACACGCAGGATTTTCAGTTCTGTCTCATGTATAAAATAAAGGTTTTATAGTAAAAAACGGCAGTGGCTATTGAGACGCTAACGTCTTAATAGCCCATAGGCTATCGAGACGCTAGCGTCTTAATAGCCCACAGGCTATTGAGACGCAAACAAAATAAGCCAATGAATATTAAGTATTTAAGGTTGGCCTATTTAGGGGTCGTCCTTGACTGATAACACGCACCAAGTGAGGTAAGGGAGCGGGTCATGCCTTTGCGACGATGTGTGAAAGTGTGTTAGATATGGTGTCACATGTAAATGCGCAACTTTAAATAAAATTTCTACAAAAAAATTCTATTGCCTTACAGTTAATACATATGTAATTGTAACAGTGTGTTTTTCATGTGGAATTTATTGAAAAAATACAATAGAAGTAATAGAAAGTTCTAATTTTATTTGTCTTCAACAATGCATGAAGGGCCGTCCATGCATGACGTCACGCGCCTGTGGGTGGGGGCGGAGAAGGGTAACGCATTAGTGAGGATGTAAGTGTAAGACAAGGGGGTGTGGCGACGTTTAAGAAATCAAAATGTGCTACTTGAAATAAAAGTTCCACTTGATTGCTCACAATTTATTTAGTTACATTTTCAATGGCTTCACGCGTGTTAACGATATTTGACTTAGAGTGAAGACTTGAACTAAATACATATTTCTATGACAAAAATGTTAATTAAAACGTGGTAATTTTATTTTTATTTATTTATTTTTTTTTGGGGGGGGGGGGTGTCAGAGCTTTGTGTCGTCATATTGTGGAGAGGGGGGTCTACGTTTTCTGACAATGGGGAAAGGGGGGGTAAAAATCGCATGGCGTCATTCATGGACGGCGAAAGAACGTATAAAATATAAAGATATAAGCAGTGAAATCGCCATCCCGTTATGTTTATATAACTTAACGGCTGAAGCACTAGGTGAAAGAGAAACATCTACTAATTTCAAGAAATTAAAATATAAATCAGACAGATATACTTTAGCAATGTGTGAACGTTTCCGTTTGGTCTGAATTTAAAAGTTCAGAATTTCGTTTGCATTGAAATATAATTTATAAAACATTATTATTATTGATTATTGCATATCAGTCTTGACTCAGTCAGTCAGTTACAAATGCCGTTAGAGTCTGCGCGGTTTACGTTACTAGGCTTGGTAGTATGCAAATTATATTTGTTGTGCGTAAGTACCTATTCATTGGAGATACCCCTCCCCCCGTACGCAAAATCGTTTTCCCGTTGTGGCTTTCACTGTTACTTGAGATACTCTAACTTCCTCCTTTTTCCTATATTCTGTGTCCTTTGTTTTTCCTTTCTTTTCATTTTTTATCATATAATATGTTTTAAGATTTATGTAAGTAATTATTTATGTTATTGTACTGATGAAGGCATTAGCCGAAACGTCTACTTTTATTAGTATTAGTTCATAAATAAAGCTTAAATTTATGTCTTCTTACCCAAATAGTTTGTGTAATTTGTTTTTTTAAAGAAATAGCAAGGTATCGAACATTTTTGTAGAAGTTTTATTATAAGTTGCTAATTTACATGTGACATCATATTTAAGAAAAATTCACTGGACAGTTCTAGGGTTAACACTCTCTCACACACCGTCTCAAATGCATGACCCCCTCCCTTACCCCACTTGGTGCGTGATGTCAGTCAAGGACGACTTAATTTTCATTGGCTTATTATTTTGTTTGCGTCTCAATAGCCACTGCCGTCAAAAACTTGGTTTTTACTGGGGTTATTTAGAAGCTATTTATTAACAAGAAATTGGCCACTCCTAATTAATAGTATTAATACATCAGTCTCACTTATTCATACTTATGACTTGGTTTTTCAGTATAGTTTTTAGTAGCAACAGTTTCAGAAGAATGCATATCTTTTACTGAGTTTAAAGTTTTAGCAGCTGCAACGTAACATATTTTAAGATAGTCTATTTCTGTCATCAATTTCTCATTGGAGTTATAATTATATAATAATGATAAAAAAATGCATTCCTTTAAAAGCTAATTTAACTAATTCGGGAAATTTGCTGCCTCTTAAATAATGCTGTTGTGTGATCTTGTCAGTTAAGAATACACACCAGCAACTCTGTATATGTTCACTTCAGGTCTACTTAAATTACACAGAATAGTCACAGTAACCGAAAACACAGAAGCTCAAAGAACCTTTTACTGTTATGTGTTTTTTTTACTAATGTTGAATGTATTTTTTTTAAACATACTATAAGTATGCATGTTGGGCAAGAGACTACTTTGAGTAGATCCATCACCTCAGACTTAGTATAATTTTAAAAATTGCTATTCTCTTAGTAGTTAGTGTTCAGAATTTCATGTAGTAAATGTTACAACAAACACCAAATAACACTTGTTTTATATAATTTAAGCACACACAAATTAGATAACTTAAAGATATAATAGAATTGGTTTGAAAAACATTTTATATATTTAGATTTCCTTCATTTCTCTAAGACGTCTAATAGCACTGCGTACTTGTGCTGCAGCTGTTGTTCTGCAAAGAGCAAAAAGGAAAAAATAAGAGCACAAACTGATTTGTAAAATGTAAACAAGAAAAATAAATCAATCGAAAACAAAGCCTACTTATACTTAAGTAATTTTAATAGCTGCATATTACAGTAATGGTAAAAATGCTTAAGATATTCCCCTTAAGTAAGGTGGCTAAAAAACATTCCATAAAATTCACAAGCCCATCTCTTTCAACTATTGATTTTTATTGAAGGTTACTCTCTTTGACAAACGCCCTGTACTGTAATTAATCCATTCAATTTCTTATCACAAAAAGTAAGACATGTTACCAATGTACCCCAACAGTACTTGCTTGATATACAATTAAAGCAGAAAATGTTTGCCTTTTAATGGGCTGATATAAATATTGACAATTTAGTTTTTTTTAACCAGAGATTGCAACAGTAAGGGATAAAATTTGATAACGTTGGCAATTATAGGTCGTCACTGAACAAAAATATATATGCGACCACAGGTTAACAAGAAGGTAATGCCAAATTAAATGGAAATAGGACTTACGAATAAACCCAGGCACCACCGGCCACTGTCTTTGAGCATCTACCACACTTCCAGATACCAACAGCCTTTCTTTTCATAGATTCCTGAAAAGGAAATAAAATATATAATTAAAATGTGATTGATTACCCAAATGAAATGTAGACACAAATTATTTATAGACAGAAATCTAAAGGATATCAATATCTCAGCATTTCTAACTCTTTTTCATCAAATTAAAAAAAAAAAAGTATCCTTTTAAAAAATAACTAACAAAACAGATTCAATAATTTTGTTATTAGGCTAGTAAAAGGAACAATGTAGAATCTGCCAACAAACTTTATGAGACTTAAAATTTCCGAAATCCAGGGTAAAAAATGTGTACAATTCCTGAAAAATCAGAATGGTAGATAGGCCTAGCATATGTAAATGATAATTTTTTGTACAACAATTAACTCTTAACTCATTCGCTATTAATGCGAAATACCCCCCTCGCTACTAATGCGACATGACGCCTACCAACGCTCATACATCACGCGACCTCACGAGAAGCATCGTTACCGTGCGAGTAGCCTTCAATAGCTCGCCGCTTTTTGAAAAGTAGAAACATCGCCGATTTTGTTTTAAAAAACGGATGTTTATATTATTTACGGTTCGAAAGTTGTGTGGCTTAGAAGTCAAGACCATATTTGTTGAAATTTGAATGTGTGGTTTCTGAATATATTTAGGCAATGGCCTTTCATTTTCGTGACTATTTAATTGCTGCTGCAACATCTAATTATGCAGCAGTTAATAACTCAAACAATTAGGAAGAATAGACTTTGATAGTGATAGAGAAATTACTGATAATAATAATAACTGATCCGAATCAAGCTAACGAGAGTGATGGAGACACTGATGCTGTCTCTGAATTTTGGTCACACAGGTTGATCAGTTTTACAGACAAGCTTTATAATTTTAATGACATAATAGGGGAAATCATTTTCTCCATACTGACAGCAGTCTCATAGTCATAGACTACCTCAAGCTTTTCTTGAACTCTGCCATGATAGAGTTGCTAAATGCTGAAACAAACAATACGCTGAGCTGCAGCAAACAGCCAGAAAGACACCTTGTGGAAGGAGGTTACTAATGAGGACATATAAATTCCTCTACATCAATATCATGATTAGAATCAAGTAACTAATTACAAAATTGAATTAGCCAGTGGATAAGATGTTTCTGAAAGTTTAATGAGACAATAAAACAATAAAAAGTTACAAACAATGGAGGTCGATGCCCAAAAACAGTGATGTAAATTTTAAAAATAAAACTTTTCCAGATTTATATAAAATACATTTGTGAATAAAAGTGCATCAACCTATACACTTTTTAAAAGCTCATCAAATTTTCTTTCTTTTGGTGCATGTTTTGTTATTTTAAATTTTCATTGAGATGTTTTTTAAAAATATATTTATTTAACATAGGCATGTTCTTGAGAGTAATCTCCCTTTGCTTAGTACTTCAGGGCAGGGGGTGTTTTGGTTTTTGTGCTTAGTAGCAAATGAGTTAATGTGACTAAGCGTGATTAACCGCTTTTTCCCCCAAAGTGCAATAATCCGCGACTCAATAGAACTCTCTTTAAAAACGAAATTACAGAATATAAAAAATAAAAACTCTTCAGAGCGTGAAAAACCTTAAGGCACAAGAAGAGTTATATCAGCTCATTCATTTTCCTACAAATGGTTAAGTTTATGTACAGCTTTTTTTATATTTAATTTGTCATAGTTTATCAAGTTCTAGATCTGTTTCATGAATATGACTAACCTTGCCACAGAATGGGCATGTATATGTGCTATGCTGGGTAATCTCCATCTTCTTCACCGTCTTCCTAAGTGAGGCACCGTAACGAGTACCATACTTTCCAACAATCCCAACCTTCTTGGTTCTTTTGGCCTAAACAAAAGTCATAGAAAAACACAGAGCAAAATTAACCATTACATAATATAGTAACTGAGTTGTTAAGTAATTTTAACCAGGGCTGGACTAAGGTTGTTAATAACATAATCAACCTTTTACAGAAGGGAGTCATTCTTTTGTAGTCTGGAAAAACCATCTCACCCCATTTAATGGATAATAATAGCCAATTATTAACTACTATTACAATATTTATCAAAATTAGCCCATGTTTTATAAAAAAGAGAATGAGTGTTATGAATTGCAATAAATAGGCCTACATGAAAGACCTAATTTTTTTCAAACAGAAGCAGGCCTTAATTTGAACTGACAGTACCTAATGTATTGACAGTATTGTTATAAATTAAAATGTAATGTAAAATAGTAAGAAAAATAAATTCTATAACGTCGTAATAACGTAAGATGCTTAATTTAAAATGTAACTAAATGTAAAGCACAAGCGGAATAAGGGTTTAATATTTTTTAGTTAACTGCCTGTTGATAATTCTCAACCAATGGCTAATGGTGTAAACATATTTCACATTTTTTTCTTTTAAATGTTCCAGCTGTATCTTAAAATATAACTTCTTTCCTGGGTGGTAAATTTAGCTTCCATTTATCAATCTGTACAGGAAATTTTATAAAACTCAATTTAGATAAATTATTGTTGGACACATCACGCCAAAATACAGTCTTTTGCGGCTGCCCATCTTTGCTTGGCGGGAGGATCAATAATCCAAAACAAGGGAAAATGCTGAAATTCAAATGGGCCAGGCAATCGGCAAACAAGAAAAATACATGTATTAACCAGTTATGTAAATTCTTAGCTATATCCTTCGAAATATAACTTGTAAGACGATTCAGCAAATCTTTACACAAAAATTTCTAACGAGATGCATGAGCTCTGTGCCAACAAGAAAGAGTTAGCCTTCAAATTTGTGGGCTCTTTGCATCAATCTCTATGTCCGTAGTTTCATAGATGATGCTCATCTAACAATTATCAGGGGAGATGTGTATTTTAATTTAAAACTTATCTAAGTCTAAATCTTGAGTAAATATTTAAGGGAAGTTACCATGGAAAG